>CAOLHI010000143.1:470000-884171 GCA_948474755.1 Ctenosaura bakeri | reverse complement strand
ATTACTGTAGGGATTAGCAGCTTGCAAACATGTAACTAGGCAGATTAAGATACTTTAGCTTGAGCAGTACCCACGCAAACAACAAAACCATGAAATTATTATGAAGTGAAAACAAGTAAGCTAAATGAAACTGTGTTTTATGTTTATGGAAGAAAACACCCAAAACACTCCAGATGAACAATTCATGAGCCAAGTTCTTCCAACATTAAAACAGCTGTTGCTTTAGAAAATCCATGATGACATAAATTCCCTTCATGCTACCCAGAGTGCCCGAGGATTACGCTTTCTGTGTGGCATGATACTAGCCATGAAATTTTATGGAGTGGAGGATCAAAGGTTGATGATTTTTGCAGTGAACCTGTACAGGCTCTCTTACAAGAGTGTTGTTTGTTTGTTTGTTTGTTTGTTTTTGGAACAACTGCATCAGCAAATGTGCATTAAGATGGGACTTGAGGCCTACACTTTCAACAGGACGTCTTGTGAGTTGCTATCAGCTCATGATGGACGTTATTTCACTGTGTAAAAAAAATGCCTTGACAATGACAGTGGGAGAACATTCACTCACCCACTCACATTCATACTCAATAACTGACAAAACCATTTTTTTCTTTTAGGACAGCTGGTAGACTGTTAAAATATTCAGTAACACTAGCTAACTTACAGTATATACTCATGTAAAAGTCAACTCGTGTATAAGTCGACCTCTTGGGGCCAAAATTATGGATTTTGATATTACCCATGGATAAGTCAGGAGTCATTCTAGAGATAGGGGAAAGCGCCACCTCTGTCTCAACGGACCAGCTGCCCCCGGTCATCGCCACTGCCATCTTCCCACCCAAGCATTCAAAAAGGCCTTTCACCCCCTACTCAGAAAAGGAGATGGTTCATTTTTTTGATAGAAGTTAAGGCACAATATATATATACAATATATATATGGAACCATTCCCCTCTCTGAGTGGAGTGGTGAAAGGCAAGAGCTTAGTCCGTCCCAGAAGAATCTAAAAGAAGCACTGACCTCTCTCTACTCTCTTGGCAAGAGGAAGTGGCTTTTGAATGCCACCCAGGCATTTAAAAAAGGCCAAAAACGAAACTGCAGCAGAGAATAGAGGGTGCTGGTTCTGCTTTTAGGTTCTCCTGGGACGCTCTGGCCTTTCACCACTCCACTCAGAGAAGGGGACAGTTCCTTTTTTTTAACAGGAGTTAAGGTACAGTCCATACATTGACCTATGGATAAGTTGACCCAGGTTTTTTGGGTCAATTTTTTTCACTTAATTTTTTAAACTTATACATGAGTATATACAGTATTCTTATACGTACTTGTACTTCAAAAACATCAGAAATTGCCAGACATTTGTTTAGAGAGGGGGTCGGCATGCTCTGAAAGTTGGAGGGCCATTTTTGGGTTTCCTGGACCCTTGGTGGGCACATTGATGTGCCCCAAACTAATGTTTCAGATAGTCTTATCTGGTCACTTTTAGAAGTTTTTTTTTTCCTGGCAAGAGGTGTCATTGAAGACTATTTTTGGTTAGAGTGGAAAACCTTTTTTTAGGTGAAAGCATTTTGGAATATTTTTTGGAGGGGAGCACCACGGCGGGGGGAGGCAAAAGCAGCACAGAACCTTTAATGGTGTCATGCAGCCCACAAGATTCCCACCCCTAGTTTAGCATTACTTCTGATTGCCACAGTTAGTGATGTCATCAAGATAGAGACCTGTGCGTTATATGTTGCCCAGAAACAGGTAAAAGAAGTACCTGATGTTCTTCATGCAAACGCTTACAAGAAAAGTTTGGATACATAATAAATACGTAAGTGTAAGTGAGCAATTTTTCCCCCTGTCATATGTTGAGATACTGGAATGACCTCTCCATGTTGGTTTCGCCTACCGTTGGCCTGTGGCTTGCTGCTCTTTCAATTGTAGGAGGGCTTCTTCAAATTCCACTTCCTTCTTCCTTATTTCACTTTTGAGCACTTCCACAGCATGTTCTAACTCCTCATTGTGCGCTCTTTGTGATTCAATAACATTCTCTCTGCAAAGCAAGAAAATAACAATGTCCTTTGTTTTTACCAGTTAAAAGGCAGTAGATATACACAGGTACAGCTCAGTTAATGAAACAGATGTCCAAAACCTGGACGTTACTTCTTTAACAGAAAATTGGGTACCAGAAGCAAGAAATAACATAGAAAGAATAGGGATGGGTTTCTCTGCCACAAAAAGAAGGTTAGTTTAACAGCAAATTTTTATCCAAAACTAAAGATATAACATTTTAAATGAAACAACCTTATCAAGAATGCCTTGTTCAAGTAGAAAAATGAAAAAATTTTTAGCCCTCCAATGATCACTTGAAAGCTTCTTCCAAAATTCACCAGTCTCCACGTTTCCCATGTTTTCCCTTTTGGAATGGCCAAACTTATAGATCTATGGGGTTTTTTAAACATTTACTCAAGATATATTCTTGAAGGAACCTCGAAATTTTCCTGAATACAATTTGAATGTTTAAATAGAAAGGAAGGAGATAAAATTAAAAATTACAGGCAAAGGGTGGAGTTAAGGATGCCTTATTGGTTGGATTGCAAAAACCAATCTATTGGCCTGTCACAATCACTCTCTCCCAGAAGGCCTATTCAGACGACTTTTAAAAATATGAATTTTAAAGTATGGGCTGATTGTTTTAATATGTATTGGTCTGATGCTTTTTCTTGAACTGATATTATCCGTTTTTAACTGGTGTTGTATTTTCATGTGCTGTCTTCCCCACCTCAATCTATAGATCTATATATAATCACAATCATAATACTGAAAATGGACATGCTAGTTCATGTTTTTGAAAACACAAAGGCCATTATGTAGGTACAAAATAAAAGGCATCTGATTATTACAATTATCAGTTGCATAGATGAAGAAATTTTATTTCGTTTCATGGCACACTGAGATAAGTTCCCACACTGTTTTTCAAAGCAACATTGATTTTTAACTTGGTACTACTGCCCATGGAAAGCCTTTAGAAACAGATCTGCAAGGGAGTTTTTAAGAGATAATTAGGGTGTTAAGATCTAAGAGATATTTAAAACATTGTAATGCTTCTGAATATGAATTGTTAAATTCACAGTGTGCATATTATGATCCACTTGTTTTCATGTACATTATAGGCTCATTATTAAGATTTCCATCCGACACGGTTATTTTGCACTAGCCTCTTGCTGAGCCGTTATATAAAAACATGTGCAGCATATTGCATCATACTAGAAATGAAACAGTTTGGACTACAAAGGAAACTATCAGCACAAGTCTAGTTATTATCCACTCAAAATTAAGTGACACTGAGTTCAGTCAGGTGTGTGCAGGATTGCAGTGTGAAAAAATCTTATAGAACTGCTATTGTATAGACAACTCATTAAAGAGATAATCTATAACTGACAGTGATCTTATGGATTGTTCCTTTTATGTTTGCTACTCTTTTTGCAGAATAATAGTTATTCTGAATGTTTACAGACCTGTTTTATAGTTGTCCTTGGAGTATCTATTTTGATTTGTAACTTCTGTGCCACCCTAAGCTTCTGTTTCTGGAAAGGCAGCTTATAAAAAGTGCAAATAAAAGGGTAGACAAAAATATTTGCAAATCTTAGAGATATATTCTAAAAGTAAATGTGAATTGGATTACATCAATGTTCTTATTAACTTGTATAGCTATTGTATAATGTACAGTCAACCCTGTGGGTAGGAAGGTGAGAGGCAAAAAAGAAAGTTTCATGCTCAATGGTATCCAATCTGGGTCACATGCAGGGGGAAATGGATTGAGGAAGAAAGGAGAGGAGCTATAATTTAAAAGATTTCCCAGTGGATCAAACAAGCAAGCAAAGTTTTTATAGGTGTCAAGGGTTATCATCTGACCTAACCTGGCTTGTTGTTCTGAGGAACTTTCAATCGGGTGGGATAGAGTGCTCTGGGTCCGTCCTTCAGTCAGAACTGGGCAATGAAGCACAGGTCTGTTCACAGATTTTACTCCTCTCATCTAAGGAGTTCAAGATCTGCTATGTGTTCATATCTTGAGAACTACAGACTTCAGAATTGAAGAAGAACACAAGGGAGAGGGCAGAAAATTATAAAGATAGGACAGCACATGCTTCTTCAATATGTTAGGCAGTGGTGACAGAATGGCAGTGAAAGATGAAGACAGCAGAATACTAAGCAGATTACATGTAAAGCCCTTATTTCCTTAAACATCCTGAACACACATCTATTTTTTTAAAAAGGTTCTTGAAGCAATCAGAGTTTGCTCCACTCCATTTATGGTGACAGCGTCTTGTTGTCTATCTTTACTACATTCTTCCTGCACTATAAAACATTTGTTTTTAGTGAACTGACTGCAGTTGGCATCTATTAGCTTTATTAGAGTGTACATCACCTCATGAGTTTATGGGATTAAATGTTTGCTACTGAAGGCAACCAAGAGAGCTGCCTAACACTGAGAACAAACAAACTTAGAGTTTATTGCTTTATGATGAGTTTATAGGAAACTGAGAGCATCACTTGACCTGTCCTAGCTCAGTTATTGTGGAGTTTTAAGAAAACATTCCTTAAAACATATTAACATTTTCTATTTTGAGTGGAAAGACTGGATAAAAACCTCTGATTAAAAACTACCATATGACTAGAAACTAGAGCACTTCATGGTCACGTCAAATTTTCAGTGAAAACTGTTGTTTGATTGTATAAAATGTTTAACAGATATAGGACCAATCACACAATCTGTCCATCCTTTTTCATGGCTCAGGTGGTCAGGTCCTTCTTTTGTAGGAAATTGAGAATAAAACCTCCAGTTTGCATGTAGGAGCCAGTGAATAAGTATGTGGCTGAAGGGATATGACTCATTTTAGACTAGCCTGTCATCTCACTGAGGAGACAATAGGAAATTGCTCTCCTCCAGGCTTCTTGTCTCCTCTGTAAGATGCAAACTCTGACTGGTTTTGTAAAAACAAACACAGCAAAAGACTGAAAAGTACTTTATATGTTTTAAAGCTTCCTGCACGGTGTAGTGACTTGAGTGTTGGAGACCAGAGTTCAATTCCCAGCTGGGCCATGGAAATCTACTGGGTGACCTTGGGCACATCACACATTCTCAGCCACAGAAAACCCCATGATCAGTTTGCCTAAGGGTCGCCACAGGTTGGAAATGACTTGAAGGCACACAACAACAAAAACAACAACAATGGAATTGATAAGTTTTCTACACAGTTCTTTTACAGACCTAGCATTTCATTACCAAATTCTTGATGAACTTTACTGATCCTTGCAAGTAACAGGTTAAACCCAACATTGTGCAAGAGTGGAATCCAGCATGCATATGGGAAGCTATTTCCCCTTCTCACTGCAGCCCCACTCAGCACCCCCAAAACCTGCTCAGGAAGACCATAAAACCTTTTGGAGTATGCTTACTGTGACAGAGAGAACTGGCATGGGGAACTGACTGAAAATCCTGAAGCTAGTGTGAGCATCAAATTGGACTCAGTCCTACATTTTTCAGAGAATCAGAAGGCAGATAGTTTCTTTCAATGGATACCTTCCTGCCAGCTAATTCTATCAGTGGTCCATTACAGGACAAATCACAAGGTAAGAGTCTTAAACGTTAATGAAGAGTTCCAGTGAAACAGAAGATGACTACAAACATAATGATTAATAGTAGTGAGCTGATATTTTCAGTGGGATATGCGGGTTAGTGACGGATGCTGATGATCAACGGCAATACATCCAAAAATGCTTTGAGATATCTCAACTTCAGCATGTCATTTGAGAAGATATCATTAGACATAGGAAGTGGAAAAGAAATCGATCAAGTGATAATAAAACAAGAATCCTCTGACCATTACTAAGGTGGAACAAGGTACTCGAGAGAGAGCGGCAACTATAATATCTACTCTAATCCCTGGGTTAGATCCCATGGTATCTAACTGTTATACCAACACTAAGGACTAAAATCGATTCAGATTCAAGCATACAATTTAAGTCACACTTCTCTTTGTGGAACATAAAAAACACCCACTGGGCACAATCCACTTGTGAAGAGCGGCCATGCAGTCTACTTTTAATTCTGCTTAGATAGTTAACTAACAACACTAGACCAAGCAGAAACTGATGCTGATAAGAGAATAACAATGAAGAAAGACAACGGGGAAAAAAAAGTCATACAAGTTTCTTATCTCTGCTCTTGCTTCTTCAAGTAAGTTCTGTCCGTATTTGGGGGCAACGCTCGGAGATTTCAAAGGTTGGATTTCTACGTCCTGTAATCTCATTCCTAAAAGAAGGTGGGCAGTTGATAAAAGAGAAAGGCATATTTAGTGAAAGGTAACTGACTGCAAAAGAAACGCCAGGCAACAGTATAAGCAGGTGGCCTCAACATGGTCACTCCCTGCTATATTTATAATATGTCTCTGAGTCTTCTCTCTGGACACCACAGAAGCCTCAATGGGTTAGTGTGGGGTAAAGACACTCTCACCCACGTCTTTCCAGAAAAATACCTCTTCATTCACCAATACTCTAATGTGGTGGGAGCCAAGGGAAGCCGATATTTAGCACTCTTATGCTGGTTAGAGAATCTTAGCTGTGAAGAGCAAAACCCAAATCCTCAATTTCTCAGGACTGAAAATACACATCCACCTTAGCTTTGGGCTGAGGAGAACTTATCTTTCATGTCTAAAAGAAGTGATACAGGTAAGCTGGCCCCATCTAAACACAGCTTCCCTCTCCTTCAGTCTGTAAGACAGCAAGAAGACTTCCTGCTTATGGCTGAAATAATCCATGGAGGAGAAGGATTGGCCTTTGGTGAACTTAGGTTCTTACTTATGCAGTGCATTGGAAAGTGAAGTTGAGTCATTGCTGTCCTTCCCCAGAAACTATTTACAAATACATTATTCTGCATTCCAGACTCTTAGATCAATGGGTATGCTGGAAGCCTCAGGGTGAACAGAAACAAAATGAAATCTTGAATACACGCCATTACCTCTTACTGTCAGATCATCAGTACTGTCTTATTCTGACTGGCAGCCATGTTGTCCAAGGTCTCAAGCCTCTTTCTGAAACCTACAACCTGAATGCTGTTGCTAGAAGTCCTATAAATATCCTAAGGCACCAGATCCTGTCTGATCTTGGAAGCTAAGCAGGGTCAGCCTTGGTTAGTACTTGGATGAGAGGATGCCATTGAATACCAGGTTCTGTAGGCTATATTTCAGAAGAACAAACTGGCAAAACCACTTTTGAATATTCCTTGCCTAAGAAAAAAAATTCATGGGGTCGCCATAAATTGACAGGCATCCTTAAGGCACATACACACACTGTTTTTAGCATTTGTTTTAAAGTAGTCTTCATTTTAAATGGTTTTAATTCTGTTGCTATTTAATACTATTTTAATCTTAATTTTACATGCTTTAATTACATGTGTTTTTATTGTATTATCTGCCAGCTTGACAGTCCCAGCTTGACAGAAAGGCAGGATGGAAATAAAGTGATGAGTGGACAGGTCTGGTTAATACTCGGATGTGAGACCACCAGGTAATTCTTGGGATTTCCAGGTAGGAACGAATCCTGCCTGAAACCTTAGAGAGCCATTGCTGCCAGGACAGATGGACCAATAGTCGCATTCAGTGTAGGTTTGCTCCTTATTTAGCTCTTTCCTGGCAAGCCAGTCAATACGAGGAATGCATTCTCTGTTTCAAAAGGTGACACTGAAAATGAGCAATTTAAACCATGTACCTTTTTTGGTGCGCTCCTGAAATCCCACACCCTCAGTCACTTTTCTGAGTCCTGTGTTAATGCGTGCCTGGACATAATTGTAAGGTGTGTGTCTGTGCCCTTGAAGCTGTAGCTGGTGTTTAGTTGAAATAAGTCTGTGGCGGACAGCTTCGTTTTGCTTCTCTAAATCCCGAACTTTCTCCTGCAGCTGCTCTATCACTTCCTCTGTCTCGACATCCTGGCCTAGCCGCCTGGGGCCGCCCCTGGCCTGCTCGGCTTTTTTCTTGTCGTTCACAAGCCGTATTAACTTGGTGGCCATCCTGCGGGTGGGTAAAGGGTAGAGCAGAGCAACGGGATAGCACACATAAGATGGGGAAAAAAAAGAGAAGTCAGTATAAAAAGCATTTCTGTTGAAAGGCACATAATCACTGTGAAGACTTCAGTACAGAACCTGAATAATAAATTTCAGGTTTTGATATAACTATTACCGCCTGTGAAGGAGTCTTTGAAGATAATTGAAACCACTGGGTAGCAATCTGCTTTATAGCACTGACAAATAACAGTTTCCTAAGGCTTATCATTTAAAGTTTAGTAAAGATGGAGGGACACATATTTAGTCCATATGCTTCTCAAATTTGGAACGCATGACCTTCCCAAGGAACCCTGCATGCTGTTAAGTATAGTTACAGACTAGGGATGTGGTCGGGCTACGTATAAAAGCTACAGCTCCATATGATATTAAGCTATCCAACGCATGCTTACAATATGCAACACATTCTATTGATGTAGCACTTCCAGTCTGAGTGCAAGAGAGGAGGTGGGGGGACACACATCTCAGTTCTAAAAACTAGTAGGTGGGCAGGCTCAAAGGCAAGCTCTTAATAGCTCATGTCGCCTTGCTACATCTTATGCTTAGCAAATAATACCAACATGCTTAAGAGAGGTTTAGCAGTTAGCCGTGGGATATAATTGGATGCAGAAGGCATGGTTTTCATCTAACTTTAAAAGGATACAAATTTTGCTTTTGGCATCTCAAGAGTTGTACCTTTGATTTCTCTTAGTTTTGATAAACATGGGGAAGCCAGAACAAAAGACGGAGGGGCCACGTGGGGGTGATGTAATATACAAGAACAGAAAACACTTCCAGAAATGACTTTTTTTTCCTCGAGGGGGGAATAAGGAAGGAGGGACTTGGCATACAAAGAAAGAAAAGGTGGCTTTGATGAAGGAGAGAAGTTCAAGACTTTACAAAATTGGTCGCACATCTTCAAGAGCTGTATCTACTTTATAGGGAGTCAATTCCTCACAGAGGTCCAGACAGGAGACTGGAAATAGAGACACACTTCATTTGTTTAAAAGGGTTTTCCTTTATTTTAGTACAGCATGCTCACAAGATTTTTTCCTTTTTTTAAAAAAAAAGGAACAAAAGCATACACGTGAGAGGAAAACATTAATAGTTTTGAGATATCAGAGAACAAGTCTACTTGACTATAAGCTATGGTCTTAAATATGTTGCAGAAACACAGAAAATCTGTTTACAAAGGGAGTCCACATTAAAGGCCAATTGCTGTAGTGGACAAAGATGGTTAAATCCCAACAAAATTACAGACAGGAGGCCGCTTCTGACATCACCCTGCTTCTAGTCCATGAAGAGAGAGAGAATGTAAACAGTTTTGGAGATTATAAAGAAGTTCCAACCCAACTTTTACCATAAATGGCCATCTCATGATAAGACATGTTCCCCAAACCACCTTCCTCAGGCTTGCTGGGAATCATAAGAACTGCAGCCCCAAACCAGACCTTTTAATTTTATCTTCTTGCTTATGAGCATGTTGCTTAAGTAAGATGTTCTCTTCATGCAAGCGAAGGTAACGGTCTTCCAGCTCCTCTCTGCTGATGCGCGAAACTGTCTGCCGACCTTTTGCATTCTGGGCCGCCGACGGTTCTAAGACATAAGGAAAGAGAGACAGTAAGGGACCAATTCGTCTGAGGGTTGTATAGCTATTTCAAGTTCTATCTCAGTTATTCAACCCAGATCTGGCTTCTGAAATCACAAATTTGCTTTGAAATGTTTGACTAGAGTGCTAGAAAGGAGAAGGGGAAAATTAAGTTCAAATACTTCTGGAGCCAAAAAGCTTAAAACTTGGGAAAGTCTAACCTATATACTGATCATCTAACCTATGCCACATCTAACTTAGGTGGTGAAGATCAAACTGTGAGGACTGCACACGCTGCTGTAAGCTCCCTGGAATCTAGACAAGATAAAATAGGGGTTATCCTTGCATTATTCTGACATCCGAATATTTCTAAATACATGTGCTTTGCAGCCATTCATAAATTGCTCTATAATCTGTGTACTTATAACTTTCCAAAACAGATAAATAACATAATTTACTCTCTTTCTTCCTATGGTGAGCCAACAAAGAATACAGGCTGCAACCAGTGAAAGAGCACATTTGGGGATGTAGAACAGTTAAAAACATAAGAGTACAGCTGCATAATACCACTATTTGGCTAGTTCAGCATTCTCACACAGTGGCCAGACAGATGTCTAAGGTAATTTCTGCACTACACTGTTATAGTGCGATTATTTCACTTTCAACATCGAATAGAATCCTAGGGTTTGCTGTTTAGGGAGGGGCATGTAGAACTCTCAGCCAGAGAGCTCTTTGGCCTCAGTAAACTACTGAGAGAAGCAATCTATATTATGGATGTTTTGCAGAATGGATTGATCAAAAGTTGTAGCAGGCAGTACAAACCTTGAAGCCCTCCAAGACTTAGACCTACATCTCTCACTGGTAGGTCATCTGATGTTTCATCAGCTGTGGCAGACATGGCTGAGCTCTGCATGGCTAAGTATGTGTTATTTCTTTCTTTGGTCTATAAGCAAATAGGGGAAGAAAAACAAGTTAAAGTAAATTCTAAATTTTATGTGAGCAAATGAAAGAGGACAGTAATGACAATTGCTTGAAGAACTCCCATTTCTCACATCCCACAAAGAATACAACATCAGTGGCATAAGGACTGTCTGTCCAAAACTTTACTTCATCTCATGATCTGTGTTGTTTGAGATCTGCTCCTATCATTTATTTGTTCAAAAGCAAATTTTAAAGTTTTACCTCAAAATCCACTTGTTCATCTATAGCAGAGTTCAGCAAGTATGTCTTTCCAGACAAACCAGGTCTATACCTCTACTCTCAACACTAACCAGCATAACAAAGAGTAAAGAATTTGGGGGGCTTCAGTCAGAAGGGTCACAACTAGCCATCTCTGATGTACAATAATATCTGGCCTTTAGCGACTAGAGCCCATATGTGGATGCAAGGATTTGTAGCTTTGCATAACAAATAGAGATGTTAGATTTCTTAAACTTTGAAGCTCCTCAATTTTTCCTCTTTTTCTTGGAAAAAAATGGAGTTTTCTTTTTAAATTGAAAAATGCAATATTGGCCCCCTTTAGATTGAAAATCACTTTTGTAATTTAGGGAGATAAAATGTTTGGTAAACTTAAAGAATTGTTTGTTTCGAAAACTCCGTAATTACAAATAGAAGTTATAAGTTATCTCAAATCTAAGAATGATAATTACTCAGGCACAGGAGTGGCTAAAGATCACAGAATTTCCTAGACAGCAGGGCTAGTGGCTAGATTTGGGATTCATAATTCAATAAGGAACTGTTCTGAGCACAGGTGGGTATACTTATGCCTCCCCAGACAAGAGAGACCTGCTGAAAGGCAAACATGAAAGAATGCTTTCAACTATGATATCCTCTCAAAACCCCAAGAATCTCACCTGGAACCTTCTTTGTTCTGTATAAGGCATCAGGAAATCATTTAGCATTAGAAGAAATCATCAACCTTTCAATATTTTCATTTTGGGCATTTTAACACTGTTTACTGCTGCTTTAACTAAAAAAAAAAAAATGAGACAGCTCCCCACTGAGTCATGTTTAGAGAAGATCCATTTAATTAATAAGACTCAAATAAGCTGTAACTTCTGACTCATGTTATGTTGTTTTGAAGAGGTTTACACTACAAATAACTTACTTTGGAGTCATCCAGCTATTTATTTAATATGTGGATATACTGAACAAATACAGGAGTACATATGTATTCATTATATGAATGTATACATATGTGTGTGTGTATATATATATATGGTGAGCACATGTAGATTACCCACACGAATATTACACACGCAGTCACATATGTACGGACAAACATGTACACTGTAATCAAACTGGCGACAGTCAAACCTGTGAATATGGAGCGAGGACTATAGCGGTTATACACACACATTGGCAGATCCAATTTATTGTATCATTTCGACTCCATCTGAAACCCTCTATTTATTCAATATAATGACTTGTTCGTTACAGGTATACATATATGCATATGCATACAATAGCTATACAAATTTAGGGATGCCTTATTTAGACTCAGTCTGAATTTACCTAACTCTATGCTGACCATACCCACCTACTTATTTTTTTGTCTCTCTGTGTGTGTTATTCTTGTTATGTGCTGTCAAGCTGACTTATGAAGATCCTATGAATGAAGAGATTTTCAAGAGATTCTGTTATTAACAGCCTTGCCCAGGTACTTCAAATGCAGGGCTGTGGCTTTCTCAGTGGAGTCAACCTACCTGTGTGCATGCGTGTGTGTGTGTGTGTACATATATATGGGTATATATAAGTCCACACACACATGCACATACATACATGCACATTTGTTGTTGTTGTGTGCCTTCAAGTAATTTCTGACTTACGGCAACCCTAAGGCAAACTTATCATAGGGTTTTCTGGGGCTAGGAGTATGTGATGTGCCCCAGTTCACCCTGTGGGTTTCCATGGCTGAACAGAGAATTGAAACCTGGTCTCCAGGGCCATAGTCCAACACTCAAACCACCACAACATGCTGGCCACCCATATACTGACATTTCAGAGAGATACACTCGGACACATGCTGCCAAGCAACAGCAGAGCATGGTCAAGATAGCAAAAGTTGTTCAAGAGGAAGAACAAACAAGCTCGGAGAGGTTGCAGCTGTTTGCTTTTGCCTGAATCTAAAGGGAAGGGCAAGATTCTGCCTCCTCTCCTTTCCGCTCTCTTGAGATTGTAAGCAGTAAATGAATACAGGGGGAAAAAAAGTGTTTCCCAGCTTTTTGCCTGGTTTATTTTGCAGGGCTGCTAGAGATTCAGCACCCTGGACAGCTCAATTCACAAATTCTGCTAAACCCTCTAAGCCAGTGGTTCTCAACCTTCCTAATGCCACGACCCCTTAATACAGTTCCTCATGTTGTGGTGACCCCCAACCATAAAATCATTTTCGTTATTTTTTATTTATTTATTTATTAGTTAGTTAGTTAGTTATTTCCAACATCAAATAGATTGGAAACACTGCCCTAAATCACTGCTCTGGATAGACTTCTAATGCCTAAAAACTGGTAACCCTCCCCCCTTTTTTTAAGCACAGAAAGCGTCCATCAATGCCAGAATTAAGGCAGTAGTTCTAGTTCTGGATGTTGGGTTTCCACAGTTCAAAAAGCCAGTCACTCCCAAAGGCAACGCCGAAAGAGCCCACATTTTACACGAGGCGCAGGGAGGAAAGGACAGGGAGAGAGGAAAGATGGCGGCGGCATAAGCAGACGCATTTTGTTTCACTCCCTCCTTCCCTTAAAGGAAGTGCGGACGCTGAACATACAAAAAGCGAGGAATGCAAGACAGTCAGGGCGAAGAACACAACACGTGCGTGTGGCAAGCGCCAAGGGTCCACGCACAACAAAAGCGAGAGGAGAAGGTCATCCTGGCTATTTCTGCACTAGACTGTTATAGCACTATTATTCCACTTTCACCATCCTATGGAATCCTGGGGTTTGCAGTTTGAACCCCAGTGCAGGGGTCTCAGAAGCACTGCTCCCATTGGCTGTGAGGCCACCTTCTTTTAAAAGGGGGGCAGGATTGAGGAGCGGCGACCCCTGTGAAATGGTCGTTCGACCCCCAAAGGGGTCCCGACCCCCAGGTTGAGAACCACTGCTCTAAGCTAAAGGACCTCGCTCTCTGTCTTTGCTTAACTCAAGTTCCTCCATTTTGAATTCCAGTCAACTTTAAAGGTTGTTCCTATTGTCGGTCGCTTGTCCTCCTTGAAATTATGCTGACATTCATTGGCAAAGTCAGGGCCTGGGTTCCCAGTGCTCTCTGGAACAATATTTCCTAGACTTCACTGCTGAGTGAATACGTGTGTGCGCATGCGTGTATGTGATACAGGGCTCATTCTTGATTGTTAACCAGAAGTTACTTTATTATCAACCCTGTGTCAGAATTATAGTCCCAGGAAAGCAAATATTCTTCCACACGCACTCTATGCTTTATGAGATCATTGTCATCTCAAATCTATAACCCCCCTCTTTTTTTTTTTTTGCAATGAAGGGTCTTTCTTTTTGCAAGAAAGAGTCCTTCTTTTTGCTCATGTAAGAGTGGTTTTGCCTGCATTTTTCCGGAGTGGGGAGAAGCCCCTTTGGCCAGAGTTGGGGGTCTTCCCAGGCTGATTCTGAGCCCACCTGCAATCACACAGACTACTCGGGGTAGTCCGTGCAGACCCAATATTTTAGATCTGGCCCTATGTACTTTTTTAGGGTTCGGGAGTAACCCTAAGAGTTTTGGAGGGTTCGGAGGGAACCCTAACAAGTTAACCGAGTGGAACCCACTTTGCGTTTTGAAGCAATGAAAGGAAGCTGAGGATAAAGAGGGAAGCGGGAGGCGGAGGGAGAAACCGGGACCTTTTAAAAAATAGCTGAAAGGGTGGGATGACAGAGGATTCACGGGGTCTTCCTCTGCAGAATTGTGAAAGGGGGAGGCTACGCGCCCACCTAAAGGTCACATTCATCATATACACGTATACCCTTACTGATGGCATCCCATTGTTTTAGGCAGGGCCAACACCCCTAGAGGCACTTTAGTCCCAGAGATGGGAGACTAAAGCATCTGGCACCCACTGAAGAGAGCCATTCTGCACAGAACACGGACTCCGAAGCCATTTCCGCACTGGACTGTTGTAGCGCCATGATTCCATTTTCAACCTCCTACGGAATCCTGGGGCTTGCAGTTTAGGGAGGGGCCTCAAAGGACCGTATTTACTGTCCTCAAAGGCCCCTCCCTAAACTGCAAGCCCCAGGATTCCATAGGAGGTTGAAAGTGGAATCATAGCGCTACAACAGTCCAGTGCGGAAATGGTCCCCGACACAGGGGGAGAGATGCCCGCCTTTGGCTGCCTCCCTTTCCCTTCCCTTCGCCTCTCCAGGGCCAGCCTCCTGGCTAACTTTCCCCCACCCGAGCCTCCCCGCCGGCCCTCCCTCCCCCACTCACTCCGGCCCGGGCCTCCGCCGGCTCCTCTCCGCCTCCTCCGTTAGCAACCGCCTCCGTTGCTAGCCATCTCCAGTCACTTCCGCCCTCTAGTCAGAGGCGCGGCCTTCAGAGGCGGCGGCCATTTCGCACGCCCTCCCTCGCTATGCCTTCTGGGAGTCGCAGTTCTCCGGAGAAGACTCCCCGCGCTCCCGGATGGGGGAGCGAACTACCCGGGTGCGCGCCGCGGCTTTTCCGCGCCGCGCGGGGCATCTCGGGAGCTGTGGTCCATCTTTCTCCAAAGAGGGGGACCAGGCTGGAGCTGGGACTCTTGAGCGGGTTGGTGGGCGGGGGAGGAAGCAGCGTTTGCTTTCCAAGGCGGGCCTTTTGCATCCGAGTCGCCTTCCAGGAGGATGGAGAAGAGGAGGGAAGCGGAGGAGGAAGAGAAGGATGCGAAGGTAAACAGGGCAAAAGCAATGCGAGCCCCTTAAAAGTCAAAACAGGGTTTCTTTGGCCTGAGCATCCCTGCAGTGCAGCCCATGAGGGGGTTGCAGGGGTTGCAGCCTCATTTTGCAGGTAAATGTGAAGGTGCTTTGAAACTGTTATGCTCTTTGGCTTCTGATCTGCCACCATCAAGGAAAGGAAAGAAAGAAACAAGCACATCACCCATCATTAGAAAAGCACCAGGAGGCAGGGCCCTCTTCAAAGCATTTCATCATCATCTTGAGTACTGTGTCCAGTTCTGGGCACCCCAATTCAAGAGGGATATTGACAAGCTGGAGCAAGTCCAGAGGAGGGCGACCAAAATGGTGAGAGGCCTGGAAGCCATGCTCTATGAGGATAGACTTAGAGAGCTGGGGATGTTTAGTCTGCAGAAGAGAAGGTTAAGAGGGGACATGATAGCCATGTTTAAATATCTGAAGGGATGCCATGTTGAAGATGGAGCAAGTTTGTTTTCTGCTGCTCCCCAGACGAGGACAAGGAGCAATGGATTCAAGCTGCAGGGAAGGAGATTCCACCTGAACCTCAGGAAGAACTTCCTGACAGTCAGGGCTGTCCGGCAGTGGAATCGGCTGCCTCGGAGTGTAGTGGAGGCTCCTTCCTTGGAGGTTTTTAAGCAGAGGCTGGATGGCCATCTGTCAGGAGTGCTTTGAGGGTGTTCCTGCATGGCAGGGGGTTGGACTGGATGGCCCCTGGGGTCTCTTCCAACTCTACATTTCTATGATTCTATCATCACTGTCATCATCCATTTTATTTGTTGCCCACCTCTCCCCAAGGCTTGAGGGAGGGTACAGCAGAAATAGAACTTTAAAAAAAAGTCGTAGTTAAAATACATCATCCTCATCCTCATCAATTTATGGCAATCCACAGATTCAACAGGGGGAAAAAAGACTCACAAAACATCCAAAAGGCAAAATCAGAACAACAAAACAATTAACTTTTATCTAACACACAATGAGCTCTGATCCTGGCTGCCTCGGTGAGAAATTTAGCAACAGCCGGGGTCGCTTTGGAGGAGTTATCCTCCAAAATACACTAAAAGACAGAGCACTTATAATACAAATATGCTATACCGGTAATCAAAATATACCATAGTTTAAAGTACAGTTAGACGTGTAATTTAAAGTACAGTTGAAACCCCCAGAGCAAAAACAGACCTGGCAGTATGTTCATGGAAGTCTATCAGGGTTTGGGTGCTTTACCAGGTGAAGGAGTTCCAGGGCCAAATTTTCTTTGGTAGGTGAAACTTTTGTTTGGCATATGGGTTGACGAATGAAATTAAAAAATAAAAATAACTTATAAAGGCCTGTGATGAGGCCCTTTCACGTAATAATAATAATAATAATAATAATAATAATAATAATAATAATAATAATAATAATTTATTTGTATCCAGCCTCTCCACATGGATCAAGGTGGCGTACAACATAAAATACATTATACATTAAAAGACATTAAAAACATACCCAGTCCTCCACACCCACAGTTATAGAGCTGTGACTCTACTTTAACTGCCATGGAAAAATATCGTTGAGTCTTGGGATTTGCAGTTTGGTTGTTGTGGTTCTTCAAGTCATTTGCAACTTACAGTGACCCCAGGATTGAACCTGTTATGGGGTTTTCTTGGTAAGATTTATTCAGAGAGGAGTTGCTTTTGCTTTCCTCTGAGACTTGCCCAAGATTCCCCTGTGGATTTCCACAGATAAGAGCTTTATACTCTTTATACTCATGTTTATAGCAACAAGACTTTTTGATTCTGTTTTTAAAAGTATTGTTAAAAGCTTTCAAAATACATACAAGCAAAAGAGAAAAAAGCCTGAATTGCAACAAATACATAAGAGAAACAAACAAAAAACATAAGAATGTAGCAAAAGAAAATGCTGAATACTGGGAGATGGCTACACAATAATACTAAAAAAAATGGTTCTCCTAATGCAGATGATCGATAACTCTATTAAAAAAACCTCTCAATTTAGAAATACCATTCAAATGCTACTTTTCCAGAAATATTTGTCAAAGCCTGCAGTCAATATATTGTATCCATTTTCTTGCAAAAGGCCTTTTAAATGTTCCCAGTCCTTCAAAAAAAAAAAAAAAGTCACCATTGCTTTTCCTCTTATTGATATAGTCAGTTTATCAATTTCCGCGAAGTCCAACAGTTTTTCAACTAGTCCTCTTTCTCTGTATTCTTCCACTTGTATAATTGTGTTGCTGCAGTGGGTCATATCTAGTAGTATCTTGCCGTACTTCTTCGCCCGTTGATCTTCTACCAGTGCCAACAAATACAATTCTGGCTTTAATTGAACATTAACTTTCAGAATTTTATGCACCATAAAATGTATTTGATTCCAGAATTTTTTGGCTTTTTCACAAGTCCATCACATATGATCAAAAGACCCCACTTATTGCTCACTTTTCCCACATCTATTAGAAACTTCTTTATGCATATTGGCCAATTTTTCCGGTATCAAGTACCAAAGATACATCATCTTGTAAAAGTTCTCTTTAAGATGATGACATAATGTAAATTTATTTGCCTCTGACCACATTCTCCCACTGTTCCAACTCATTAACCCTTTTCCCATCTCTAGTTTTAACAAAAGGTTGCACATCTTAACAGTCAGATGTTAATCATCTGAGCACAACTGTTTCTGATTTGGTCTATTCAAACAATCATACTATTTTTATTTGTTTTAAATCTTTCTACTGTCTGTCTGTAAGAGAACTATTGGAAACTATACTCTTCTGACATTCATTTTCAAATTAATTTGATTCTATAGTGTTATTGCTCAAAGATGTTTGATGTCACCCATTTTGCCTTTGCTGTTGCCTTCTTCCTATAAAAGTTTTCTTCCAATGATATCCAGAGGGGTGTCTTAGGACATAACCTTAGTTTATATCTGTTCCATACTCTTTAACATGGCATGTCTCACATAATGACTATTAAAATCAACATGCACTTTGACTTTGTTGTACCAGAAATAGCTGTACATCCAAACTTCAGTTCATGTCCCTGTAATTAGTAGTACTGGCTGGAGTTTCTAGGAACTGAAGTCCAAAACATCAGGAGGATGCCCTGTGCAGAGAGCCAGCCACGCTTCACAGTCCTCCAATAGAGTCAATAGTAGCAGCCACAGACAAGGTTTACAAAAGCTTATCAGCCAGTTATCATTTCCTGTTTCAGCAGTCCAAGTCAGTAATAAGTTCAGAGTGTCAATTCAAGGGAATATCCAGCAACATAGTCAGCGCACAAAGTGAAGGTCAAGGTTTTCCAGGAACATGAGCCGAAGATCCAAAAGAAGAATGTGTTGCTTCCACCAGAAATACCAGTTGTCTGCAACAGGCTTCTCCCCTTGTTTTTATTAGCCGTCAGCCTCTCCCAGCTGTTTGCCTAATTAATATGTCTTCTTTATATAAATGCTCTGAGCCTCATGGACTCTCCCTTTCTCATCTAAGCTGGGCTGCAGTAAGTATTGTCCTGTTCATGTCTTTTTGTTATGGTTATTGGGGGGATCCTGTCTGTGTTTGCGCCTGAGCCCAAGGACTGGGGCATGACAGAGGGTCAAAGATTCCCCACCACTGACTTAAGAGCCCTTGGAGGGCTGTCAGAGTAGGCGGTTATGCAGCTCTCAAGGTGTTGCTGAATTACAATTCCTGCCAGTCCTAGCTAATATAGGCAGTGGAAAAGAATGCTAGGAGTTGCAGCTCAGCAACATCTGAAAGACCTCACAATGACCATCCCTAGAGTAGACAGCCCTGCTTTTTGATGGCGCAATGGTGTGATCACTATAAAACACCATGAACCCATATGTAATCCACCTAATGGTCTTTGTAACTGTGATCCCTTTCTAACTTCTTGTGCATAAATGGCTCCGGTGTTACCATTTTTCGTCAAAGAAATAGTTTGCGGAGACACTTCTGTCAATGAAAGCCCTCCAGTGGGAAGGGCCCGGTGCCACGTTATTGGCCCCAACTGCTATTAGTGAGACGGTTTATTGAGAAATAGTGTATGTTTGATGCAATGCATCATCTTTGTGTTGGAAGCAGTGCCCATGCTTGGTGGTTGGGGGGATGAAACGCAAGATGGAGAGCGTGGCAAATGTTCTCTTCTTTAAAATTCATCACACCAGTGCCGGTTCAAATTGCCCCAGCTGTTAACGCTGGGACCATTACAGTAATGGCCTCTGCAAATGAAGGAGAACTAACACACACACACACTTTATTACCAGAGGGGTAATTTTCTCTTCATCTGTAATAGCAGCGGAGCCCTCGTATTGATCAGCCCATCAAGATACTAATCCTCTGTAAAATTACTTGTTATAACTGAAAATGTGTTAATCCAAATCAGCCTGCGTCCTGACTTTCTACTTGCTATTGAATACCCGGCCATTAGATGGTTTATTTTTCATGATTTAAAGCCTTTAAACATTGATAACAGTTGGATCTTCTTTTGCTAGCGCGGATGGTTAATCTTCTCTTATAGCCCAAGGATGTCTTCTGGTTTTAAACAGAACATCACCCACTTAATTAAGGAGCAATGGCTGTCTCTTCCTGCCTTGAATTATGTTGGTGCATTAGGTTGCTCAGATTTATTAAGAGGCTTAGTATAAGGCTGGGTGTAAAACTGTCTCTGTGTGTACGTGTTTGTGTTTATGGCTTTGTGTGCTGTATATGAGGCCAGGATGGAACCTGCGTACACATTTAAGTGTCGGCAGGTACAAGGCTTATCAGCAAGTTCTGACAATGTAAGGTGCTTGCTCCTGTCTTTTGCTTATTTACAAGCTTCACTATTCTCTTGCTGTAGGATGTCTTGCAAGGAGAATGCTTCTCGAACCTCTGATTTTTCTTCTATAATAGTATTTCTACAGCAATGTAAGTACCTTGAAAAATAGACCTAGCTAGGTTAGGCCAGAGACCTCTGCTGGCCTCTCCTGGTGGCCACCCAAATGCCTTTGGGAAGCCCAAAAGCAGTGCGGGAAGATAATAGCTCTTCTTTGCTCCCCCTCTGCAAATGGTTTTGAGTGGTTTACCTCTTTTGAATGCAAGGGTTCTATATAGCCATCATTACTGATAACTGTCAGTGGCCTCATCCATCTTAGATTTTTCTAACCTGAGCTTCCAAGTAGCTGCATTTGTGTGCAATGATTAAGCCAGAACTTTAGAGAATCCTGACTTAACATTCATGAGATATGCGCTGACACATATGGAGGTTTTGCTTCTGTTCGCCTTGTCCCACTGGTGGGAACTAAAAACATAACCGGTCTTCAGAACAGGGATTCCTCACCACTGCTTTGGTTGCAAGCCAGAATTGCAAACTGGCATTTGTTCTTGGTTTACAATTCCTGGTTTGTAAGGAATGAAGCAAACCAGAAATCCTGGCTCAGATGAGATGTCAGCCTTTTGTTTCCTGGGTAGTTTAGCTGCTTCTACTGGTGCGAGAAGAAGTTTGGAAATTCTCTATTATTCTCTATTATCGTGTAATATCACTGTCCAAACACAGTCAGTAGCATCACTACATTCTAGAAACTGTAGAAAAGAGCAACCATAATGATATGGGGAAGAGTCTAACTGCTTTGCAAGGAGAGGTTACAGGGCCTGGGGCTGTTTAGTGTGTACAAAAGGGCAAATAAGGAGAGACAACAGAAGTAGATAAAACTATACATGCTGAAGAGAAAGTAGATAGAGAGAAGTTTTAATTCTACTGGGTTGTGCAGGTATGCCTTGAAGAAAAACAATGGTCTGGTATCTTAAGTTAGCACAAGCCATGGCTTGGCACTGCATCTGTACTAACCCAGTGCCAGAAGGGTTCCTTCAGTACAGTTCGCACAGTACCACATTCACAGGTTTAACGTTCATGGATTTTTTTTATTTCTGAGTTTCTTCAACCCCAGGCCTCCCTCAAGTCCTTTACCAGGGGAACCTTCCCCCTCAGTAGCTCTGGTAAGGCTGCTCAACCCTTTAAAAATCCATCTCATCCTCCTCCACCACCACCAGCCACTGCCTGGCCAGCTAAGGAGGCTGGCACCCCAATTTCTTGGTGCCACAAACCCTCTCCTACTTCCCCTGTACACGAAAAGAAGGAGACAGGTGAGAGAGGAAGTGTAGGGTTCTGCACCTCTAACCCTAGCAAATGTTGAGAGCTGACTGTATAGAACACTGGGGAAAAAAAGCCAACGACACTGCAGTGGTGGTGCATCTTCATTTCTAAACAATTATATTTAGCACAGGTATCTTTAGGTGATGACCACTTTGTCCTGAAGTGACTACAGCAAATTGTGATGTTTTAGTAACTGAAATAGTGGCATTCAGCTTTCAGGTTTCAATGTGGAAGTAGTAAAGCAGGGAATGTCCAATGATCTAAATTCAAATGTTGGTTTTGTTTAGAGGAGACCCATTGACTTATGGATCCGCTGATTCGTTAAGTCTTGGGCCATTTCCACACTAGACTGTTATAGTGCCATTATTCCACTTTCAACATCTTATGGAATCCTGAGGTTCAAAGGCCTGCAAACCCCAGAATTACACAGGATGTTGAAAGTGGAATAATAGCGCTATAACAGTCTAGTGTGGAAATGGCCTTACTCTAGTAGGAACTCAACTTTAGATTTAGGGCCGTGTTTTTAGTTCAGCGGGTTTTCTTTTGTTGAGCCGTGGCTGTATAATCCTCCCTTAAAGAATGGTGTGTTTCTTTTTCTTGGAATTTGGCACACGTTTCATTTTCCCTTTTATCTGCTGCTCATCCCACTGCTTTTATTTAAGGTGATAAAGTTACATCCGTGCAACTGCTATCGTCACCTCTGCCCTCAGCTAATCAAATACTTTAGCTGGAGGGAAGCATTTATCTCCAACTTTCATTATTATTATTTTCGTAGCTGTAAAGATATATATATGTCAGGAGAAGGCTGTAACGGTGAAACGAGGTATTGATCTGCTGTATTTGGCAATTTCTTTCTACCTTGCCATCGATATCATGTCAGCCTCTGACTGTACTGTGGTTGACCTCACAAATAGCTCTTTATGTTCCCATTGGATTCAAATGATATACTATGCTGAAAACTGAATCAATGAGTGATTATAAAGTTTTGAGTATTATTTCATGACCCTGAGGCAATCGGCGCTCCATGCTTTGAATGCTTGAAATGATACCTCCTGTGATGAAGTAGATGCTGCTATTTTTGGAAGAGCTTTTCTAGTTCTCATCTGAGGTGTGTTCGGTGCAGGCTGTACTATTTTAGGGGGAAGAGTGGGGAGGGACTTTGCTTGACTGAATGCCCCTCTCTGTATAATTATATGCATCTTTTAATCAATGAGCCAAGAGGAAGGCTGGGCTAGAATTTGGACCATTTCCACAATACACTGTTATAGTGCTATTATTCCACTTTCAACATCCTGTGGAATTCTGGGGTTTGTAGTTTCCTGAGGCCAAAGAGCTCTCTGGCTGAGAATCCTAAAGGCCCCTCCCTAAACTCCAAACCCCAGGATTCCATAGGATGTTGAAAGTGGAATAATAGCACTACAACAATGTAGTGCGGAAATGGCCGAAGAATAGCCGCAACTCAGGCAAAAAGAACTGTATGCTTGTCATGTATCTTTGTTACCATTCCCACACCCACTATCTGTTTCTTTCTTCACCATAATTATAGGTATGGTGGATGTGCTATTTATTTGAAAATTCATCAAGGGCAAAGTTTTGTCTGCTTACTAAAATGTAGTGCCTGGTGTACCTTGGATTGAGTTAAAGCAGTGGAGGTGTTGACGTTCATCTAATAACACAGAGACCCTCCCCACCCGCCTGAAAGTACTTTATATGTTAATGCAGGCAAAGCTAAATGAGTTCACATCACTTAAACGTAAATAGCAAACATACAGATCATGGGTAGCAACTGGTTTTAAAATAATGTAGGCATGTATTATGCCAAATAACATTGCTTTGTGTTTGATCATCTGCTGGGAACTGTAACTCTTTTGAAGAAGTATTTTGAAATAAATAGTTAAATATTGCCAACAACAAAATAGCTAATTTAAATGTTTTTTTTAAAGATATCCCAGTACAAAACATTATTCTAGTTCTGTAACAAATAAGGTTGTTTTCTGGTTACAACGTGCACACTCACCAACCACAGCAAGGGACCAAAATATTTGTATTGACTGGTTTTATAGAGAAGAGAAAAGAACAGAAGAAAGCAAGGAAGCCTTTACTGTTTTGTGTCTGAACCTTGCAGAAGAAAAGTTAAAATAAATATAATGAATTATTATTTACTTTGATGCTTTGTTGGATTTATATCCTGCTTTTCTCTCCAAACGGGACTCGGGAAGCTCACAGTAATATTAAATAAGGACTGCAGTCTGAAGACCAAATGAGATCAATGACTGAAACAGAATTAAAAGCACAGTTTAAGCGCACTAGTTAAAATACACTGATAAAGAAAAAACAGCCATCACTTGGCAAGAAGCCCCTTCCTTTTCAGCTTTTTCACTTGTTAAAAACCCAATTGAATAAAAATGTCTCTGTCTGCTGGAGGAAAACAACAACAAAGAGGGGGCCAGCCTGGGTTTTTTTTTTTTTTGGGAGGGACTTCCAATGCCTGGGAATGATCACCAAGAAAGCCTTCTTTTATGTCCTCGTCAGAGGATGATAGGACCGAGAGAAGAAAGGATTTCTTTCACAAAAACTTCTGCATGCTGAAGTGTATGAATTGCTGTTGGTCCTACCTAATGGAATAGTGAAGAGCCTCCCCCACTTTTTTTTTATATACAACTGTTAGAATGTTGGACTTGGATTTCATAGAATCATAGAAATGTAGAGTTGGAAGAGACCCCAGGGGCCATCCAGTCCAACCCCCTGCCATGCAGGAACACCCTCAAAGCACTCCTGACAGATGGCCATCCAGCCTCTGCTTAAAAACCTCCAAAGGAGACTCCACCGCACTCCAAGGCAGCAGATTCCACTGCCGGACAGCCCTGACTGTCAGGAAGTTCTTCCAGAGGTTCAGATGGGATCTCCTTCCCTGCAGCTTGAATCCATTGCTCCTTGTCCTGGTCTCTGGAGCAGCAGAAAACAAGCCCTCCCCTTCCTCTATGTGGCATCCCTTCAAATATTTAAACATGGCTGTCATGTCCCCTCTTAACCTCTCTTCTGCAGACTAAACATCCCCAGCTCTCTAAGTCTATCCTCATAGGGCATGGCTTCCAGGCCTCTCACCATTTTGGTTGCCCTCCTCTGGACCATGTCCTTCTTGAATTGGGATGCCCACAACTGGACACAGTATTCCAGATGATGATGAAATGTTTTGAAGACGGGCCCTGCATCCTGGTGCTTTCACAGTCCTGAGTTCAAGTCTCTACTTTTGATCTAAAACTCATGGGGTGACCTTGAGGTAGTCATTCCCTTCTCTCTCTCTCCTCCTGCCTCCCTTACCTCATGTGCACATACTTATACTAACAAAGTGCATCTGTCCTGATAGTGATGATTATCAGAAATGCAGATCTTTTACTAAAAGTTGTGATAGTTTATCTTTTTTTTGAGTACAAGTAATGTTTAAAACTTTCTGCTCTCTTTCGTTAAATTAAAGGAGAGACTTACATGATACGGCAGCCACCGCACGAAAAAAACAGCTGCCAAAGGTTTCTGCTTGACCATATACTTTGCATGCATTTATAATCTGAAATAGGTGTGTGTGCGAGGGGAAATGCACAGACCCGCTTGAGATGGACAGCTTGAATGGCATACTGTCAGTCGGGCTGCTCATGAATTGGCAGTGGTCTCATTTAGGACCTTCGGATATGTGTCTGCTTGGACAGAATGAGAACGCTTTGCATGTTCTTCCAGAGACAACCACTCCTTGCTGCTTCGCGCGGCATCCAGCGGAGCATGACAGTTGCCCTTCATCGCTGTCTTCTCCGAGCTTAACCTTTGACCCTCCACTTAGTCGCCCCCGCAACGGTCGGAGCAAGCTGGGATGTTCGCGAATTGACGGGCATCGGCCTGCAACGCGCTTGTCATCATTTGACTGTCAAAAGGAGCTTGCGGTCGGGCCTCCATCAAGGCTTGAAACCTCTGTGCAGCAGCCCATAGTGCTTAACTCCTAAGGCTGTCAACGGGATGGCCAAACGTGCATAGAAAAAGAGGCACATTGAATACATCTTCAATCAGATCGTCAGGATAGCCTTCTCTCCCTATCTCTCTCTCTCTCTCTTTTTCATTCTTTCTTTGTGGCTCTGCTTGCTAAATGTATTCAGATGACTTTCTCCAGGCCAATAGGATAATTCCGTTGCCAGGGCAGTATTTTCTTTTCCTTTTTTTTTTTTGTTAAATAAAAAAGAAGTGGTGGAGGGAGCAGTGAACTGTTTTTCTCTTGTGGTCTCAGTTTCAAATAGCACGGAGATTGAGATTTAAAGAGCTCTGCCAGTGAAATTCTCAGCTTGACTTGCCTATCCTATCAGCTTTCCAGCCCTCGGTATAAGTAGCTAGATACCAGACCAGTGGTGCCTGAGGTTAGCTGTCAAAGTGGAATGTTCATTTTGGAGCGCTTTTGTAATGCGATATTAGAGACAGAGAGAGAAGGAGAGGAAGGGGTCGAGCTCCTGCGATTTTGTAAGTCTTGCAGTGAAAATTTTAAATGGTGGAAGGATAGTTTTGCTTCAAGTATGGCACCCTTCATGAATTTTCTTTTCTTTTCATCTCTCTTTAGGTTACTTTATGAACTGGTTGTGCTGAAACAGGCTTAAATTGGCCTAAGAAGGCTTTAAAAAAAGAAATCCAGAATGTGAGGGTTAACAGTGACTAAACATTTAGAAGGAATGATCTGGAATTGTCTGTGTACAATCAGCTTTTTTGGCATTCAAATTCATAGATACTGTATAAATGGAGAACTTTTAGAGGAGGAGGAATCATTTAAAGAATGAACAGAAGAGAAGAATATGAAACAGGTAAAAAGCTTGCTGAAATGATTAAAAAATAAGCTTCTGCAGCCCATTTAAAAACTAGGTGAGATGAGGCATCCAGACTTATTGAAGGAGTCATACCATCTGGTGCTGTGACCAAAAAGGCCCTGTCCCATGTCCCATCCAACCTGTATCTTCTAAGACTTTGATCCTAATACTGTGACACAATGAATGTAGTCCATGGGCCTACTTGTATGGGGAGAAAGGCTCTTCAAATATCATTGTTCCAAACCATCATTCCTAATTTTTTTTTTAAAAAAAGTAACAAATATATTTAACAGCTTCAAATATAAAAATTACAGATGGCACGCACAATCTTAGAAGAAATATTTCCAGTTCTTTCTCATGCTGTGTATGGTGGTGAGGTAGCTCTTCTAAGATGATGTCTGTTGGTGAGCATGACTGTATCATATGAAGCAAAGGTTTTCCTGCTTCAGAATTATTGTTTTAAGCCAACCATTGTACCCTGGAGGAACCCTTGATACAGTTTTTAGGTTGCAGGGAATCTCTGCATAAAAGTTAATTTATCAGTCACAATTTCTTATGGAACCTTAAGGTCCCATGTATCAGGGCTGAGAAACCCTTTTTCAAGCACATGCAGATTTGTTAAAATTTAATTAAAATAAACAAGCAGCTTCAGTCTCCTTTTTCCAACCCTCTCCCCAGACTGCAGATCTTCTGGTTTTAGGGGTGAAAAAAAAATCCACAAAGCATATGAAATAGCTCAAAAACATGCAAGACAGGAGTAGATATCTTGTCATCTCTCCAAATCCAAATCCGGACAGTGAATCTGGGGGTTGCAAAGGAAAGAAACTTCTGTTTGTGGAAGTTGACTGGTTTGGGAACACTGGCTGCTATTGCCCATCCCTGTGAATAACTAAAGTGTGGCAAGTTGTCTGTGGATATCCTATTATTCCTCCAGGAGTTCAAGGTGGTTTATATCTCAGTTTTTCTCTTCACTGCAGTTATCAGAGGAAGCTTATCTGAGGGAGACAGAGCGGTTGGCCCAAGGCTGCTTATGAGTGAGATGGAATTTGAATCTGGATCTTTTTTTACCATAAAAACACCCGGATGCTATTAGACTTCAATACCCATCATCTGCCAAATGATGCTAGTATAGTTCATCAACATCTGGAGAACTCCAGGTTTCCTGATGTACAGTCTCTCAGCTGTAGTGAAGTATGTTGGTAACCCAGTTTTGAAAATAATTTCATGTAAGGTAGTAGCCCTTGTACCCTTATCTGGGTATAGGCTTACTTGGAGCATGTTCACATCATTAAATTGAAAAAGAAAAAGAAGATGCCTGCTTGAGTTCAGAACTCTTATTGCTGGATGACATGGTCACAGTCTTTCTGTGCCATGTGCTATCAAGTGAGTAGCTCAGAGCTAAGTCGGAAAATACACACACACACATACACATGCATAAATAAAATTTGCTTTGAGAACATGCATCTTGGCATGGTTGGCCAAGAGTCCTTCCAGTCAGTATTGGTTTTGCAACTCAGTATAATTTTGTGGTGGTTTGAAATGTAGACAAAAAGAAAGGCATACGTGAAAGGAACAGCCTAATGTAAATTGGTGTTAGTCCTTTAAAAATTGGTGTTGGTGTTAGTCCTTTAAAAATATTTTCCCCCTTCAACCACAAGTTGTAAACTTTGTCCGTTCTTTCTTGGCTTGCGTTGTATGGTCTGAATCAGCTCTGAAGTTGTGGGCCAAACTCTTGTTCAGTGTTTGCACAGAATAAAATTAGGCCAATGTACCTAAGCTAGATGGTACTGTTGCTCAGGCAGTCACACAACAGGTAGGGAAACACCTGTTGCACAACAGTCACTCCAGATGGTCACCCATCACTAATGGTATATTTATGGAACCTCATAGGCCATGCAACTGCTTCTACAACAGTTTTTGCTGTCATTGGGGACCTGATATTACCCTAAATATACCAGATCTCATCTGATTTTGGAAGCTCAGCAGTGTTGGACTTGGTCAGTACTTGGATGGGATTTTGAGGTAGGGCTATGAAAAAAATCCTTCAGATAATCCTGGATAGCAGCTGCGACTGAGAGCTGATGATCGTAGGTTAGATCGGTGGCAGAGAGCACGTGCCTCCAGCCGTGGGAGAGGACTTTGCTTGCCCAAAAGGAAAAATGTCCATTTTAAACACAAGCTTCACAAGCCTGGGGTGGGAAATGCAAGAGAATGGGAGGAGGAGAGTGGTGGGGAAGCAAGCACGTGCCTTGCAAATGACCAAACTTGCAAAGGGCAAACCTGCGAATGTGGAGGGAGGACTGTATAGTGCAAGTGTAACAGTGTTGCTCAAATCATAGCATTTGCCCGTTTCCATCAGACATCATCCATTTTCCCCTTTGTTTCCCACTTAAGGAAACCAGCAGGAACACCCACTTGTTTCTAAGAGGTCAAAGACACACAATACTGTCTGGTGCCTTTAGCATCAAACTGAAGGTGATATTTTGGGGGAAGCAGTCTTTTGTCAACTACACTATCACTGCTGTGCTAATGTTTTTGTGTTAAAAAAGGTTAACACTTTTGTAGTGGCAAATTCCAAGGGCACAAATCTTTGCTTCTCCTTTGGAATTAATGGGAAAACAATAAAGTGTCTCCATTAAGTAAATATAGCATAAGACACCTTCAGGGTACTCAGTTCTTATTGTCTGTTTTCTTTGTCAAGTAGCTGACATGTCAACATGTACTAAAAGGAGATGATCTGTTCTCCTCTTTGATAAAAATAAAATGATCTCTAGTGTGAGTCATGATAGAATAGCCCAGGGCAGATTATATTGTTACCTTTTTTTTTTGAAGCATTGGTCTGTATATAAAATAATAATTAAAAAGCCAGAATATTTCTATTTAGCAGAGGAGTATTTCCCATTTCTGCCTGCAGATAAAATATACTCAGGGATAGAAGTAAGAAATCGGCATTGCGATGCTAAAAAGGATTTTGAAAAAAGAGGAGAGGAAGAAAAAAAAAGCAGCAGCAATTTTTCATTGTGTGAACTCTTGCTATCAAAAGACATGCAGTGTAAGCTGAGAGATTCCATCTCTTGACCTTGGAAGGACAAGGTTCAAGTTCTCCATTTAGCCCTGGTTTTCCCTGAGTTTGGGTCTGTTTTGAACAAGCTCTCTGATACTGCTTGAGAAAAGAGCAGAGATTCTTGAATGAGTAAGGCATGTTAGACTTGTGCAATTAAATTTTTAGAAGGTTTTGTGTTCTTTTTTTAAAAAAAATGGAAATGCCAATGTAGAACAAGGACAGGGGTATAGCCTCTGGGGAGGGGCGCTGTTTCGTTCTGGACTTGTGTTGGACTACGAACCTGGGGACCAAGGTTTGATTCTCGTCTTGGCCATGGAAACCCACTGGGTGACCTTGGGTTCATCACACACTCTCAGCCCCAGAAATCCCTGTGATAGGTTCACTTAGGGTCTCCACAAGTCAGAAACGACTTGAAGGCGCTCCACAACAACAGATATCCAAAGCTGGATATTTTAACTAACCAAGCTTGCGATCATGTGTCTAATTGTCTATGCAGAATTCTCTGTTGAAACTGGGATGTCCCGCTGAGCATGTATTATTGGAGCTAGGCTTCATGGCAGCTTTGACATGTTTAAAGTGGAAAGGATATATGTCCCATTAAAATAAATAAATCAGATCTCATCTCGCTTTCTGTTTTGAGGAAGGTATTACGCTCTTTCCTCCTAAAGCTTTGGTTGCACAGTGGCAGGAAATGTTAACAAGAAACCACTTGGAACATCTGCTGACAGCTGGTGTGGCTTTTTGCCACTGAGCTCAGAAACAGCATCTATCACATCTGTGTTTACCTACCACGGAAAGGTACAGGACATGCTTCTAGTGGTACCTGCGTGGTACCACATAGCACTGCTTCCTTTTAGCAGTGCAACAAATTACAATTATTTCTTCCACAATTGCAGAGTGACAGATGGAATGCACAGACGTAGTGCATTATCTAGCTTTGATTTCCTTTCCTTTTTATTTTACTTCTTCCACAGGAAGTGTGCAAATATATATGCAAGGTGGAATTTATTAGGCTGGAAGTTAAAAGGGGAGCTAATATGTATCGGTAGTGAAAAATCACAGATTAGCATTTCTGAAATATATAAACAATACGATTACAAAGTAGATGTATTGTTACAGTTGTCGTCCGGGCTCTTTATTATTACTCAATATGCCTCTTGCAATTTTCTCATTTGCAACTGTTATTGGATAATAGATGGAATTTCTTCATCCCCCATTTGCTTTGCTTCAGAGGCTATGAAAACATTAATGTTACTATTAGCATGCACTTCATATATGCAGGTTTATAATGCAGCAAATGATAACATTTTGTGTAATGTTTAAATTTCCACGGAATGGGATAAATAGAACTGGCACTCTTCTCATAATGAATTCAGTTTAGGAAGCAGCTGGAAAATGAAAAGAACTCTGTTCCAGACCAAGGAAGCATACTGTCCCCATAGTGTTATAGCTGTATGTGAATAAATGAAACTCATCCAATATCACATAGTCAGTCTATTTCCTTTCCTTTGCACCTTGGTTCGGAAACAAAGAGGCCCAAGCATCCATTTTATCAACATAATAAAAACCAGTTCGTTGCAATGACTGTAAGTGGCTGAAGGGTTGGGGAAGGGGGATTAGACGGTACTCTAGAAGGCTGAAATATGCATAAACATCAGAGCTGCTAAGCATACTGGAATAATCATTAATATGTTTCCATGTTTTACTTCTACTATGGTACACAATGAGCAATGGCTCTTCTTAGAAGCAAATACCCCAATCCAGAGTAGTGCATGCACCATGCTGTATGTGCAGAGGCCTTTCAAAGCATCATTGGGCTCCAGAGATTCTACGTGGAGTGACATCAGGATTAGTTTTTGGCCCAATGAGTTTCCCTCTACCCCTTTTCATGGGTTTGCCAGAGGTACCTGGTTGCCAGCTGTGAGAAACAGGATGGTATGCTAGGTGTTATCTACCCAGGTATATCAGCTTCATACTACTTTAACTGTCAGAGCTCCATCCTATGGAATTCTAGGATTTATAGTTTAGTGAGGTGCTTAAAATTCTTCACTGGACAACTCTAGTACTACAGTTCAGAGTACAGGCAGCCCTCCACATTTGTGGGTTTCAATTTGTGGATTTGATTATGCACGGATTATTTGCTGTCACCTCTGCTGCCCCCCATGCCATTTTTAATAGGGACTGCAAGCCTCCTGAGACTAAGAAACTGCAAATGGGGCTTGTAAGTCCCTCTTAAAAATGGTGTGGGGCAGCAGTGGAGGTGCCAGGAAGCCCCACCAGCCCCCCACATCTGCCTTGTGAAGTGACCTTGATGCCTCAAAGGAATCCATGGTAAGCTGAATGATCATATTTTTGTGTGTGTGTTAAATATGGTTTGGGAGGGCCTAGAGTTATTCACGGTTTTCCCACTTTCATGGAGGTCGTAGCAAATGTGGAAGGATGACCGTAATCTAAATAAGATCTCCAGCAGATCATTTTAATATCTCACCAAACTGTAAACCACAGAACTCCTCTAAGGTAAAGCTATAATTTAAATGATGTCAAATTAATAAACTTATATAGTGTGGCTGCAATGTAGATCAGGAGCATAGAAGATGTGGCCCTCCAGTTGTTTTCGATTGCAACTGTTGTCAACCCTGGCTGGCATAAGCCAACAGTGAAGGGTGTGGATAGTTGTGCACCAGCAACGTCTGGAGTGCCACATCTTACCCATTCCCACTCTAGAGGATCTTCCAATCACTTCTTGCGTTTGGTATTGCCAAATATATTTGTGTCAGTCTCGTAGAGCTTGACAAGTTCAGGGAGAGAGCATGTCAGCCGGTAGATTACCAAGGCATGAAAATATGCCCATGTCCTTCTCCATTTTTTTTCATTATGCAAAGATGATAGTTTTTAATGCTAATAAACTCTTTTGGGATTTTAAAGGGAAGGAAGGTCCAAGGCTCAGAGTCCTTAATGTAACTTTTCCAACCTGGATGGCAGACACCATGTTCATCTACCAGGACATTTCTGCACAGTTGTATTTTCCTACTTCACCTGTTGGTCTCCCTCTTGGCACTGCGCAGTAGGCTGTATTGTCATAGACATGTTCGAGATGAAGACAGCTATGCTTCTCTGTAATCCAACTTTCCTAGGAATGCTGTGCTTTGCAACGGATGTCAAAGGAGAGAGTCTAAACAGAAAAAAAAGGTGGATTGGAAGCACAAAAAACGAAATCCATTTTGGTGTAGCTTCTCTTTTGACTCTCAGGCACTGTCTAAGATAACTTTTTGTAACGTGTACAGAAGCGGAGTGCTGTATGTGATGGAATGAGCAAACAAGGTGCATTTTGATGCTTTTAGTACAATATTTTTTGGTGCCTTTTAGTTTTTCTCACAGTTAGTCTACTGGTTGTTCTCCCCCGGTTTCTGCTTACTGTAGCAAAATCACATCAAATACGAGATAACAAAATACTGTCAGGCTGGGATTGTTTTATATGGACAGCATTAGACAGGAGCAGAAAGATCTGGTGCACTAATAGGCAAACTCACATGAGCGACCTAGTCCATTGACAGATTTTCCCTTTGTTCTCTCACTCGACCCACTTTCTGCCAGTGATTTGTGACATATTTTTCGAGAGATCAAATAAGCCCCTGACACCTGATTGCAATGTAGTGCTTGTTTACAGTTGCAGGGTTTCTTTTCTTTCCTTTTTTTTTCTTCTGAAGGACCCTTAGACAAGATGGAAGGTTTTAACTTGAAGTAATTAAATTTGCATCTGGACTGTGACAGACGTTTCCTTACATATGCATCCGACTGAGCAACTTTTACCATAATGGGCCTCCTCAGCACCCAGAGAAAGGCAGAATGCTGGTATATGGTTACCTTTCCACTATTCTTATCTGCTATTTGAGTCTTGTCAAGTCGTGCTGTCATCGAACACAGCGTGTAAGCTTCCAGAGGCATTTGGCTGGCTACTGTTGTAAACAGAACGGTGGGCTAGGTGGAGCTTGAGAACGATCCCAGGAAGTTCTTCTGTGCTTTCAGCAGGGCTCTGGTCAACATCTTCATGGGGAAACACTTTTGTCTTAAATGATAATCCCAGTGAAATGCTTTTGTCTTGGCTTGCTTAAGATGCAGAGGCAGCAGTCAGAGCCTGGAAAAATTACTCCCAGATGTGGTGGTGTTATTGTTGTTTATGTATATATGGTGTAGTGGTTTGAGCATTGGACTACGACCCTGGAGATCAGAGTTTGATTCCTGGCTTGGCCATGGAAGCCCACTGGGTGACCTTGGATGTCTCACACACTCTCAGCTCCAGAAAACCACATGATAGGTTCACCTTAGGGTTGCCATAAGTCATAATCAACTTGAAGGTGCACAATAGCAGCAGCAAGAGCAACAATATAATGCCGTCACTGTACATGGCGTTACACAAGTGAAAGAACAGCAAAACAGTTCCCTGCCCTCAGTCTTCAAATCTAATTGAGACATGATGCAAAAGCAAAAGGTGATGGCAGTGTGGGAGGGGGATTAAGTTGAGCAGATACTCTCTCTTCTTCTGTCCCTCCAAGACCAAGGCAGTGAGTGTTGGGATGGAGAAGGGGCCTTTAATCTTCTCCTGCACCTAGGCATGGTAGTCACAACTAGCTTATACTCATTGTATCAATGGGAACTTCGTAAATCAACACTTAAGTCACTTCCATTGATTCAGTGAGTCTACTCTAGTTGGCATTAACAATTGGATTTAGAATCATAAGAGCTGGAAGAGACCACAAAGGCCATCAAGACCAACTCTCTGCCATGCAAGAATACATGATCAAAGCATTCCCAACAGATGGTCATCCAGTTTCTGTTGAAAACCCTCCAAAGAAGGAGACTCCACCACACTCCAAGGCAAGCAATTCCAGTGTCAAACTGCTCTGACTGTCAGGAAGTTTTTCCTAATGTTTAGAGGAAATCTGGGCCATAGGTATATGGATGGAATTTAAGCCATAGGTATATTTGAAACAGTCCTTTGGATCCTTGTCATGGCGTTTGTATGGACACATTTGAATGATTAAATACTGAAGGTATTTCAGCGTGTTGCAGAATAATCAGGGCATTAAGTTTTAAGATAAATTATGGTTCCATACTTCCATTGACACCTCCTTCTCCCCTTAGCTGGCAGCTGAAGCAGATGCCCAGAAAAGATCATTTAAAGCCATTAAATGGGAAACAAACATTCTGTGCATCTTTCTTGACCTCTCCTCATTGCCAGCCTTGTGTACAACATAGGTTAGGAGAAGTAATTATTTTCAGCCCACTGACTACGCGCAAGATTAATAGCTTCTGAAAGGGCTATAATGATGGGCTGACCCAACTGGCTCTTGCATTATTCCTTGTTTATACTCCTCTCATCTCTCTCACCTTTGGGCTACAACAAAATGTAATTTATGTTTAGTATTGCTACATAGGAGATGAAGGGTCAGTATTTAATGAAGGGCAACCATGATTGCTGTGTAGGTGTAAGAAATCTAACATTGGTGGAAGGCAGTCAATAAAATGTCTCCATGGAAGATGTATCAGCCTGGCACAAGAAGTAACAATTAGAAATGACCTATGTGGTTGAAACTCCAGGAATTCATTTGGTTTCCAGAAGCCTTAGGATGTGCATGCTTGGTGATATCTTTCCACTAAAGATGGTTGTGCATGCACTGATAACCCCAAGGCTGCACTTCTGCAATTTGTTGTATTTTGTGCTACCCTATACCAAGTTCAGAAACTTCAGATAGGGCAAAATATAGCACAGGTTGGTTTCTGGTGCATCTAGGAATGATCATATTCCATCTTTATTAAAATCACTCCACTGGCTGCCGGTTAGTTTCCAGGCAAGGTACCAAGTGTTGGTTGTTACCATTAAGGCCCTCCATGCTTTGGGTTCAGGTTATCTATGGGAGCACCTTCTTCCATATAACTGCCTTGTATATTTTGGACTTCTGGGGGACATTTACTTGAGTCAGCGAGGACTAGACTGGCAACTGTTAACCAGAGGACTTTTTCATCAGCCACCCCCAAATTGTGGAATGACCTGCTGGAAGAGATTTGACAGCAGGAAATGCTGTCTGCCCTTAAAACCAATCTCTTCTGCTAGGATTATCCAGATGGTTTTTAAATTACGAGTTTTTAAATTATCAATTAATTGGTTTTAATATGTATGCTTTTAAAACTGGTGTTACGCTCTTTTAACTGATTGTATTATTTGTCGCTACGTTTTAATCTGTTGTTCCCCACCACAATCTGCAGGGAGAGGCTTGATGATGATGATGATGATGATAATATAGTTAATAATAAAATAGCTTTTGACATCATTAGGAGCTAGCTGGTTTTTCCTTTTAATAGCAGCGGTTCTTCTGAGTTTTTGCAGAGTGCAGCCTGGATAGAGATTGGCACTTTCACTGCCTGCCTGACAAGAGTATGATAAGTTGGCGTTGTTATAATGACCTTAGTTTAAACCTTGGGATTCTTAGATAAATAATCCTACCAGATGAGACTAATGGTCTGTTTGCCCGAGTTTTCATATTGGTCAACCAGATACCTCTGGGAAGCCTATAAGCACTTTGTCTTTTTAAAACAAGCAGTGCAGAGGAACTACATGTTGTAAACATTTTAAAGACAAGTATTCTGCTGTCATCGGATGACATGATTCCTTGTAAAAGACAATAACGCTCAGTAAAGTTGAAGGCAGTATGAAAGGAGGAAGCTGCGTAACAGGTGAATGGATTCAGTCAAGAAAGCCACAGCCCTGAATTTGGAAGGCTGATGCAGTGCCATTAATAGCAAGGTGTCTTGGAGAGCCCTGGTTCGTAGGATCACTTTAAGTTGACTTGGTGGCAATTAACAACAATAGGTCTACTGAACATAATTTACACATAGAAGTTTGCATTTGTTTGCAAGCAATATTTAATTGATGTTGTTATTGTGCACTTTCCAACTGTTTCCAACTTACGGCAATGCTAAGGTGAACCTATCATGGGGTTGTCTTGGCGAGGTTTCTTCAGAGGGGGCTTGCCTTTGCCTTCCTCTGAGGCTGAGAAAGTGTGACTTCCCCAGTTCGTTGAGTGGATTTCCACAGCTGAACAGGGATTTCGACCCTGGTCTCCAACATACTAGTCCAGCGCTCAAAACAGTTACTACAAACTGACTCTCTTAAATGACGTGACACGTGCTTTATCTTTTTCCTAGTCTAATATTTTGGTTTGAATTCTTACGAGTCATTGGGAAATTCTAAAAACCTTGCTTAGTAAGCACATGTCAAATAAACTTTCTTAATCTAGTTATGCGTTACTGAGGGCATTGGAAAATTTTTCAAAACTGACATTTGTTATTATGTAATATGCACCACAATCAGTGTTTTGAGCAAGACACAATTCTGGTAATCTCTTCTGCGGTACTTGGCATTTCTGAAGCATCCCAACTGTTTACTTATTCCCAGAGAGCCCCCATCAGGAAAACCAAACACAGCCTTGGCATTGAACAACAGAGTGTAATTCAGTCACTGAATTTTCTAAAGATGCATACAGCAACTCTTTTTGTGGACAATACCAAAGAATTATCTTTTGAGAGCAAAAAAACACCCACACACACACACACACCACGGTCACCAGAACATCTTTTTGTTGTTTCCCATAGTCTACAGTTATGTTTTTCCGTGAACAAGACGAATCCTTGTGCACAGCATTTAATAAATTATTGAACTTTGGAGAACTTTGGAGAATCCTAGGCTCTGTGTGACTGAGCAGGAGACATGAAAAATGTGCTCTATCCTCCAGTGTATTTAAAAGACAGAAATAGATGCTTGATCAGACAATATGAACACTGAGTGAAGGATGGTATTAACATTAAATATTTACATGTGTAGGGAGCATCCTGACAGGAGAAAAGAATCGGTGTGCTTATTGTCAAGTTGAATAGAGCCAAACGCGGTGCAGTCGGCTGCTTCTGTGTAAGGTTTCCTTTCTTGAATAACCGGGGAACTGTATGTGTTAGAATAAGGAGTGCCTCTTAAAAGGAGCCCTTTGGTGTTGGGAAAGCTTGAAGATGGAAGATAAGTTAATAATCACATTGAAACTGTGGCATAAAGGGAGGGAGGACTGATTGGCAATAGAAATCCATAAGCTGGCATTGAGAAGATGCCTTCAGATGTAGAAGCGTATTGCTCATTTATTGTCCGCAGGTGGAAAAGAACAGGAGTCCCCAAATGCATACATTTCCAAGTTGAAAAGAATGCAAGATGGGAAATGCAGTTAGAAAGGGAACACAGTTTCCCTTGTTTGGTGGACTAAAATGACATTAGGTATACATTCTTAATCAAAAAGTCCTAATGGAGTTGATATGTTGCATTTTAAAATGGACTTTTAAGTCCAGTGCGGACCGTCCGTAAAGAGGCAAAAAGTGAGATTAAAATGATATGAATAAATAAGATTGTATGCATACTGAGACAAGGATCAGTCTAGAGAGAAAAAAAGAAGTTTGTAATGGAGAGGGACTTGCTCTGTGACGAAAGCAAATTCGGTCTAGGTACTGCAAGGCTTATGATGCAGAAATGACTGTTCTGTACCAGTATGTTATACTGGGTCTTCTTCTCCCATTCTTAATCTAGATTAGTTGTAAGAATTTTTGCTATAAACCTTCTGTGCCCTGTTCTTCTGGTGCAAAAGATCATATGATTTCCTTCCCTGCAACCTGTTAACATAAATCAATCAACTGCAATCCTTTCACAGGTGAGTTTAGCTTAAACTGCTCTTTTTTTAAATAAATCCTTTTATTGAAGCAAAATTTTCTTATGGAACTAATTTTAAAAAACAAAAGTAAAATAAAAGGTTTAGAACAACAACCAAACTGCTCTTTTTGATATATGCCGTTATTAGTTTACAGAAATTGCTCTATTGGAAATGGAAATTAATTTATTGGATATGTAGCATAATGAACCATTTTAATGCAAATCTAGAGGAAGAATAAATTATCTTCGATGTTTACCATGTAAATATGCCACATAGTTTTTGACTGATCAAAAACAAGTACCGAAAAAATAGGATAAAATAAATGAGACTTGCTGTATCTTAAGGCATAAAGTTTTCTTACTGTGATAAACCTGTTCGGATTTAATGATCTGTCATGTCAAGCAATTAAAAGCAAGTTATTAATACCCAAATGGAATGACATTCAACTGGTTTTTCTTTCTTTCTTAAGGTATTTTGCCACTGACATCAAAAGAAAAAAAATCATAGCTATTTAATATAAGGCATGCTGCTTTAGAACTTTCTGATGTGCAGATTGTTTGTTTCTGTAACAAGGAGTTATCTCCCTAAAGATTGTATTGGTGGAGTAAAGAAGAATTTGTGTTTTGATGTAGAATGGAGATGATACAGAATGTTTGGTCTTCCTGACATTAATTGCAATGCATGCTGTTATTATATTGTCAATATTTTGTGGTTTATCTCAATATTAATCTCATCTCTCTCTTGCAGGTTATCTGTTACAGGCAGGAATGAACAAGAGCTACCCAGTTCCTTTTCCCACTGCATATCCTACTGTCTTTGAGTCTACTCAATGTTTTTGTGTGTTTAAAGCATTTATTTCATGAGGGACCCTGGTGTGATGTACAACAACAAAACAACTGAAACGTTAATTAAAAAAAACTTTTAAAAGCAGACATAGGAACAGGCTAAAAGAACTCCATAAAAATAATTTAAAACCAGACTGTTAAAAGAGCGAGAGCAGTTTTAAGGACCAAAGGCTATACCAAACATAGCTGCCTGTTTGAAACTCTAAAGGGGTAGAGCCAGCCTGCCTTTCCTTGGGAGGAACTTCTACAGTTGAGGTGCAGCTGCAGAGAAGGCCCCGTCATAGGTGCCCAGCAACTTAGCCTTGTGAGGTGGTGGAACACACAACAGGACCTGCACTTATGATCTCAAATTTTGGTCAGGCTCATAAGGAAGGTGGCTATGTTTTAGATATCCTGATCCCAAGTTGCTCAGAGCTTTGGTGGTCAAAACCAGCACCATGAATTGAACTCAGAAGTAAACTGGAAGCTAGTGAAATTCTTGTAAGATGGATGCTACATGGTATGTAAGATGTACACCAAACAAGTCTGGCTGCCACATTTTGCATGAGCTGTTGCTTCCTAGCAGTTTTCAAGGACAGCCCCACATAGAACACATTACAGTGGTCTAATCAGGAGGTAGGCATGAACCACAATGATCGTATCTTCTTTTCCCAGGAAAGGGTTCTGGTGGTAAACCAACTGAATCTTGGAAAAGGTACTCTTGGACAGCAGCTACCTGATCTTCCAGGAGAAGTATTGGATGCAGAAGCACCCTTCAAACTATAAACCTGATCTTTCAGGTGTGGTGCAGTGTGATCCAGAACAGGCTGTCATCACAATTCTAGACTAGGTTTCCTACTGACCAACAGAACTTTCCTCTTGTCCGGACTGAGTTTGGGTTTACTCACCTACTTGCTGTCTTTCACTGCATCCAAACATCAATTCAGGATTAACACAGCCTCCTTGAGATCAGTTGTAAAAGAGAGCATAGTAATAACACGTAGCCCCACAACTCTGGATAACCCCTGGTTGCTTCATGTAACTGTTCAAAAGCATAAAGGAAAGTATTCATCCATGTGGAATCTCTCAGGCTAATGGCCAAAAGGCTGAGCAATAGTCCCCTGGTAATACTTTCTCAGGAATTAAGCCAGAAAGGACTGGAGCCACTGTGAAACAGTGTTCCGAATCCCATTTCAACCAAATAACCCAGAAAGATAACATGACTTCATACAGGCTCATCTGGGTGGTGGTGGTGGTGGTGGTATTGAATGCTGCCAGGAGGTTAGGCAGAACCAACAAGGAGACATTCCCCTTGTCCATTTTCTGCTGGAGATCATGCATCGAAGTGACCAATGCTATTTGTGTCCTGTAACCCATTTCAGCCTATAAAGTCTGATAATGTGCTGCCTCCTCTCACTTGTAAGAGTTGACTTAAAGAGGGAGGTTATAAACCACCTGATAATCTGTTTGCCCACCTAGGGGAAGATAATGCCAGCTGAACTTGGGTCAAGTCTAAAATAATATGGACTGCAAAACCTTACAACCTCCTGAAGACAGGATTCAATCTGAGGTGGCTTTCCTTTGTTTCTGTCATCTTACAGTGTTGAAATATTTCTGAATTCTCTGAAACTCAAAGCTAAGGATATGCATGACTTTCGGGACTGATTCAGTGTGGAGGGTACAGATATCGTGGGTGGCATTTGTAGCCTGTAAACATATAATTCCCAAGAATTTGCAGGTATTCTCTACAACAACAGAGCTCCGTTCAGTGTCTGGAGCTTTTATCTGTGATGTGGTGATGGAGCTAGCAAATAAATATTTGCAGGTAAGATCACACACACACACACACACACAGGTGCCCTGCATTATAAGAACTGGGTCCCCAAGGAGAAATGATCTCTGCAAAACAGAATGATTTATTCTGTTGGCTTTCCGTACAATCATTTGGCATGGGAAAGTAAGTGCAGCCTATGCCATATTAGTTGAGGTGAGGTGATGAAGAAAGAAATGAGCTCACTTAACGAATTTATTAAATCTTCGTGATCTCTTTATCTCCTAAGTGAACTCATTTCTGAACTTTGAAGGGAGGCTGATCTACAAACTAATCCATCTTCAGCAACTAATCACAACAACCTGCGAAGTATACCTAAGGAGTCCTAGAGGCAAAGTAGCAATCTGTCTCTTTTCTCTTAGCCATTTCACAAATCTTCACATTTTTTAGAAAAATTAGCATTTGTTAAACAAGGTTGGTTTTCTCAAGCCACAGTTGCCTGTGTTTAGATGCAACTGGGGTCTGTTTTACGTGAAAGTGAAAATTTACACTCTTGGGTAAAAGAGAAGAAGGGAAGCAGTAGCCAGAGTTTCATGCTGGATTTCCACAACTTTTTCCCAAATCAGCCATGGTTTGTTAATCGTATGAACCATGTCAGTGCTTGGAAGGCTGAGATGCTATGAAATAAAATGGATGAATTAAAAAATGAGATACAAGTGCTTTTCTTCCCAGGTTATTGAATGTCTTTCAACATGGCTTCTGTTAATGTATATTTCAGTAGTCCTCCTTGCCTTTAAATACATTTAATTTATAAGTCATAGAAGATACCTAGCTAAAAAATTCCGTTATTGATATGCAATAAAACAAAATTAAAACAATGTCTCTGCTTTAAACAAAGAATGTACAGCATCTTAAAACCGGTACAAAAAATATACTCAGCTAATAGCCAAGCTTAGCTTATCCATACAACTATGCAGCATTTTTTGAACACCTTCAGTGCGTCTTTCTTTATTTCACACACACGCGTGTGTTACTCTGAGTTGACAACAAAAGTCCAGAACAGTCTTAAAACTTGACCCTCACTTGATGAATCAGGCTACAACTCTCACAAACCTCACCAGGACAACCTTTAGTGGCTCTGGCTGGGGATGATAGGAGTTATAGGAGTTATAGTCCAGTACCCTCTGAAGAACACTAGTTTGAGGAAGGCTGATGTGGAGGGATGGAGCCTGGGATATTTCATGGGGCGTTGAGTTCCACAGAGAGGATACCTCAATGTATGAAGTCCTGGTTTAGACCTTCATGGTGATAAAGAGGGTAAGCAGAATGAGACCTCTGGTATGACAAGGTAAGAAGCCACAGCATTTTAGAACACTATTTATTTTTTTTGGTGACTTTGTGTATTCTTATTCTGGGCTCTTACATTTCTCATGGCAACAGTTAAGATCAAGGTTAATTCGTTCCCATAAATACTCCTGTTATCTTCTCAAATCACAGAGGCAAAAGGCGGACGTCACATCGGACCCTGTCTTTTCCCCACATTCCTTCTGCAGTGGTGGAGATGCTTTTCAGTTGCACACTTGGCTGAGTGCTCTGCTCAAATGAGCCTTTCAGCTTTCTTGGGTCGAAAGGAGATGGGATTTGCCTGTGTGTCGCTAGGTGGCACTAAAACTTCGCTGTAGCGAGGGAATTCTTCAACCTTTCCTCTCTGCTGTTCCAGCTGCTTTGGTTTCTAGGTGTCAGGGAAATTGTTTTATTGTTAAAGGGCATAGTGTAATATATTCATCTCCATCCAAGGCAGCCATTTAATGCCCTGAAACATGGCCTTCTCACAGCTCTGGCCTGTTAACTATGCTTATTTGGTGTAATAATTAGCAGAATTTCTCTCTAACAGGGGCACTTACCAACGCCTCACATTTTTCCTCTGTGTTTTTGTACGTGACGGATTGCGCATTCTGTGAATAAAGTTAAGCAGGTCAGAACCCCAGGCCTGTACGACACCACTATTTTCCGCACAATTGTTTTTGAGCAGGTGTACATTAACTGCTTCTTGGATCCTTGCGACATCTAATGCAAACAAGTTTTGAGCTTTTGTGCAATGGCTTGGCCAATGTTTGCAAACATGATGCTGTTAATTTTTCAACTTGGCTGGGAAGGATGGGAAAAGAAATGAATAGCAGTGGGTCAGTTGTGTGTGTGTGTGTGAGAGGGAGGGAGGGAGGAAGAGTTGTGAAAGAAGAAAAAAAGCAAAAGGATGGCCGTTCATTTGGAAGAAGACCACTGAAGTACATTATGGTTTTTTTTTTTTTTTGCATTATCAGCTGACCTTTGGATTTATTAATAATGAAAGTTCCACACAGGTTGTCATTTAAATTCTTCTGCTTTTAGCATCAGATATAGACTACCAGACAGAAGATACCACCACCCATATAAACAGCCCTTCCTTTGGGATTCTGGAGAGAAGATTAATACAATTTCACCCTTTAGATGTTTGGATTGTAGAATCCTTCACCGTGGACGATTCTAGGAGTCAAAGCCCAAAATCTCCTTGCTAGTTCTAGTTAAAAGTGACCCATTGAATTAATGAAATTTGTATATTGAGGTATAAGCCTAAAAATTTTAGTCGAAAAAAATTGGCCCCCAAAACCTGGGTTGACTTATCCATGGATCAATGTAAGTACTGTATCTTAACTTTTATATAAAGGTTGGGGGGAGGAACTATCCCCTTTTCTGGATAGAGTGGCAAATGGCCAGAGCTTACTCCATCCCTGGAGAACCTAAAAGAAGCATTAGGTCCCTCTGTTCTCCCTGCTGCAGCCCTGTTTCTGACCGGGGGGAAGATGGTGCTTCCCTCTCAAAGGAGCACTAAGAAAGTAGAAGGGGGTCAATGCTTTTTATAGGTTCTCCTGGGAGAAGCTCTCATTGTTTGCCACTCTACTGAGGGAAAAGGTTGGTTCCTTTCTTTAAAAAGAAAAAAAAGAGTTAATACTGTACCTTAACTTTTGCCAAAGAAAAGAAACCATCCCCTTCTCTTGAGTAAAATGGCAAAAGGCCTTTTTGAATGCCTGGGCAAGAAGGTGGTAGCCACAGTTGCCGCAAGGGGCTGGCCCCCTGAAGTGGTGTTGGTGCTTTCCCCTATGTCCAGAATGACCCTCGACTTGTCCATAGGTCATATCAAAATCCATAATTTTGGCCCCCAACGCTACCCTCAACTTATACACGAGGTTGACTTATACGTGAGGATATATGGTAAGTCTCAGCTTCCCCTTTTGCATTTAATTTGACAAATTTATTCCAGTTGGGACTAGCAAGAGAATTTAGGCTCTGAAGGACCACAGGTTGAAAATCACTGCTTTAAAACAGGGATGGGCAGCTTGTGCCCCCCACTAGATGTTGATCCTCATCATTGAATATATGGTTTGGGGGCTGTCCAGCCATATCTGTCCCACAAGATCTGGAAATCCACATATTGTCCAGCCACACTTTTAAGGAAAAGAAGTGCTCTAGTTGTCTTATGCTGAGTGAGACTGCTGGTTTATCTCTGTCAACTGCATCCAGGTCAACAGAGGTTCAGATGGTCAGCCTTCGGAGCCCTGCTTGAAAATGCTGGGAATTTAACCTGGGACCTTTTGCATGCAAACTGCCTGCTCTTCCACTGAGCAAAGGTTAACAATTGCTTTCTTTTAGTTGACATTGGATGCCTCCTGCATTTTTAGGTTTCGGTGTCTGAAATAATATTTTACCAGATACAGAAAGAACAGTAGCTGCTAGGGTCTTATGTCAGAGCACTACCTTTGGAGTGTACAGATGTCATTTAAGTTAAGGTGCATCCCTTCTTAACTTGCAGTAAATAATTAAAACTTCAGCAGTTAATTTTTTCTCCCCTCTAAAGTCAGTGACAAAAGCTGTTCATGCTTCTTGGGGCTATTTGGGCACGCTAGAAAAAGAGAGGGACTCCTGTTTGCTTCTTTCCCTCAAGATTGGGACTTACCTTTTCCATTCTAACCCATGCATGCTCATATTTCGTTGTCTTGCAGTTTTGGGGACGTAGATCTCTTCACCATACACAATTACAGCACTTTAGTATTGCTCTAACTGCCGTGGTACCATCCTATGGAATCCTGGGATTTGTAGTTCTTTGAGGTATTTATAATTCTCTGCCAGAGAACTCTAGTGCTGGAAGATTCTGTGTATCAGGCAAACAAGGTCTGCTCTCCAGTATGGAATAAAATCGATGAAAGTAAATTTTTATTATTATTACTATTTTCACGATATCTTCATTTCCTGGCCCTTTAATCCTTTACTGAGATCAATGGGCCAAAGCAAACAATAATGCCTAGGTTGTTGTGTAACAACAAAGGTATTCTTCCAACAAGTTACTGTTGATGAAGAAGAGTGATGCCTTTGTTTTGTGGAATGTGTCTCAGTTTGGCCTCTGCAGCTTATGCCTTTGCAATTCTCTACCCATTGCATAATAGATCAATGCTTCATTGTCTTTTCACCTCCTGGAACACTTCAATATTTTGCTTTTGGGGCTGTTTGACTTGAAGGAACTAGAGGCAACTCCGAGGTGGAAAATTTTTCACTGTCAAAATGTATTTTCCGTAACAGAAAGTGAATAGTATGAACTACAAACAGGTATTTCTGTGGCAGTACAGTGTTCATGGAGACCTGACATGGTGTAGTTGTTTGAGCATTGAATTTCAAATCCACACTTGGCCATGGAAACCCACTGGTTGACTTAGTCACACTCTCTCAGTGTCAGAACAAGGCAAGGGCAAAACCCCACTGAACAAATTTTGCCAAGAAAATCCGACGATAGATTCCTTTTAGGGTTGCCATAATTTGAAGAGAAATTTGAAGGCCTGCAACAACAGCAAACAACAGTCATTAAAATTCAGCGCACGGCACGCTTAAGTACTAAGGGGGCTTGCAAGAGGTGTTTTCTTTATTAAAAGGCATCTATTCCATCTTTTGAGCAAAGGGGTTGACACGGTGGCTAACCACATTTGAAAAGAAAATGGCAATTAAAACATAGCACGCTCAAAGAGGTATTGAGAGGCAATTAGCTCATTTTAAGTAGCAATGAAGAAGCAAGCTAAAGAAATAAATATAAAGCAGAAAGAAGAGCAGTTACTGGAGTTCACCATTGTATGTGTATGTGTATGCCTTCAAGTTGCTTGTTGACTAAAGGTGACAAAGCCATATCTGCACCACACTCTTATAGCGCGATGATTCCACTTTCAACATCCTATGGAATCCTGGGGTTTGCAGTTTTGGGAGGGGCCGGCTGGCCCCTCCCAAAACTGCAAACCCCAGGATTCCATAGGATGTTGAAAGTGGAATCATAGCACTATTAACAGTCCAGTGCGGAAATGGCCCTAGTGAACTTCATAGGGTTTTCTTAGGCAAGAAAGGTAGTTTTGCTAGTTCCCTTCCTCTGAAATATAGCCTACGGCACCTGGTATTTGTTTGTGGTCTCCCATCCAGGTACTAATCAGAGCTCATCCTGTTTAACTTCCAATATCAAATGGGAACTGACACCTTTTCCATTAGAAGGTTTTAGATCTTCTAAAATGACATAAAGGAATGAAGCAAATTTCCTAGAGCAAAAGAGTTCCAAACCCACTCTTGAGAAAATACCTGTTGTAGATTTCCTTCGTGTAAACACCATACCTCAAGCAGCAAATATGTAAGGTAGGGTTTCCAGAGAAGATCTTAAAAAATGGATAAGTTCAATAGAAGACTCTCTGAAATTCTTTTGGTTTGTAGCTTATTTTCTCTTGAGAACCACTTAATCTTGGCAGTCCATTTAATATCTTCTTGTTCTATAGAAACTCATATTTTCATAATATTTTTTTCTCATTGCCAGTGCCATCATCAACGGTAGTGCCGTGTAAGACTGCCAATTCAGGATCAACCCAAACCCTGAATTTTCAGTGCCAAAACTTGAGATCTAGAGACAGCTATTGATGATGACATTAAGTGTTAAGCTTTAAGTACCAACCACAATTGCTTCCCTCCTCGGGGAGACAGGCTAGAGCACATCTAATCTAGGCAGATGGTGGATACATAGTAGAAAGTAAGCCCTGGCACCACAACAACTGAGAAGGAAAGAGAAAGCTAATTGAGCAAATACGTAGACTCCCCCCTTCCCTTATTCCAAAAGTTTCTTTTCAAGTTGCAGAGATAAATCAAGCCCTGCAATTTGTAGGAAGCTGCTGCCCTCTTGACTGAGCTGGAGATTTACAGTTAACCTTCTCATATTGCCTGAAGCAGAGCTTCCCAAAACTGGAGAATGTGCACCCTTGTCTCCTGTCTGAATACGACCCATAAAAACTGGAGACTCAGGGCCAGGCTCTAAGATCTGGCTGCCCCAGTGCCATATTATGAAAATCATAGCCTCTGAACCAGGGCGTTTTTAATGTATTTGGTATTTTGACAACCTATCCCTGTTTGAAAAGGCTTCAATCCTGACTGGACTTAGACAATATCTAAACAGATAGTGATATAGAATGGGCTACAAGACTGGGATCCTGTTTAGCTTGCTGCCTGATTCTTCTGTCTGTTACCGTATGTCAGGAGTCCTTGAATATTCTTCAGCAATCTCATTTCCAAATTTTCCCATATATGATGGCCTGGTTCAAATATACAACATTGGGCTATGCTGCTTTATCATCAGAGACTGTTACTGCTTCTGCTGTCTCTTTTGGCTCAATTTTTGTATGTATTACCAGTTTTCTGACATTCTCTTATTGTTAACCACTTTGTTTTCTTTCTGAAGAAGGAGGATGATAGAAATTTCTTAAAATAATAGGGCGAGTCTATGGTTTCCTAGTAGGAGAAAAGCACCATGATGAGCCTTGGATTGGTACCGTCCCTCTTCCCACTTTTCCCCACTTTAACATACAAGAGGAGGAAATTGAAATCTTCAGTTTTCTGTTTTGAACCAACCACAGTTTCCTGGCATTGGAAGAAAAAGAAGGAAGGAGTCTTGTGGCGTCTTTAGGATTAACCACCTCATTTCAGAAGCAACGGCTGCTGCTTACTGGAATAAGTCTGTTTGCAGGCTGTGATGTAGCTTAAGAGGGGCAAGTGAGGTGCCATGTTTTCTCCAGCGAGGGTTGTTTCCTTCCAGGAAACCTGTGTAGAGTTTCTTGGGCTTCAGGGAAAGCAGCCAATGGTACGCTAAGGGAAGAAGAACCTTAGTTCTGCTGGACTTAAAGGCTTCAATTAGGTCCAGCAGTAGAGTTATCAGCAGCTTGGCTGAAACTCCTTTGCCACTTGGACTTCCCGCCTTCCTGCCCTTAGGCAATTATTTTTTACTTGGGTTAATTCTGGAGGTACTTTATTCTTCCATAGCTTGGGAGTGGTGTGGCATGGGACAGCATCTCGTTTTGGGAAGAATGGGGACTACGAGCACTTTGTATTTCCCATTGGGAGTCTCCTTCAGAAATCTTGGGGATGCCGGTACGCAAGGTCAAGCCTGGCTTACAGACACAGGACTGGCATCACTTCTAGGTGGCTGTCAGGTTGCAAAGCATCCCTGCCATAGTAGTAAGTGGTAGGGAGGAGGTACAATGACGGAATGTGTATTCGAATGGGTATTCTTTGCAAGCTGCTTGGTATGCATGTAACCTTGCTAGAAGCCACTGTGTATTCCATGCAAATACAACTGCCAGTTGCTGCTACATTTATCCAAGAGAGCATCTGATATATTGTGGGAGGTGAGTGGGAAAAGGTGGAAAGTAAGGGCCTTTCTGCACTACACTGTTATAGTGCTGTTATTCCACTTTCAACATCTTATGGAATCCTGGGCTTTGCAATTTAGGGAGGGGCCTTTGGAATTCTCAGCCAGAGAGTTCTTTGGCCTCAATAGACTACAAACCCCAGAATTCCACAGGATGTTGAAAGTGGAATAATAGCACCATAACAGCATAGTGCGGAAATGCCCTAAGAGTGAGTACGGCCTGGTGCTAGAATATTATGGGAATGGGATGGCATGAGGATAACTGGGGAAGGTTATTAAGGTCAACAATATTTAGGTACAAGGTGGTTACAGACAGGCAACTCCACAGTAAAATTTTAGGTGGAATAAATGACATGGCACTAAAAAGAATACTTTGCATGCTTAAATTTGAATTGTTAACCTATAAAAGCTGTACGCTGCCTATATTGATCAGTTTTGGCAACTTCTGTTGAAGTTTTCTGCTGTTGCTCTTATTAATCCATCGAATAAAAACTACTGGAAATGCCAATCTGTTTGTGGATTGTGGGTCATCCAGTACATGGCAGTGGCAAGGGAGGTGCACAGTGATGGTGATAAACCCGCAGGAATTCAGCAACTGCCACCCCATAGTTTCCCTCCCTTGCAGGTTGAGCTAGTGTAGCGTTGGGCTTACCAGGTAATGCATGGGTTATCCCATACGCCTCATGCCATTTTAGCACTACTGAACAGCAATATCCAATAAAGGTGTGGCTTTTTCCCTCCTCTCTAAACGGACCTTGGTGTGATGGTTTAGGCTCCGTGCCCCACCTGGGCCAACATCTCAACTCAGGGCCTTCCGTAAGCTTTCCTGGACTCCGGTCTATTTGTTCAGATGCATGAACCAGGGCACATCTTCACTGAAATTTGGAAAAGTCAATTTGTTGGCCTTAACTTTTAGAAGCCACCCCAGTTGTGGGTGTTACAGCGATTCTTGGAGTTATGGTCCCCCAAAAATAACTTTTCCAAGCTCTGAAGAGGAAGAGGGAAAGGACTGTGCAAGGGCCAGGCATACTCGGAGTATTCTTCTAATAGGAAACCATGATCCTGGTTAGGTTTGAACCAGTTGTATACGTACCAAGCGTTTGCTGATAAAGGAGGCTCCTTGGGAAGATTGAAAAGGAAAATAAGATAAATAATAAATGGCCTCTCCCTTGCCCCTCCCCCACTTCACTTTATGAACTGTGAAGTTATCCATAGATTTGTGACATCCCACAACCTTATCTCATGGTGAAAGTGGAAAACGGGGTGGCGTGGGGGAGTATTTCACATTTGACTTCACAGCATAAAATGTCAAGAGGCAGCCATTTTGTAACTGCCTGTGAAGATGTTCAGATAATATGTAATGGGCCTGACAGCTACAGTATGTGGAATTTAATGCTCTGGCTACTTATTGATCTTCTCTTTAGCCGATGGTGTGGGCACCAGGATGAGCACTTAGCACCTAGTCTTAGTGCTAATGCATGATCGTTGGAGCGGTCATCGAGGACAGCTTTGCAAAACTGCACTCGGCAACATTTAGGGGGCTTTTAAAATGCACAAAGAATTTACAGAGCATGATTTATTTTCTTAAGGGCCTTGGAATGGTTCTAGAACTGTTTTAAGCTTCATTTTTTTAAAAAAACAACAACATCCTGATATTTTATTTAAAATGACTTAATTATTATTTAGATTTTCAGAAAATATTTCTCCCCTTGTTCCGGTGCTGTGTAATCAATGGCAGTGGTAAAATTTCAGACTTCACCTTAAAGAAATGCCTGCAGGGGCATTGAGGGGAAAGGAAAAATCAGGTTACGAAAATGTACAAAGCTGCCTTATTATATTTGGTCCTTGTTTTATGACTTGGGTCAGACTTTTTGAGGGAGCCTGTTCCAGCTCTGAGATCTTCGGGAGAGCTCCTTCGTTCTGGCCCGCTGCTTATGGCAAGAATAAAGGAGAGGGCCTTCTTAGTAGCTGCCCCCAAGTATTGGAGCTCTTCCCTAGGCCCTTTCCGCACGTGGGAAAGGAACTGCGCAAAAATGGGACTCACTGGGTTTCTTCAGCATCCGGGTGAGTCCGTCGGGATGAGAAGCAGTGCGAGCTCGTCACTCCACACTGCTCTGGCATCCAAAATAGCGGCTTCTGGTTGGTGGAGGCTCTCCGGAGAAGCTCGCCAGCCTAAAGCCCACCCCTGGAAGATCTGCAGGCATGCACTAGTGAGCACCTGCAAATCTGCACCGGAGCGTGGTGACGGAGTGACACGGAGTTGCGCACTCCATGCTTTTAAAAGAGGTTTTTAAAAAGCATGCTGCGCAACCAGTTCTGGTCACTCCGAACCGGACTGAGGTGCAGAACTACAAAAAATAGTCTGTCCCAGTCCACTCTATCGTGCAGAAGACCTCCGTCGGAGGTCGCTCTGCGCCATTTTAATAGCCCGGTGCAGAAAGGGTCCTAGAATGACTCCGTCCTTGTTTTTCTTTCTACCAGCAAATATAAACCTCATTCTCTGAGGCTTTCAGGAATTGGCAGCAGTGGGCTTTAAATGATGTGCTGCTGTGTTTTTTTTTAAATAGTCTGTCTTTTAAGGAATTGTAAACGTTTTTAGCTCAGCAGATTGTTTTTTTTAAATAATCTGTGTGTGTTTACTTTTTTGGTCTGGGTTTAATTTGTACTGGTTTTAATACGGTGCTTTGAGTCCCCAAATTAGGGAAAAGGCAGAATATAAATGAATAAAAAAAAGGAAGAAGAAGAAGAAGAAGAAGAAGAAGAAGAAGAAGAAGAAGAAGAAGATGATGATGATGATGATGGAGGGGGAGGGAGGAAGTGGGTAATGGTGTTGATGGCAGCAGTGGGGTTCTCAACATTCAATTACGACTCCTGGAGGAACAGGGTTCAAATCACATCTCAGCAATGGAAACCCACGGGGTGACCTTGGGCAAGTCACACTTTCTCAGCCTCAGAGGAAGGCAAGGACAAACACGCTCTGAACAAACCTTGCCAAGAAATACCCTATGATAGGTTTGCCTTAGGATCACCATAGGTTGGACTTAAAAGCAAACAACAAACTTAGAATTCTCAGCCAAATAGCTCTAGTGCCTCCCCAGACTATGAACTTCAGGATTCTATAGGATCCCGCCATGGTATTTAAAGGGGAATTATAGTGCTGTAATTGTGCAGTGCGGAAGGGCCAAGGCATGTCAGGTGCTGTTACCAACTGTGGCAAGATTGAGGCATAAGTATAGTATATAAACTATTTGGTAATAGTAATGGGGTGGTGGCAAAAAAAAATCTGATTCATCTTTCAGTAGTTTTGGTTTCCCTTAGTTTCTTGTTTTGTTTTTTCCTACAAGAGTTTCTTGTTTCCCTGTCCGTGGAAGACAAATTCCAATAACATCAGTCAGGTTCGAAGCAGGCTTCTGTTTTCAATCGTCTCTACCTCTGAACTCTGCCTGTCAGTGGAGGCACTGTTTAGAATAGTTTTACGTTCGCGAAAAGGGCTCATCACACTTCTGTTGTTGCCCAAAGTCAACTTTCTTTTGAGCATTAATCTTTTAGCCGGGCTCAATCTCTTTAATAATTTCAATATGTCAGAATTCACTTGACAGAATGCAATCGGCACAAAGCTTTCTGTCCCCGCCCGCTTCTGTCCCCCCTTGAAGCTTAAGGGCGAGATTATTTCAAGGGATAAATGTTCTCATCCCTGTGCCAGACATACCAGTGTGCCGATTAGAATTTGTGAACTTGCTGGGTGATTTACGATGATAGATGAAGGGCATTTTTTTGGGTGACCTCTGCCTTTTTGTATTAAATATGAGCATTTGGGGGAGGGAGAAGAAATGTCTAATTTTCCTATATGTGCCTGCTTCAGGATTGAGGTCTGCTGAGAGGGGTCTCCTCCGTGAGGTCAATATACTGTGTGAGGATGTGGGAGGGGGCTTCTCAGTGTGGCACCCCGATTGTGGAATGCCCTCCCCATGGAAGCCTGATGTTCATAGTTATGCCCGAAGTTAATTCGATTGGGTATTCTTTGCTGGGGCAAGAGACCCTGCACCCAGTAAAGAGAGGCCATGTCTGAATGATTTATCATTTTTAAGCTTCTGATTATAATTATTTCATGAGTTAAATCAAATGTAATAGATTGTTTGATTTGCTCTGCTGTAAGATTGGCCGTCTCATTGCATTAGGGGCTGCTGTTGGGAATGTGTATAGTATGTGTGTTAAAACAATGTTCCCCTTTCATTTAAAAACTGCCATTAAAGGACCTTTAGCGTTGCGGAGGTGCGGTTCTGTGAAAGATAGCACTAATGAAGACATTCTTCACTTGTAGCAGAGGTGCTGTAATGCATGAATTAACTCTTGGCTCAGTTGCATTGGCCAAGCAAATTCTTCCTATGCATGTTTAGCCTCTCTCTTACTCTGTGTATCTTGGTAGAAACCAGAAAGCGAACCACCTTCTGCATGAGAGGAGGGAAACTGAAATTAGCTGCACCAAGCCAAGCTGCAGCCTTGGGAAGAAAGTGTGTTGTGCAAGTGCTGCTTCACTTTAAAAACTGACGTTTGTAGGCTTCATAGCAACATGTCTGCCAAATGATGAGAATATATTTTGGAGCACCTCTGCCAGGTTTTTCTCATTTCTTCAGCCTGTGCACTCATTCTGTTCCCTGTTTTTGGATACACATGATAGTCTTTCTTCTGTCCTTAGTATGTGTTATATTGGTTGCTAGGCACGCAAATAGATGTGAGATGAGGATGGAGAGTGGTGGAACATCAGAAAGGTACAGATGTTGGTTGCAGATCTTGGTTGCATCAATAGGAGTATGGTGTCTAGATTGAGGGAGGTAATGGTACCACTCTATTCTGCATTGGCCTCATTTGGAATACTGTGTCCAGTTCTGGGCACCTCAATTCAGGAAGGATGTCAACAAGCTGGAACGTGTCCAGAGGAGGGTGACCAAAATGGTGAAGGGTCTGGAAGCCATGCCCAATGAGGAGCAACTTAGGGAGCTGGGTATGTTTAATCTGCAGAAGAGGAGGCTAAGAGGGGACATGATAGCCATGTTGAAATATTTGAAGGGCTGTCATGTTGAGGAGGGAGCGGGCTTGTTCTCTACCGCTTCCATTCTACCGATGGATGTTCTACCGATGGATGTTCCTGCATAGCAGGGAGTTGGACTCGATGGCCCCTTGGGATCTCTTCCAACTCTATAATTCTATGATTCTATGTATCAGTAAGCAAGGGAAAGCAGTGATGTTTCCACATGGATCTATTGACCACACAGGCATTCAGGAAATTCTTTTCCAGTTGAAGAACTGGGGATTCCCCAAATCGTTTTGCTTTACATTTTAACTCTTTGGCTTCTAGATATATTGCTCTCCTTTAGGCTGCTAAATCAGCATAGCCAGACTTAGCAGTCAGATATTCTTATATATTGATGGAACCAGTAGTATTGGCAACAGTATTTGAACCGTATCATTGTCTCCTAGGAGTACTTCTATAAAGAGTCCCAGTTCACTAGATTATGTCCTCCCTTAAAGATACTACAGGCTGGCCTTCTCTAACCTGATGCACTCCCATGTATTTTGGATTTCATTCTCCCATATTTTTTAAAGTTTATTTATTTATTTATTAGTTTAAAATGATAAAATCCACAATTAGAGTCATAGTCAGAGAAATATACATTTAAAAAGAAGAAAAAGAGTTAAGATTAAAACTAAAACACAATACACACTAAACCAGAACACTAAACGTTAACTTACTAAAATACAAAAAGGTTCCAACTGCCCCAAGCCAAACTAATGAAAAGAAAAATGATTTTTTTAAAAAATCTACCATTACTGATCGAACCAATTAATTCTACTGGAATTGCTAGTCACCATAGCCACAAACTGTTGCATTGTTAGATTTCCTGTTGCCCCAAAAGTCCATAAACAGTTTCCAATGTTTCAAAAACAAAAACAAAAAAACCCAACAACTGTTTCCAGGTTTGAGCAAACAATATTCTTGCTGCTCTCATCCATTAACAAAGAAGTATTCCATATTAATTATCTGTAATACCCAACTCTGTGAACAAAACACTGGCTTAAGTAGACAATTGGTTTGATCCAACATGACTTTTTTTATTATTTTCTTATGTGAAAGTGAACATCAGAATTGGTATGACTCAAGACCAGAGGTCATAGCTGATTTATGGTGATGGTGGTATTTTTAAAAAAGGTTGAACTAAAGGTACATTAGCTTCTAGACTGGCATTTATAGACCATTGTAAGAAGACTCAATTGATGATGTGTTTAGCCTGCAAGCTTCAGTGAATCTCAATATGCAGACTAGTTATGCTGCTATTAACATGATGGACTTTTCATCAGACAAGCCAGTGCAAGTACATTTTCAGTGGTTACAGAATAGAGAGGGTAAACTAGGAGGACACAAAATACACACTCTGCAATAACATCAAACACAAACTGACAGAATTACCCATAAAGTTCATTACAGTGATTGTTCGTTGTGCCAAGAAGCCATCAGGGCAGAATGCAAACTTGTTAACATTTGGGAACTCTCCGGTGTGAAGGTAAACAGCATTTGAGGGCAATGTCCCCTACCTGAAATGTTTGCTTAATATTCTTCAGATTGTTGAGGTGCTTCATCTCTAGTCAACCATGGAGAGTGTGATTCGGCAACAATATACCAGTGCGTCAGTTTTGCACAGATTGCATAATAGGACGCAGGGGCAGTCGGTGATTCACAGCCGTGCTTTGTTTAAGAATAACATCGAGAAATAGGTTCTAGGCTGGATATTGTTGTTATTGTGTGCCTTCAAGTCATTTCTGACTTATTGCAACCCTAAGATGAGGTTTTCTGGGGCTGAGAATATGTGACCCAAAGGCTTTCCGTGACCAAGTGGGGAACTGAACCCCGTTCTCCAGTGTCATAGTCCAATGCTCAAACCACTGCATTGCTCTGGCTCTCTTATAGATTAGACTTTCCATCTGGTTTAGAATTGTCTACACCTAGCTGAGACTTTTCTAGGCTAGATACCCTTGCAAATTACAGCTAAGTGTAGATGATACTGAGTGAGATGGATAGCTGACCATCAGAGGGCATGGGAAGAACCCTAATTTATTTTCATTTTCATTTTTATTTTTTTGCACAAACCTTGGTTTAGTGTATACCCGACAACAAGCGGCTCCCACCTCCTGAAGAAGGAATCTGCACAACTTGAAATATTTTCCAGAATCTTGTAGGTGACTTCGGGCCTTTCTGCCTTACACTGCTATAGTGTTATTATTTCACTTTCTGCATCCTATGTAATTCTGGGGTTTTCCTGAGGCCAAAGAACTCTCTGGCTAAGAATTCTAAAGACCCCTCCCTGAACTGCAAACCCCAGGATTCCATAGGATGTTGAAGTGGAATAATAGCCCTAGAACAGTGTAGTGTGGAAATGCCCTTGGACTGTGTAATTGCTTCCCCAGTTCTGTTTATGTAAGTACTTTCCAAGATATTGTGCAAGGAGACATACAGCACCTTCTTCTGCGACAGATTGTTGCTGGGTATTAAATGGTAATTGGACAGTTCCAGGCCACTAAACTGCGGCTGGATTGTGCCCAAACATAATTGAACTGCCTTTGTGCACTTTAGGGAGAAGGATAAACTTTTGTCTTGGTTAGGAGTGGGTACTCCTTCCCCATACCAAAGCTAGTAGAGAAATGCCCCTTATTAGCCCACAGCCAATCATAAGTTATGACATGGGGCTGGGATTAAATATTCCCCTAACCCCATAAGGATCCTAACTCAGATTTGCTTTCCATCAATTATCCTGTTGTGTTGTGGCCATTATCTATGCTAATGTTATTGAACCCTTTACAGAGCTTGGATGTAACTGGTTAAAATAATTAGTTACTTGCTGTTGATTTCTTTTGGCATTAAAGGTATAGATGAATTGCTTTGTTGTTGTAATTTGAGAAGGAATAAGTTGACTAATTTTGTAGCATAAATGCAACTTTTAAATCAGTTTTCTAAGTATGAGATATCACCTCACTTGGGTGGTGAAAAGTTTTACCTTGATTCAAATGTTCCTTGTGTTCTCTTGTGGGTGTTGAGGAGATCAATGGGTTTTTAGTAGGAGAGCTTTTTAAAAAAAAATTAATAAATTCCGATAACTTTTGAAGTCCAACAACTTTTTGGAATTAAAGGGTAGTTTAAAATTGTAATTTTATTCTTCATGCTGCTTTGAAACAATAGCTTCGGGTCATCTCTTTCTAAAAGTAACTTTCCAAGCCGAGATTGAGAATGGCCATTTTGAGGAGGAAATCTGGAGTGCAGATCTTTTTTTTTTGGTTGTTCCGTTAATGGTCATATTTACACAGGTGAAGAGGGAATGCTCCCTCATTTTAGAAGCTGGTGTGGTATATTTCACATCTATGTTGTGTAGCCTTCTCCAGTTGGAGGCAGGAATGAAAGGAGGTATTCATATGCTGGCGGAGCTCCTAGCCCAGAAGTGAAATGCACATTTCTAGATTCTTGTCCCATACCAGACTCTCCTGAGGTTGTGTGTGTGTGTGTGTAAGCCTTAAATTATCCATTCATCTTGACTACTTTTCTGATGGTTGTGCTTGATTACGGAAAGAGTCTGTGTCTGTTTTCATTTGCTGTGCTTGCATATATACCTAGGCTACAAAAGCTGTGGCCCTCTAGATGCTGTTGAACTCCCAGTTCTCATCATCCCCAGCCAGCCTGGCTAGTTGTGAGGGATTATGGGAGCAGTGGTTCATCAAATCTGGAAAGTCAAAGTTACCTTGTCCCTGATCTGCAGAACAGATTGAACAAAATTCAGATTAGGGTAATACACTTAATAGGACAAACCAAAACATCAAACGTACATACACATGCACATACAGTGTGAGGATCTGAGTTGTTCAAAACTCTTGATCTGTTTATATGATGTCAGAATAAATAAATAAAAAGAAAATGTTTTTAAAAATAACCTCCCCTTCACCAAAAAAATCCCTGGGGAATGAATGATGAAAAAAAGTTAAAAATCTGGCCAGGGTGTTGTGGTCATTGTCTGTTAGCCCAAGATTTGTTCAGAGAGGGGTTGCCATTGTATTCCTTTGAGGCTGAGAGAGTGTGACTTGTTCAAGGTCAGCTAGTAGATTTCCATGGTTGAGTGGGGATTTGAACCCTGATCTCTAGAGTCGTAGATCCAATGCTCAAAACACTGCCATGCCAGGTCTTGATTCTTCAAGCTGGACATCTTAACAACTTTTGGTGGCTTCCTACTTCAGGAATATCCCGTGCCTCCTTTGGAAGCCGCGTAGACCAATGTTCATCCTCTCATCTTATTTGAGTGAGTGCCATTAATTTGCTTTGAACCATGTGAACAAGAGTGGTTTTGCTTGTGGCCACCATGGATGGCTTTCTTCTCAGAGAACAAGGTGGGAGTCGATACATCTCTCCAGATACTATGAACAGCCACTTCCAGCATTTTTCACCAGTGGCCGTGCTGGCTAGGGCAGTTGGGAGTTGCAATCCAGCAAAACTTTGGTGATGTGATTCTTACTCTTGTCAGAGAATGTGTCCAGGTTATTGGAAAACAAGAGATTACCTAGTCAGACTCCTGCACAGAATCCCTTATTTTCAACCCAACCTATAAGGAGCATTAAAATGCACCATTAGGCATGTGCTCTCTTGGAAAAAAAGTTTGCATCTCTGTAAGATCTTTACCCAGGATGTAGTGACAGAGAGGACAAAATGTGAGGGCGTTGCCTGCCCATAAGCAGTATCCTTCCCCAATGGAATTTTCCTTTAATCCTCAAATTTCTAGCATTGCAGTGACTTAAAACTTCATTTGAGCATTTAGAGATACAGTTTAGTCCTCCAAAGGAAACGAGCAGACAGAGTTTCCAAGGAAATGTGTATGCAGCAAATATAAGAGTTCTAAGTGTGAAGGTTTTTCAGTGTCTCATTCTCTGAATACTAGGAATGTGGTGTGGGGGGAGATAAAAGTTTAATTTAGGGGCAGAATTCTTATTTGAGGGGAAATGCCTTCCTCCTGCTCCCAGCCACACCCTTACCTTTGTTGTTGTTTTTGTGTGCCTTCAAGTTGTTTCTGACTTATGGTGACCCCAAGGTGGGACTGTCACAGGGTTTTCTGGGCGCTGAGAGTATGTGACCCACCCAAGGTCACCCAGTGGGATTCCATGGCCGAGCGGGGAATTGAGCCCTCATCTTGGGGTTGTCGTCCAGCGCCCAAATCACTACACTATGCCGGCTCAGCCTTGTCTTTATCTGTTGCAATTCCCTGTTTTTACTCTGTCCTTATCTCTTGTAGTTCCTAGAACTATAAAGCAGCCCCCCTGACCAATAGCAGCGAGTTGGCAAAGCCGACTTTCTTTTTCTTGACTCTTCTTTTCCTCCTTCCCCTTTTTTATTTCTCCCCTTTTTGTTTTGTTTTGGAGGAATTTGCAAGTAGCTTGATGCATTTGACATGTGTGTGACAGCTCCCCGTATATGAGAAGAGCTGTGTGTTCTACCCCCCAGCTGTGTGTGTATTTGTCTACACATCAAGCAAGAGAGCGTCCGGTTAGCCAGATCTGACAATCAAATGTGAGCTGGTACTACCTCCACTCCAGAGTGCATTTTAATGCTGCGTGCTTTTGCCAAGAGCTTAACATTTGACAAAGAAATTGTCAGTATATATATATTGCTACCCCTGTGCATTTTGAAATATTTTCCCCACCAGCTCAACATCCTTTTATCGTACAAACAGGAATGTAGCCTTAAAAAACAGGTTTTGCTAAGCTCTGTTCCAAGCTTAGCCAAACCAGACTAATCATTTCAGCGTGTTTAGTGCCATAAATAACGTTAATACCTCTTCTTTCTCTTTATGTGTGTGTGTATAACACTGCGGCAGTTTGGAAATCACACAGCGGACTAATGTGTTGCCTGCCAACTTAATCTAAAGTTACATTCCACTTGGCTTCACCAGCGACTCTATGTCAGTTTTATAATGCGTCTCCAAGGAAGACTTGTATAAACTGTAAACTCAAGGAGCTCAGGCTACATGTCTATTTTATAAATTTTAATGCAGGGGTTGTCAGTCCAGTTAGAATCAGCAAGCTTCTGCTAAGGAATTGTGGGAAGGATTAGTCAGTGCTACGTGGTCTCTGTTCAAAAACTGAGATGTTGACTTCAGTAGACCCCAACTGCTTTTGGAAAAACAGAAGGAACTGAAACATGGAAGGATGGGGGAACTTGGTCACTTTCCACCACTGGACTTGAACCAAGCATCATTTTCCATTTTCCCAAGCATGACTGGTTACAAAATTAAAAACAAAATAAAGCAAAGGAAAGCAAAAAAACCATCCAACCAACTAGGAAGCAGATAGATGCTTGTTGTCTTCAGTTTGCATCTTATTTCAAATGGCATACTTACATGTAAAGAAGTTTATGTAAATTTACACAAATAACTCCCACAAAAGGTAAGAAGGAAGTATTAAGAAATGGTCAATTAATGTTTATGGGTAGAAAATGAAAGAATTGGTTTCTTGTAACCGAGGTTAAAGGAGAACCAGACTTTTGTGATACAAATCTATTTGCTTATTTGTTTAATTAGTCTTTAATAACTTTTAAAGTTAGACTCCCAGTGTAAAATCCATAAGTTAATTAAATTCAACCTGACAGGTGTTAAATGGTATCCGTATCATTGTGAAATGTATGATAATGAACTATGTGTATTTTATTTTAAAATAAAATTAAAAAAAAGGGATACTGAAAACAGGAAATTAATATATTAAGGAAATATCTATAGTGCAGAATCAGAATGCATTCATATTGCATTCTTATGCACATGTATTTGGGAATAAGTCCTGCTGAATGTAGCGCGGCTCACTTTGTCTCTAAACATCTCAGGGACTAAGCTGTAAAGCATGTTTTTCTTTTGCTCTTTGAAACTGTAGTTTTGTGAAAAGTAAAGGACTTTTAATCTTGAGTTATCAGGGGCTCAGTCACACAATGCAGTTATAATGTTATTATACCATTTTAATGGCCAGGGTTCCATCCTGTGATATCCTGGGATTTGTAGTTTGGTAAGATGCTAGAGCTCTTTGACTGAGAATTATAAATGTCCATCCCTAATCTGCTAGTCCCAGGGTTTCATTGGATGGAACCAGGGCATTTAAAGTGGAACAATAGAACTATAATTCTGATCTGTAAACAGACCCCAGAAGTAACGATACCATGAATTTCATATAGTGATCCCATTACTTCCATAGGATTTTTTTAGACAAGGAAAACTCAGAAGTAGTTTTGCCAGTTCCTGGTGTTCTTTGGTAGTCTCCCATCCAAGTACTCACCAGGGCTGACCCTGCTTAACTTCCATGATCAGGTGAGATCTGGTGCCTTTTTGGTATCCAGACTTTTGCCCTTGGTAGATAGGTACTATAAAATCTACCTTTTGGTTGTATTGATGGCGCTTGGCCTTTGCCATCTTATGTGGAATAAGCTGTACTCTGGCGTCTTGAGAATAGTTCTTGATATTTGATCCCCCCTTCAAAAATTTGGGAGTTCAGCTTCCAGAAAGTTGTCATCACATTTATCAACATATTTTGAGGCATGTAAGCAAAGGATACGCAAGTATAGACTACTGGATACACTTAGGTAAGTGGAGAAACTTTATATTACAGGCAAAGTTGCTCCACATATCTAAGCCTTCAAGTAGTCTTTTTCTGGACACAGCTTGCTAATATCCTTTTTGAATTATGGTGCCCAGAAAGGGGCCCAGTGTCCCCAGTGAAGTCTGAGCAAAGCACCCCTTCCTGGACCTGGAACACCTAAAAACAGTGGTACATGTGCTGGTAACTTCACGGCTTGACTTCTGCAATGCTCTCTACATAGGCTACCCACGTGCTTAGTCCGGAAACTTCAATTAGTTCAGAATATGGCAGCCAGGCTGGTCACCGGAAGATCTAAAACTGACTATATAACACCAATTCTGAAGTCCTTACATTGGCTACCTATTAGTTTCTGGGCACAGTACAAGGTGTTGGTTCTTACCTTTAAAGACCTTCATAGGCTTTAAAGGTGGGGAGGATGGGTTATGTTTTAATTGCTTTTAATGTATTTGATGTACTGTTGTAGTACCACCTCGATCTGTCAGGAGAGGTGGGATGATGATAATAATAATAATAATAATAATAATAATAATAATAATAATAATAATAATAATAAAAAATTCCCTTATCTGGACTCCTGTTGTTGCAGCCTAGAATTGCATTGGCTTGCTGCATCACACTCTTGGCTCATGTTTAGCTTGTGATCTACTAAGACTTCTAGACTGTTTACACACAACATCTTATCAGACCTGTCCTGTATTTGTGTGCATAAAAGTATACCACTGGATCTTAGATCTATAGTATTTTGTAAATCTTATATGCTGGAATTTCAAAAGGAGAGTAATTGGGGTACATTTTAGTACTGTGTCCCCAGCTGTTTAGAGCCCATTCTTCTTCGTTCGGAGACCATCTAGATTGGGGCTAGCAGGCATCAGTGCCAGTCTTTTTGCTCGTGTCTGAACAGTCGTACTGGTGCCGCTGTTCTCTATTGACTTGGTAACTTCAGACTGTACAGAATGTGGCCATGTTACCTTGGATTCCGTTTATTATTCCCTCTGACCTCCAGTTCCTTCTGTCTGTACTACTCGCTTTTGCTAATTATCTTGTTATCACCTCATTCAGTTTTCCCATTCTCTTACACAACCATTTACATTGTTCCAGTTGAATTCCAAGATATGTTGAGTTCTGCCACTGAAGAGAAAGTCTGGGTGGTATGTAAATGACAGCAGATAAGCTTTCTTTTAGTGTGTAATTCTCGGTCTGCACAAGGCAAAGGGCAGTTGGATTGGTGTGGAGGAATGACTGCTTTTGGGGTAAAATTTTTTTCTTTGGTTGTTTCTGGACTGGCAGAGTCTGTGTGAAAGAAGCACATAGGCCAAAGACTGGGTAGTTTCAGAGCAAAGAGCTCAGCCTGAAAAATGCCATTTCCCAAAGTACGGTAAAGCTTAAAAACGCATTAGTCCTGTACCACGACACAGAAATTAAAGATAAGTAAAAGAACGTGAAACAAAGCCAGAGATGAAAGGTGGGAAGAATTGTGTCAGGACCACATTAGAGATGGGAAGTTTTGTTTTTGCTTTATTCTTGCTTTTTGGCATAATAACAACAACAACAAAACAAAAAACTTTTTAAAACTTTGAGGTAGAACCAAAGGCGTCTAAAAGTAAGGTTGCAATCCTATGCACATTTACCTTGGCCGCCAGCTGTGTGTCTACAAAAGCTCATGCTGTAATTAATGTGATGGTCTTAAAGGTGCTGGGTGACTCTTTGCTGTTTTGCCCCACTGAAGACAGTGAAATGTCTGTGTAAACATTTGTATGGATTTACCTCAAGCCTTCTTTACATGGGACTGGATCCAGGCTTAGGCCATTTCCACACTAGACTGGTACAGTGCTATTATTCTACTTTCAATATCTTATGGAAACCTGGGGTTTGCAGTTTAGGGAGGGGGCTCAAAAGTTAGTGGATAGCATAGCATGCGTATTTCTATACCACTTATCTAGCTAAGTGGTCTCTAAGTGGTTTACATGTATTTGAGCTCATTGCCTCCAACAAGCTAGGTACTCATTTTACCGACCTGCGGAAGGATGGAAGGCTGAGTCGAACTGGAGCCAGGCAGGATCAAATGCACAACCTTGTGGCTGCAGTACCAGCATTTAACCACTGTGCAACCAGAGACCTTTCACACTGCACAGTTATAGGCCCTTTTTGCACCTTACCTCATCGTGGCAGCGGGGAGCGGTGCTCGGCGAGCTGCTCACGACAGCCCTTTTTGCCTCCGCACCGCCTTCCTTCTAGCGCGACCGTCGCATGAGCGCCCGCCCCTTTCTTCCGCAGCGCAGTCTGGGAGTTGTGGGCTGCGCAGGGGGAAGGAAGGCGACCAGGCCACCTTGCGAGGGCGGCACGAGGGCGAGGGCGGCGCGAGCATTGCGCAAGCGTGGGGCATTTTTGGCTTAAAGCTGAAAATCAAAAAATGTGCGCTTGCCCCGCTTTAGCCTCGTGAGCGTCGTGCGAGGGGGAGTGCGTCATAAGGATGCGCTCCCACTCACGCGACACTCAAGGGGCGCTCATGCAAGAAAAAAAGCATGCGAAAAGGGCCATAGTGGAATGATTCCACTTTAACTGCTGTGGCTGCATCCTGTGGCATTCTAAGGTTTGTATTTGATGAAGCACTAGAGCTTTACCTGGCTTCACCTTCTCTGGCTAAGAAATTTAGATGCCCCTATCTTGACTGCAAATCACACGGATGTTTCCGTGTCAGTTAAAATGGAATCCTAGAGCTGTAACTGTAAAGGAGAAAAGGGCCCTTGAACAAAGGCAGTATGTGGATTTGGTTCTCAGGTTAAGAGTTGCTTTAAGACAGTGACTGTGCTGGCTGGAGATGAAGGGAGTTACATTTTACCACATCTGAAAGGTTAGAAACATCTGGAGATGAGATTGCATGTTTTGAAAGTTTCTGTGGAAAGAAGGAAAAGAAAAGAGGAAAAGAAAAAGAAAAGCTAAACATACCCAGACAGAAGCTGCAGTAGATGGGAGCATATAGCATTAAATAGGAGTTCAAATGACTTGTAGTCTGCAGTAGTTCTTGCATAACTCCATGTGCAATGTTTATTTTTGTATCTTTAGAAACGGAAGCTCCTTGATGAACTTGGAGAGAGCCGGCTTCCATATTTGACGCCTAAAGATGATGACTTCTATCAACTGGTAATGCTTAAAAAGATTAATGCTACATGCGTTGGAAAACATGCTCTAACAAGCTGACTGTTTATTTTTCTCACTTCAGTTTTTATTCTTGAATCTCTTGGTTCACTGCTTAGACCGGACAGGAGAAAATTGCTATGGAAAACCTGCCACAAATGATTTTTTTTTCTTCAAAAACTGTGTTATGGGATAACTCCAGGACTTACTAGAGTTTCCGCAAGTGAGAATATTGGTAATGGTGGATGTGCTATTGGAAAGAGAGGCAATAGCTGACAATCTGTTTGCTGTTGACATTTCACAGCTATGGGAGCATGTGGGTTGAGCTCAGTGGACAGTGCATGCATTCATTTGCCCAAAGACTTGGGTCATCTCCTTCATAAAAACCAGGCTTGTGCCATTCCCTTAATATCTAGTTTTCCTTGTCAACTTTAGGATGGGCCATTTCCGCACTAGACTGTTATAGTGTTATTATTCCACCTTCAACATCCTATGGAATCCTAGGGTTTGCAGTTTAGGGAGGGGCCTCAAAAGGTTCTCCCTAAACGGCAAACCCTGGGATTTCATAGGATATTGAAAGTGGAATAATAGCACTTTAACAGTCTAGTGCGGAAATGGCCAGGGTGCATACATGTGTGCACTGGTATGTGTGTGCATATGCAGAATAGAACATTTTTGCTTCATTGTCTTTTAAAATATGTATTATTTTTTAATATACACACATGCACAAGGAAAGGTAGAAAGAGAAAAGGGAAAAAAAGGAAGAGAAAGCAGATAGTAGCAGGAGGAGAAAGACATAGAATCCATATGGGGGCTAGGCATATACATCATTATATATATATATATTGATATTAGCTGACTGTTTGCCCAAAAATATGTTTATTCCATGTTTATACCTGCAAACGTTTTGGGCTGGTGCTTTCTTGTCCTCTTTAAAACTATATGTATTAGTTGTTTCGTTTTACTTCTGTTTTAATTGAATATATTGTTTGCCATTGCTTTTTCCTTTGATCCCAGTGAAGTCCTTCTTGTCTTTCTGTGTCTGTAATTGGAGATTTTCTATCCAAATTGTTTGAATTTTTGAGAAATTCTACTTGGGCCCCCAGGGTGTCAGACCTACCACATTTCAGACGCCTTGGACAAAGCGTCACTGTTTCAGAGACAATTAAAAAAGGGACAGCATCTCCTTTCTCCCAATAGTAAATACATGTGCCCTGCTCGTATCTTTGGTCTCTTCCATTCAATTGGCATGCCATTTCCTATTGTCTGTTCCCAGTCATCAGATCTGCCAAATTTGAGACCAATCAGACAAGCATCTCTAAGTAAAACTAAGATGAAAATGCATCTAATTTGAAGGTAGAGTGAGTATGGAGTCCCTTTGCTTATTCTTTTTTCAGTCATTTTGCAAATGAATTCTCACCACTTTGATGAAATAATCACTCATGTGTGTTCCCATCTGAAGTCCAAAATGGTACAGAAAGAGCTGTTGTATCATCTCCTCTTTGTGTTGACTAGGCCTAGCTCTGCTGTGATTTGTATGCCATGTTTTCTTCTGCTCTATTACTGGGACACGTTGAAATCTGATTTTTGTGGCTTCCTCCATGGGTGTGTATGGAAGTGCTGAGGAATTTGATTAAGAACAGTGTGGTTTGGATGTGATAACCTCTGGCCCTTCTCTACCATACCCTTCCATGACAGTGATTAAGAAAAGAAAACGAAGCCTGAGCACAATGCGCACAAATACAACCCAAACTGGGAGAGAGAAGAAGTGTTGTTGAAGAAACGGAAGAATATGCTGAGTCTCTCTTTGACAACACTCTGGCCAAATGGGAAACACATGGAGAGGCTTGGGCAAGTTCAGTCAAACTAAGTTGGAACATATTGAGTGAGATGAAAGACACAAAAAGGAATCTCTTACTTAGTTTGAACAGCTACAGCAGGAGTTCCTACATTATAGCCATGTCAACTTTCTTGTATTGACATGTGGCCGAAAGATGCATACAAAATAGCATCGTGGGTTTTTTTTGTTAAAGTAAATTCTCCCACTCCCTCCCTAGACAATGCCCCCACCGCTGACACAGGAAGGAAGGGAAGAATTCACTCCTTTCTATTGATTTTTAAAAATAATTTGAAGCTGGTTATTTCTGTCCAAGGGAAAGCGCTAAACTTTCATATGTGTGTCAAGAGAGGGGCTTATACTTCAGTGGTACAGCACATGTTTTCCGCCACAGTTTGGGAGTAATGTGTCACTGCTAATGAGTTACTTACTTGTAATTAGTTCTACCACCAAAAGAGTTGTAACAAACTTGCATTACAGTGTAACATGGCAAGGCATAACCTCACTCCTTTTGTAGGGTAACTATAATTCTCAAAGGAACATCAAGAACTGAAAGATAATAGCTGACTGCTGCCCGCTGCTGTTGTCTCCTGCTCTGTTGAATATATATTAAAAAAAAAGTTTGAATTAGGCTACTAGGGTGTACCAGTGGTTTGCTGAATTTAGACTGCAACTGTAAAGTAATGTCTAAAAATCTTTTTACTTTGAATTTTACTTGAACTGCCATAGGAACATCCTACGGAACTCTGGGATCTGTAGTTTAGCGAGGCATCCGGACTCTGTGGCTGAGAATTCTCAGTAGCCCTACAAATCTAAAAAGCTACTTTTGAGAAACAATAAAGCAGAGAATTGCTTTTTAAAAGTTGTACAATAGTGGTAATTAAGGTGTAGTGCAATGGTAACAAATTACTTTTGAGAATGTACTTCCTAAACTCTTTTCCATATCCAAGATGCCAAGTCCAATCCCTTGATTCTCCAAGAAAGGCCGGAAAAGATTCTCCTCCGGAGAGCTCTTGCCAGTTTGTCTAGACCAGCAGTCAAAAGATTTCAGGCTTGCTGGATTGACTGACTTTTACTAGAAACTTGAGAACCAGCAGATGGAGCCCAGTCCACTTGGAATGAAAGATTGCTTCTCCCAGGAATGTTTAGGTAAAGTGGCAAATCTCCTCCTGGGGCCTAGAGAACCTTTGTTCATCAGAATAGACAGTAGCTGTTGGCTAGATGTAGAACTAGTCTGATCTGTCTATGCCTTGATCTACCAAGATATTCTGAGTTCATAGGATCATAGATTTGGAAGAGACCTTAAGAGCCATCCAATCTTCTCTCCTGGCATGCAGGAATCTACCATCAAAGCACTCCCAACAAATGGCCATCCAACCTTAAAAAACTCCAAAGAAGGAGACTCCATCACGCTCCAAGGCAGCATATAGTGGACTCTTGGTATCCACTAAGGTTTTGATTCTAGGACCCTCCATGAATACCAAAATTCTTGGATGCTCAAGTCACGTTCTGGACAATGGTGTAGCAAAATGGCATCCCTTCTATAAAAGGGCAAAATCAAAGTGTGTGTTTTGTATTTTTAAAAAAAATATTCTCAAGCCATGGTTGGTTGAATCTGTAGATACAGAATCCAAGAAGGAGGGAGGGAGGAAAAATCCACCACATATCTAGTAACCAAGATCCTTTCCACACTGTGATTCCATTTTCATTGTGAGGGCAACATCCTATGAAATCTTGAGATTTTTAGGGCTGTTTAGAATTCTCAGCCACAGAGCTTTAGTGCCTTAGCAAACTACAGAGCCCAGGATTCTGTAGGATGTTGCTATGGCAGTCAAGTAGATTTAAAGTGCTGTAATTGTGTAGTTTGAAAGGGTCCCAGTGTGTCCATGTCTCAGTTGAGCGAATCATTGTTATCACTTAATGCAGAACTGTAAGACCACCTCATTTAGCCAGCAATTGCCTCGTTGGTTTCTGATTTGCTTTGGTCACTTGAGTGACAAGCAGGGGCTTGGCTCCTTGAAACAGAGGTTGTATGATTTGCAGATTGCTGAAAATGTTTAGCAGGGGCTGCAGTTGCTGTGCATGTGTTTAAATTTTCTTCTTGGGAAATGGACACGTTAAAAAATTAAGCATGAAATGTTTTGTACTCATTTGGGCAGAGTCCAGTCACGTGACTGCTTTTATCTGCACCACCAGCGAGGTGACCTTTAATATTAGCTGTCAGAGATACAGCAAAAACTACATGCTTTTTGCTCCTTCAATCAGTAAAAGTGTTCAGCATGAACTTCATGGTGTGTGTGTGTGTTTTTGCTTCTTCTTTCATTCCCCGCTCCTTTGTCTTCTGATCTCTTAATGCCTTCCTTATGTAGAACATAGCAGGGATGACTGGCTGGAGAATTAGAGAAGACTGACCGATATTCTCAGATGATGTGTTGGGAACATGTTCCCATTTCCTGCAAAGCCTCCCCCACCCTTTAACTTCTGAGATACCAGTATAAGACAGACTCTTTCCCTCTCTCATTCTCTCTCCCCCACTCCCGGGTTCTCTTAAAGAGCAGGAACCCTGCAGTTACCATTTAAGATATATTGATAAAATGCTTTTGGAGCATGTAATCTTTAGTTCTTAAGCCAAAAGGTAACATGCCTTTCATAAGGCTGGCATTAAAATATGGACTTCGTTGGCTCCCAGTTTTAACAGGGATGTGAAATGATACAAGTGTGGCGTACTTCCCATTGGATGCACAGTTGGGGGCTTTCTTTCATTTTCATAGTGTCTCCAGTCATTCTTCCTCTTCTGTGGGACAGATTTGCACAATCTTTCTCTTCTTTGTGAAGGTCCATATGGGAGCCTGAGATTGGTGAGTTGGGATTAGCACGTGTTGGAGCTGCAGGCCAACAAATATTTTGGAACTGTCTCACAACCCAAGTTTCTGTCTCTTAACTTCTGGGCCAATATTCATGTCTACAGATCTGGAACAAATCTTTACACATCTGTGCCAATGCAAATCTGAGACCTGATTTGTAAAAGTTATTTTTACAGATCCCCCAGCCACACAGACCAGTGGTCATGCTTGGAGTTGTAGTCCAAATCCAGAACTTTTCCAGGTTATTTCTGTCATCCACATTTAACCCCAACTAACAACAATGGGACCCAGTTTTTACTACCTGCACTGCTAGCATTTGGATCTGACCAAAGGTCCATCTAGTTCACAGTATGTCTTCCCATAATGACCATAAAGATGTCTCAGGGATACCTAAAAGCAGGATACAAAGGCACAAGTTCTTCCCCTCTGTTTCCTTTAGCAGTTGGCATTAAGTGGCCTATTGCTTCTGGACGCATTGTTTCCATAGGTCATCATGCCTGAGAACCATCAGTTGTGCATGACCCTTGGTGCAAAGAGCACCATGAAAGATCAGCCAGTTTTGTCAAAGTCTGACCTTAAATCAGGAGCTCTTAGATATTTAGTCCTCTCTTTCTCAAGTGATCTGCTTTGGTGGTTCCTTCTATATTTTCTTTTTTAAAGAACAAATCTCTTTCCACTTCCTCCTTTTCATTTTCCATTCTCAAATTTGTTTCTTCCTCTTAATGTTCCCCCTCCTCTTCCTTCTTTATAGTTTCTTCTTTTAGAAAAGCACATAAAGAGATAAGAAATTATGATGTGCCACTTCTGGTGAAAACCAGGGTTAAGTCGTGAACCAGTTGTACTTCAGGACCTTCCAGTAGACAGCCAATGCTCTAAGCTTATTCAGCATGATTTATCCACCTTTCTGGCAGGTGAGAGTAATCATTTATGGTTCAGAATCTGTCCTGGTCACCATTTGGTGGCACATTTATCCTGAACAGTTACAATGTCTGGGAGCATTCTATGTCATTCTGTTAAATCAGCTGATTGTCACAATGGGCCAAAAGAGGAGGGGGGCTCTTGGATGGCAAATGGCTTTTAGCCTATTACATTTTACAAGCCAATATTGCTTCCTTATTTAGACATGTGTTTATTTTGTTTGCATGACAAATAACTGTAGCTTCCAAGTATGCATCTGTCTCATGTTTAAAATAGAACCAAGTGATTTCCCTCTTTTTTCCTTTTTAGTGGAAGACAAAATACTCCAAACTCATCCTCAAAAATGCTGAGATGATCCCCAAAGAGGTCCATGAGGAAGCTCAAGGAGCCCTTTTGACTTTCCGAAAGCACGCTTGCTTCTTCCAAGATCTCATCAGGATCAAAGGGAAAGATTTTGTTACCCCTGTATCTCGTATATTAATTGGAAATCCAGGATGTACTTACAAATACTTGAACACAAGGTTATTTACGGTCCCCTGGCCTGTGGAAGGTTATGAAATAAATTATTCCCATCCTGAAATATCCAAGGCTTGTAAGGCATTAATCAAACTTAATGACTACTTGTGTGGAGAAACGATCCTAGCTTTGCAAAAGCAGAGTCCGACTGAGACAAAAGAAATGGAAGATTCCCCTGTCACCGATAGGCATCGGGATTATGCTACTTCCATTACAGGGACGGGGTCCGCTTTGCGAGATCAAAGCCCTTCTCATGTCCCAAAGAATGACTGTACTGATCTGAAAGGGAGAACATCTTACAACCTGACATTATTAAATTATATGGATCCCCAACGAATGTCGTTCTTGAAACAGGAGCCGTATTATGGAATGGGGAAAATGGCTGTGAGCTGGCATCATGATGAAAATCTGATGGAAAGGTCAACAGTGGCTGTCTACAGTTATTGCTGTGAAGGTGGGTAAGGCAAGTTGGTGAGAAGCAAAAGAATGAACCCAATTTTGCTGGGAGAGTTGCGTAACAGCCCCCACCATCTCTGCAGCTGTCCTGCATCTCACTGTATGTGCGCAAAAAGAACCTGTCAGTGTTTTCCTTGCATCTACGTATGCAATGTGTTGGCCACTTTACTGTGTCATATGCAAAACTGTGTCTCTCTCTGTCCACTTGCACCCCCCAACTCTTCTGTAGGCACTTACTTGTCCCTTTCTATCTTTCTGGATATCAAGAGGGGGAGGAAGGGAGAGTGAAAAGAGTGAGCAGACAGAGTGAGCCAAGCTATGTGTGCTGCTGTGTGCCTTATCTGGAGCACTTTAAGTGGGTTGAAAAGTTGCTATAATTAACTCGCTGATCAGGAGCCAAGAAAACAAAATCCGTCAAAAATCTCTGCTTTACAGGTTCCCACAGATGCCTGTTTTGAGAGTTGTATATATTCTTTTTAAACTGTGGCTTGACATCTGTGATTTGTCAAACATATCCTTGTTCCTGCTCTCTCTACTGAGTTGCCTACTGTCCTTTCTTTTCAAGGGACACAACGCCCTCAGTTTGGAAGAAATTATCTCGTGTTTACACATAACATTTCATAAATTTTTGTCCTGGTATGCCAAACTGTGATGATCCTATCAGACGCCACACTTTGGAACTTGCTAGCTCCGCTCCCATACTTGTCACCCTTGTTGTTGTGGAAAACAGATGTTTGAAGCAGCGAGCCTCTCCTGTTTATAGGTTCTTTTCACAAGATGTTGAATCTTGGGAAACTGGGGACTCTGCATCATGTAGAGAGCCTCCATAACTATGAGCAGAATTCAACAAAAGTTACTTCTTTGGATTACATCTCCTGGAATGTCCCAGTCATCATGGACACTATCAATACTAGTTGCTGGCCCTGCCACTGTATGCTTTGAAAAATCAAGGTTCTACATTGGGTTGAGATCCTCTGTGAGTAGGGATAGAGTTTGGAAAAGTTACTTTTTTGGACTACTACCCCCAGCTTCTGGGCATAGTACTCCAAAATTTCCCAGTTTCCAAGTAGGACAGAAGTCTGTTGTAGATTGTTGCCCTCAATACAATAAGAACAGAAGCAGTGTTATGGTGGAGCTACCATGTTTGGACGTGTTTGGCTTCTTTGCATGTTAGAAAGTGGAATTTAAATGCCTTCACAAGGCTCCTGCATGTACAAAAAATGGAGTTATGGCAGAATGATTACTATTCCTTTCCATCATGAACTGTACTCTGAGTAGCAACTCTGACCATTTCTGCACTAGACTGTTATAGTGCTATTATTCCACTTTCAACATCCTATGGAATCCTGGGGTTTGCAGTTTAGGGAGGGGCCTCAAAGGCCCCACAGGACTCCATAGGATGTTGAAAGTGAAATAATAGTGCTATAACAGTCTAGTGTGGAAATGGCCTCAGCTAGCTGCTCAAAAGTGCAGTTGGACCCTGGTGCTGGAGGCATAGGGACTAGACATAGTTTCCAGTTCTTATGTTTGCCAGCTAAGACCCCCCCCCGCCCCCAGCTGGGGCCCTGTTTTATGGTCCACAGTGCTAACGTGTTGTTGTTTTTTTAAACTGATACTATGGTTTGCTGCTGAAATTCAACAGAAACTGCTAAATACACTATTGTTGTTGTTGTTGTATGCCTTCAAGTGATTTCCAACTTATGGCAATGCTAAGGCAAACCTATCACAGGGTTTTCTGGGGCTGAGAGTGTGTGACATACCAAAAGTCACCCAGTGGGTTTCCATGGCTGAGCAGGAAATTAAACTCAGGTCTCCAGAATCGTAGTCCAACACTCAAATGACTACCCTATGCTGGTTAAGTGGGAGGATTGTAACTAATGTAATTATAATTAATGAAAAATTAATTTTACATATAGCTTGTTGATTTTAAATGTATTTAATCTCCCCCCTTAAAACCCAAATGATATCAACAACAGAAGTATAGCCTTCAAATGCAGGGAGAGACAAATCGCCCAATTTGTCATGAAGCAATGTACCCTCTGTTACCACCCTATGCTTTTTCATCACTACAGATGTTGCACCGTGTGCTGGCCTCTGGATCCCCACATCTTCTAGTTCCCACTTGTGTGATGTTCTCTAGTAGACAGAAGTCCCTGAGAGCTGCCTGTCTGATTAAATATTGGCATGGGGTGTGCCTGAACCCAAAATCAGCATCGAGATGGCAGGGGGGGGGTGAAATGAAAGCAACAGGCGGTATTGGCAGAGGCATTCCCCGTGAGTTAAGAGAAAGCAGAGGCCAGTGTGGAGTTACACTTAAAAAAAAAAAAAGACCACTTCAGAAATAAATGGTTTATGTATCGTCCTAATGATTGCAAAAGCTTGAACTTCAGTGCCTATGTAAATTGTGATCCTTTATGAAGTCTGTAATTGGAGACCGCACTTTGCTGGAGGATTTCTCCACTCGCCCCCTTCAAAAAGGTGCTTTGGCTAAATCGGGACTTTGTTTTTCAAGGTGCTGAGTACTTCCTGAGAAATGCTGATATCTTTTCAGTTTCTCTGGGCCTTATTGGGAGCTCCAGAATCTCAGGATCTCCTTAGCAGGGGAGCGCACCTGGCAGAATATGTACTCGGTGTACTGTTATATGATAGTATTAAGCTTCACAAAAGTTCCTTTGTTTCCCAATTTACTCAGCACAGTTTGATCAATAGTCTCGTTGTGTGTCTCTGCTAGGCTGAACGTGGCGTCAGCTATTCATTTTGCAAATCCAAGGAAACTTTTCAAAACTGTTGCTACTTGCTAATAGGTTGATTAAGCAGAGACGATTAGCGCTATTGAATACAATGTCATAATGATCCTTGTATCAATAAATGCAGAGTTTCTTCTGTGCCACCCCTCTCAGCAATTGTGAGTAGTTGGAGGCATTCCATATCTAACTATCTAATCTTTCTTTCTTTCTTTCTTTCTTTCTTTCTTTCTTTCTTTCTTTCTTTCTTTCTTTCTTTCTCCTCTTTTCAGGAAGATTCAGCCATGGAGCTAATTGGAAATGGAAAATTGAAATGAATGCCTTTGTTTTCATTTCAGTCTGTACACCCAGTGGTGAGTCCCATTTCAGTGGAGTAGTGAATCCACTCCAGGCTATAGCCCAAACTCTACAAGTTCTGGATCAGCACCTTGAATAGCGCTTATAGTATTTGGACTAAACCTGGAGCAGATTCGCCAGCTTGCTGACATGGGGACCACCAGCCGCCATTTTGTCTTCTCTCCCCCACTGCCAAAAGCATTAAAGGCTCTTCCTAAAAGACTCATTACTGCAGCGAGGGAGGCAAATGGAATTAACTGAGAACTGTATTGGGATTTTGACATTCCAAGGCAAAACTGGAATATTGAACTGAATACATACAGAGGCAGGATAATACTAGTAGGGTAAAATAGTCACATCCATCCCTTCATACGTTCTAACACAACTTCTTAAGCTATCTGATGTGGGATACTGGCAAGTTTTTTCCCTGATGTGCCACAAACTGGTCCCATATTTGTACCCATTGACTAGAACTGTTTCTTTCTTTCCTAGAAACACACTGTGGACCAGCAGCCAATAGACTGCAAAACTGGTACTGGTTAACAGGCCATCACTTTGAGTAATATTGCTTTATAACTACAGTTACAAGGAGGTGTTTTTTTTTCCAACTGATCTGGAACATATTTGTTGTTTGAAAGTAATGAACAATTATGGCTGTGGGTGTAATATATCAAGTTGGACTTGAAGCCTCAGGGATAGTTGGCAAATGTGGAGAGTCAATGTGATGTAATGGTTAGAGTGCTAGTCTGAGACCCAAGAACATCCAGGCTCTATTCCTATCTGAATCGAGAAAGCCATTGAGTAACCTTGGATCAGTCATTGTCTCTTAGCCTAACACTTACCTCACAAGGTTGTTGCAAGGAAAAAATGAGGAGGAGGACAGCCATGCAACTTTCCCAAGTTTTCCTCACTTCTCACACTACTTCAGCCAAGTGCTCACTGATGAGAGGCAATTTTGAAGAACCTGTTTATCATACCAAGTCTCAAGGAGTTGTTTAGGCAGTGTGGCAGCCCTTCTGCTACTGAACCGAAGTAGCCATGGTAAATATATACTCTGCTCCCAACATTGCTGGATTCTCAAAGCAAGGGCTCAAGAGGTCTACCTTTCTGGAGTCACTCTGGTTTTTAATACTGGTGGTATCTGCTGCTGAAAACGCATCAGGCCGGTTTATTTCCCAACAGCTGCTTCAACTTCCTGTTTGCATTTGGGTCTACAATTAAACTTGTTGACATTGATCTATGTAGTTCTTTATAACTTTAGTCTTAGCAGTTGGAGGCTGCCTCCTATTTCATGTACTCTCATGACAGGTGGAATTCACCAGTCTGCTTAAGCTAATAGCTTTTAAGGTTGTAAATCTTTTGGGAACTGGGACCAAGAGCCATGAATTTAATATTCACCCATCACCAGTACTCTTGACAGTCTAAGTCTGTTGTCTGAGTACAGTAGAGGGCAGAGTAACCATAACTGTTGGTTCTTCTTTCATCACTATATGCCCTGAATTTCTTTACTGAGTAGGAACTTAAAAGCAAAGATCAAATTTTGAACCTATCAGTGAGGCTTGATTTCTCATACCCTCTTTCCTACCCAATAGTACGTAATTGTTCTTGCTTCTTTACTCTCCGGTGGGCTAACTTCATCTCAGTCTCTCTGTGGGTCATGTTTTCCTGTTTTTTACTTTGTTGTTATGTGCCTTCAGGACAGCCCCAATATATGTTGACCCTATTGTAGAATTTTCTTGGCAAGGTTTATTCAGGGGAGATTTCTATTACCCTTTCCAAAAACTATCAACAGGTCAGGTTGAAGATGGACATTTTGTGTTGGTATGTAATTGGTGTTTCTTAGATTAGCAGCTCTCAACTTTTGGTCCTTCAGATGCTTTGGACTTCAAGCCACGGCCAGCATGGCCTATGCTTAGAGCTTCTGATGGTTGAGTTGCAAAAGTACCTGGAAAACCAAAGGTTGAGAACAACTGCTCCAGATTTTGTGTATATTCACACTGCCCAGTTATATCAGTTTTATACCACTTCAACTGTTATGGCTCCATCCTGTGGAATTCTTGGATGTGTAGTTTGGTGAAGTATTTAGAATTTGTTAATAACAAAGCTTTACTGGACCCTCCTGAACTATACCACTAGAGTTGCCTAGCAGAGAATATCAAGTGCCTCCCTAAACTACAAATCGCAGCAGTCATGACAGTTATAGTGGTATTGAATTGATATAAATGTGTATTGCAGATCATCTCTTAAGAGTGGCTCATGAAAATAGTTAAAGACTAACAGATCTGGACAAATATGAGAGCATTCTGTGTGGATCTCTCCCTTCAATATCAATTTGTTCTGGTTCCTGTAGCTTGGATAGCCTATTTCATTCTTAAGGAGGAGTTTTCTTTTGAGCGGATGCTTTGACTAGTGGTGTTCTCAGCCTGCTGCCCCCTTCCAAGGCTTACTTGAGTGTGTAAATCTTTAAGTAATAAACAACTGGATCTGTTGGTTGACAAGTTAATGTTTAGCAGACTAACAGACCAGTGATTGACTGCAGTGCCCACCAATTGTGAAAGGCCTATTACATTAGACTTTTCATGACACACAACTTTGGTTTTCTTCTCTGCAAAAAGTAACTTTTCTCCGTCATCATTAGAAATGTTGTCACTGTTGTTGTTTTGTTGTTATTATTAAAATTTTAAAACTGCGGCAAAGCTGAGCAACCGCAGCTTAATTTTCACGGTGGTTTTGACTGGCTGTGAAAAACTGACAGCTCCTTCTTTGCTAATGACTTTATAAACCAATTGGAATGTTCGGTGGGATTGATAATTGACCAGTAATCCCTTCTATTTGCTACTTAATAGATGCAAGGTCAGTTAACAGGCATTGGTACAGCTTGCAAAGACCTTTTGTCATTGTTGTTTCTGGGCAATTTCCATTCCCCACCTCCTTCAGGCATAGTAAGTAGTTTAAGGATGCCACCTCTGAAAAGACCAGGCGATAGTCTTTAGGAACAGGGCTGATTTAATCACACAAACAAACTGGGCAGCTGCTGAGGGATATGAAAAATCCAAGTTCATCTACCAAAGCTAGGTAAATGACTTGGAATATGGAAGCAGGACCTGCACGAGGGGTCAGAATTTTGTGGCTGTCCAGATATTATTGGATTGCAACTCCTAGTATTCCTCACCATTAGCTATTCTGTATAGATCTGATGGGCAGTGCAGTCTAAAAACTGAAGAGCTGCATGATTCCCATCTGTGGTCTATACTTCTGAAGTGAACAAGCAAAGGTAACTTAGGCCATTTCTGCATGAGACTGTTATAGTGCTATTATTCCATTTTCAACATCCTATGGAATCCTGGGGTTTGCAGTTTAGGGAGGGGCCATTCGGATGTTGAAAGTGGAATAATAGCACTGTAAGAGTCTCATGCCGAAATGGCCTTAGTAGCTACCAGCTTGGGTCATTGTAAGTCTGCCGATCCCTTATTCATTTTTAATTTTGACCCACCCCTTGGGGAATAGAGCAGAGCTTGGAAAAGTTGCTTTTTTCAGCTGCAGTGGTCAGACTACACATTCAGCATGGCCATTGGCATGGCTGATGGCCATGGTAGCCAAAGCATTTTGGGAACCACCTCCCTCAAAAGAGTTGGTTCTCCAAGTTCTAATGTGTAGGTTAGTCCAACCCAATTTTACCCTCATGGCACACTGGTACATTGGGTACATATTATGTGTGTACCTGCATGCTCATGTGTACACAGTGGGTATTTACTAGAAACAAAGCGTACACAACAGTGCTCATCTGTACTCTTTCCTTATGATCTTTATCTTTTTAACAGTTTTCTTCCCACCGCAAAAAAATGTTTGGAAACTTTTCAAAGTCTATTCATAATTCAGGATTTATACTGCACAAATTCAGACATTTTTTTGAAAATTAGAACGTGGCATTTTCTGTGCAAATTTCATATCCTGCACATAAAAGGCCTTTTTTTCTGCTCAAAACAACCGTGTGTGAATTTTTCACAGAATGAGTCCCAAACTGCAAAGATTCTCATCAGTCCAGGATTCTTCTCATGAGGCTTTCTCAACACTCCAAAAACATTTTTAACAGAATTTTATTAATTTTTACATACTGTTCTCTACTTCATGCATTCAATGTTACATATAACCTAATGTGACTTATATCTATTAATCTTTAAACTATCCTATTCCTAATATCTTATCAAATTAATAACTCCTCTTGACTTCCCTTACTTTTGGTTTTGGTACTTATTCCTTAACTAAGTGTAAATACATATGTATATATTGTTATTATCTTTTTATCTTCTTTTCCTCCCTTCTCCTTCTTACCCCAAATATAATCTCATAAATATATTATACAATATACATTATATAAATCAATCAATGATATTTGTATACATGTAAATATGCATGTATATTTTTCTTATCTTCTTTTCCTGCCTTCTCTCTCTTGCCCCAGCTATGATCTTATAAATATAATGTACAGTATACAATATATATTATATAAAGCTTTTTTTGACAATTTGTAAGATATTTTTAAATACTCTTTCCATCCTTAGTAGACATTAAACTCGGTTGGGCTTACTTCAGAGTAGATGCATGCAAGATAATATTAACAGAATAAAAGAGTTTCTTTGATTGAATTTTATAAAAACACGCATACATCTTAGCACAGTGTTGGCGTATTCAATTTTATATGCCAACACTGTGCTAGGAAGCATTTTCATTTCAGGCAAGAGAATGCCTCTTCCAAGGTGCCTACAAAACACATAGGTGTATCATTGAAAACCACGGATGCCTTTTTTGCATCAAAATGGTTGTTTATAGCTGTGTACTACATTAATAAATCAATGAAAACTCATACAGTTAGTCAACAAAGACTTGTTTAACCAGGGATCAGTCTTGTTTTTGATGTTATTATTGGGAGGGCATTTAATAAGAAAGCGATCTCTTCATGCTCCGAGATGCCATCAATAAGCAATGAGTGCTGTATACACTGCCCTAGCCACTTAAAAATAAAGTTATAATTAGACTGAATGAATGTATTTGTTGCCCATGCAAACAGGTGTCAATGCAGTATTTTCTCCATGAAAAGTAAATAAATAAATAAAAAATCTCTATTCATTTCCATTTCCCAAAACTTAAGGGGAGGCAAAAGAACCCACACTCTCCCCAAAGATTTATAACTTTCATTATTTCACACACAGAGAGACAGACCGCTACTGACCTTCTGGCTTCTCAGTATTCAAGTCATCCATCACGTGTGCCAGCTTGTGGTGTTTATTTAGATTGGGGCTTTACAAGCCAGTCATAAAATATGAAAATTATTTCCCAGCTGATTTTAAGAAAAATAAAAAAGGTACCCAACTAGATGTGGCCTTTCCTTTCCTTTTTTTCCCCTTTCCTTTTGTTTTGTTTAAAGTGTGGAACCTTATTCTTGGAGTTGTTTCTTCCTTCCAGGAAGACATGGCTTCTTGATGGTTGTATGCTTTTGGAGACAAGAAGATGCCAGTAAGATAAGCAGGACTAGCCAACAGCTTAAAAAACAGTACTGCTGCTGCCATAAGCAAAATCGATACTAACAACTTTTAGTGTATCCTGTCTCTTTTTTGAAAGAATTGTAATTCAATATTAGAAAGGGGGAATGTTTGGTGAAAATTGCAGTTACCGTGGCTTTCTTCCACCCCTGGTCATGCTGAATAATACAGCTGAACTCGGGTATTGTAAAAAGAAAAAAGAAAAAAGAGTAACTTTTGGGGTGGACTTGAATTCTGTCTGTTTGCCTGCTTTCCCCATTTGCTTTGGAATACCCACGCCCTGTTTTCAATGTTGTGTACCTTCAAGTCATCGATAGGGCAAACCTATCATCGGGTTTTCTTGGGCTGAGAATTATGATGCATCCAAGGTTACCCAGTGGGTTTCCATGACCACTGAGTGGGGAATCAAACCTTGGTCTCCAGCGTTGTAGTTCAGTCCTCAAACCACTACACCAAGCTGGCTTAAATATGGCCTCCATAAAATATGGAACTGCAACCAGAGACAGCAATGTCAATCCATGCTTCTGGGCTTTCTTTATAAATTTAGCACCTTTGAAATGTGCTCATTAGAGTAGCTCTCTCTTTCTTCCTCTCTCTTTGCAGTTTGATATCCTTCCCCTACCTAACCCCCCCCCAGTTTTTATTGCTTAAGCACAGAGTTCAGATGCATTTCATGCAATGCCGTTCCCATCACTCCCACTGAACATGCCTTATAATTATCCTCATGACTGAAACTGATTACTCCCATGGTGCTATTTTGGAAACAAGAGGAAGCAGGCTGTTACTTGCTTTCCAAATGTCACTTACTGTGATGAGACTTCTTTCAAAAAATAGCATGTAGCTTGAGAATAAGAGAGTCAGTGGTTTGAGCATTGGACTGTGATCTTGGAGACCAGGGTTTGATTCCTCACTTGACCATGAAAACACACTGGGTGATTTTGGGCATATCATACTCTCAGCTCCCAGAAAACTCCATGATATGTTTGCCTTAGGGTTAGAAGCAACTTGAAGGCACACAACAAGAATAATAACAACAACAACAGTTTGATAGTGGAGGACCTACTTAGCATGGAGAAGCTCTCTTGTTCGAGTGCTGGCTTCTCCAGGTTAGAAAGAACTTTATCTCCAACACTGCTCAGCCCATCAGGACCAATGGTTTGATTTGACATAAAGTAATTTCTTGCATTCCTGTAAGAAGAGCATTTCACAGCATCTATGATATGCTTTTCAGAGCTTCTAACACAGCCTGTGAGTGGATGTGGCCAAGGGAACAGGTTAAGATAAAGCATGGCACCTTGGGAGCAGAACTAGAGAAAACTTGGGAAAGTTATTTTGGGGGTATTCTGATTGTGGCAGTGCAAGAAAGGAACATTTCTTTGTTCCGACTGAAGGTAACAGGTATGTGGATAAAACTCCTCCGATTTAAATGAAAATATTAGTGTGTGTCTTGTTTGTCGTGAAAATACTGGGCAATATTTGAGTGTGTCTTGTTTGTGTTTTTGAGGGAACCATAAAAATCTTTCTACACTACATGTCCAACATATAAGTGAAAGTGAAGCAATAAGTGCCAAGTGAAACAAGGTACAGGGCTTGTGTACCTGTAATAGCTGTGTAGAAGGGGGGATTTTAGCAAGTGTCACTTGTTGTGCAAGCAAGCAACACCTGTTGGTCTTGTCCCTTATTTCACCTGGCAGTCCTATCACCGTATTCGGTTGGATTGTGTTTTCTAGCCTGCCTACAACTTGTTAAGATAATAATGTTCAGTAAAGCAAGATAAGAGTTTTGTGAATAGATTTTTGTATCCAAAAGGTTTTCAGCTTATGCTGCATTTATTTATCTGCCACAGGGAAGGGCAATCTGCCCCTCTTTGCCTGAATTCAGCATAATTGTAAAGGCCCTCTGTGAGTGATCTGACTGACTTGTGGGAGAGGGAAAGAGAGAAAAACCTGAGCAGAAGAGAATGGTAAAAGGCAGAGAGAAAAGGGGCAGGACTGCTTACTTTTGGTTCTGGTTTCAACCACTGGTTGCTTGGGCTCTGCCTTTGGTTTCTGTGTGGCCCCTGACACACTATCCTCATGGTAAATGGCCTTCAACAGGGAAAAAAATTCTCATGGTTGGGGTGGAATCATGAGACCAAAACCTGAGACCTAGAGTTGGACCCTGATGATGTCATTAAGCAGATGCATTAAGTACTGACCACAGTTGCTCATAGCTTGTCTTTCAGACAATCTTGCCAAAAACAAAAAACAAAACCCATGTTAGAATTGCTTTAGGGTCGTCATAAGTCTGGAATGACTTCAAGGTGCACAACAGCAGCAACTGGTTTCCAGCAGAAGTTGAATGGAGAGCAGAACGATGTGTGCACCCTCGTATTAAAATGACAAGGAGGGAATGGAAGAAGCTGACTAAGTAGATGCATAGCCCCTCAGAGAGTCTTGCAAGTTGCAGCAAGAAATGAATTAATCCTTGGAAACGGAGCAAGATGGTGCTCTCCTAGCTGAGCTGGAGCTTTGCACACAGCCCTTTCCTCTTGCCTGGAACTGAGCCCCCCAAAATGGAGAATTCATACCCTCATCTCCTGCCTGGAGAGGTGTCAAGAAAACTGGAGACTCAGGGCTGGGGCATAAGATATGGCAGTCCTAGCTATGCTAGTGGTTACATGTTTTCCTTCAGACTCACATCATGGTGGTGAGAGAAGCCTGACAGATCTGATACCTATCAGACTATTCCATTCCATCCTTATGACTACAAGGCTCTGTGGCCCTTTTCACTCTGCTGCCACTGCTAGTGTAGTGTAGTGAGAAGGATTCTACACCATACCTTAATGTTCTACACCACACCTTACTGCTATCCTGAAATTCAAGGAAGCAGATACGAGGGCCCCAGGAAGTCTCCCATCTAGGTACCAACTGGCTTTGCTTCATGGCTCCATCATATATTTTCAGATTCTGAAATGAATGCATTTATGACCTTTAGTTTATCTAAAGAACATAATCAGAGGGAATAACCACAGAACATGGCCACAGGGAATTTTTCCTGGAACAGGAACAGAATCCACGCTTCCTGAATTATTGCTGTTAATAATATCTAGGATTGTGACCACCCTGATACTAGGATGTATGCAAACCTCTACAGACTGCAATTAAAAGCCAGAATATATTCTCTCTCTATTTCCTTTTTCCTTCCCAGAACCTGATGTTGATAACCTTGAGAAGAAAGCTTCAAATGGCAGAGACCCGGCCGTCTGGCACATTGCCTTGAAAGTTCCCTTGGGACATAAAGACTCCGGGATTGGCAATACCCCTTCACCAGGGAGACTGCTACTTTATGTTGGGTAATATTCCAGTCTAGAAATACCATCCAGTATCTTTCTTCTGTTCCACTCTTCACACTCCTACTGCAGCCTGGAGGTTGCAAGCTGCCTTGAGAAGGGGCTAAAACAAATACAGTCCAAAGTTAAAAATTAGAGAAGAAAGCTATTTGTAAATGTGGTACACAGGCATAGTCAAGAGGGCCAGACACATTGAAGCTAGACAAGGAATAGGAGCTAGCTTAGGAATGAGGGATCTGGAAGCTAAGGGTTCAGGAACAAAAAAGTTCTCCAAGCTTCTGGTCTCCACAGAGGTAGGTGGTGTTCTAGCAGCAGAGAGTACAAAACCCAGAAAACATCCAGTTGTCCCTGCTTATGGAAGAGATACAGCACCAGATTTAACAATTGCTTATCATGGTACACCATCAGTTTTAAGGGAATGTAGACTATTCAAGCATCCATAGACAATATATGAACCTTTGGTACAAACCTTTGGTACAAACCTTTGGTAGAGAGCCTTTGGTACAAACCTTAATAATAAAAGATTCCTGATTAGAAAGAGAAAGTTGCACCAAAACTTGCCATTGAACTTTGCACACTGAGGCTGCAAATTCTATAAATGGTATTACTTTGAAATAGACATGTGCATGTATATTGTGTGTGTGTGTGCCTGCTCAGCAACAGAAACCTATTGGGTGCCCTTAGGACCTCACATACTCTCAGCCACAGGAAACCTTGTGATAGGTTCACCCTAGGGCTGTCATAAGTCGAAAATGACTTGAAGGCACAGAATAACAGTATGTATAAGTATGTATGCATGTTGTTATTGTTATATGCCATCAAGATGACTTTAAATTGAGCTACCCCTTTTTTTCTTGAAAAGATTTATTCAGAGGAGGTTTGCCATTGCCTTCCTCTTAGGCTGAGAGAGAGTGAGGCCATTTCCGCACTAGATATTATAGTGCTATTATTCCGCTTTCAACATCGTATGGAATCCTGGGGTTTGCAGTTTAGGGGGGCCTGAATTCCATAGGATGTTGAAAGTGGAATAATAGCACTATAACAGTCTAGTTGGAAATGGCCCGACTTGACCAAGGTCGTCCAGTGGATTTCCATGACAGAGTGGAGATCTGAACCCTGGACTTCTATGGTCCTAGACCAACACTCAAAAACCTATGCCATGCTGGCTTATCCTAAATAATTTACTATGGCAATCTGAAGAGAGAACAATCCCATCCCCCTTCTTGAAAAAAATATTTCAAAAAGCTAAGGAGTGTGTGTGCGTTTTTAGTATTTTATTGCTCTTTTGCCCCTCAAAGAATTCCAAAAGCCTTTTGAGCTCAGGTGCTGGAGAATATAATAAGACCCTTTGTTACGCATGGAAAGGGTGACTGCGGGGAGGTGTTAAAGACGAAATTTTAAAGGTTAGTTCAACACCTGCTTTTAAGCTCTTGCCTTTCTAATTTTTTTTCCAGGTGAATATCAAACCACACCTGGAATTGTTCACTTTATGCCGAGAACGGATAATAGCTTATCTCCATTTGTTTTTCCAAAGGGTTAATTGGAAGAGCTCTCCTTCCCTCCCTCGTATTTGTACAGAAGCTTTTTCTTCATAATGAAACCTGATCTTCACAGCTTATGTGAAAGAGAAACACTTTAGCTCAGTTTATGAAAATATACTTGCCTGAATAGGTGGCTTAATTTGAACACTGCGGCTCCCAGGACTTTTATGAAAAGCAGAGACATAGCTACCACGGGAGAGTAGCATTGCCAGGTCTGGTCTATTCCATGCTCTGATATTTCAGCACCAAAAGCCGAGACTTAGGAACTTGTACTATCACAGGGAATCAGCACGGTGTAGTGATTTCTGCATTGGAGACCAGGGTTCAGTTCTTATCAAAAACACCATGCATATACAAATGAGAAGACTACACACACAAGACACAAAACACACACACACATACAGTGTTTTCAGGGCATGAGATTCTTCCCCTTTGCCTGTAGACTAGAGAAGAGGGGACAGGCTTTGAGGGTTGGAAAGCTTACTGGAATGGTGAGAGGCCTGGAAGCCATGCCCTATAAGGATAGACTTAGAGAGCTGGGTATGTTTAGTCTGCAGAAGAGAAGGTGAAGAGGGGACATGAGAGCCATGTTTAAATATTTGAAGGGATGCCATGTAGAGGAAGGAGAGGGCTTGTTTTCTGCTGCTCCAGAGACCAGGGCAAGGAGCAATGGATTCAAGCTGCAGGAAAGGAGATTCCACCTGAGTCTCCTTCCTTGGAGGTTTTTAAGCAGAGGCTTGATGGTCATCTGTTGGGATGGCTTGAGGGTGTTCCTGCATGGCAGGGGGTTGGACTGGATGGCCCCTGGGGTCTCTTCCAACTCTAGATTTCTATGATTCTATGAGAAGACCATTGTCCTTCAGGTTGTTATGGTCTTAGTAGTAAATTGAAATTCCCCTTTTGTGAACACACACACACACACACATACCCTGCATTCTCACACTCTTGAAGAGGTAAGCATGGTCAGATTTTGCCAACAGATGGACAATTGTCACTAATTTTGTTGATGGTGACCTTAGGACACAGTGAAGCAAAGCGCACTCTGGGTCTGTTCAAAGGGAGAAGCCTTAGCTTCGCCACAGCTGTTTCCTATACATGAAAAGTCGCTTGAAAGGTTACAGGGTTTAAACTGGGCTTGAGAATGGCTTCGGCAACCTCTATTTACAGGCAGTGAAGAGAGTCTGCCCAGGCAAGGGATTGAACAAATTATAGTTCAAGGAGTATCTTTTTTTTTTAATTAACCAGGGAAATTGAGAGCACACATGTAGTATGAATGGGCTAAAGTTGAAGGAACTGCAACATTAAATGAAAAAAAAAATTCCATATGTACAGTGCAGTTCATTCCTATTTCCTTCCAGTTCATTTCCGTCTGAAATTTGACCTTGGCATTTGATCTGCATTCTTGCTGTGTCTTTATTTGCTAAGGCCCTGAGCCCCTGAAAATTATTTGTTGTTGCCAAACTTTGATCATGTGAACTTCTGTAAATCTGCTACATCTTGTTCAATTGTCGGCTAATTAATCATAAGGGGTTTCTCTCCTCTTCCCTTCTTTTCCTGCTTTGTGCATACCACCACGTTAGGTTCTTACAGAATGATGTATTATTAGGTTTATTCACAGTTTTACAGTGGGTCCTCTTTTTGCTGCCAAGTGAGAGGAAGGTTTGCCCAGTTCTGCTTCCGGTTTCCAAGAGGGGCCAGCCAGATGTCTTGTGGAAAGCCTGGGGGGCCTCAAGTCTTGGGGCCACATCTGGAACTCCTGGAATATCTGCCTGGCTCTATAGGATTCCCCAGAGGTCCACATTTCCTTCCTATTATATGTTAAGCCTCAATATCTTGTATTTCGTGCATTTTTGGTTAGCCCAATTAAGGTATTCTTATTTTGTGGATTATTTGGATGCTGTTCCATTACGGTATTGTCCCAGCTTTTGGTGGTTTCTCAGATTTTTAAGGGAATTTTAGCCATTACGAAAGTTTGAAACACGTATCCTAAGGCTTGATTATTAAAAGGAATAGCTTTAAGCTAAAATAATGCTGTTATTTCTGCCCTACCCTTTTGCTCTTGGCTCTGAACACCACTGGAACACAGCTTTTCTCCAAAAATGAGTTTGGCTCTTGGGCTGAAAGAGGTTCCACATCTCTGCCTTTCTCCATGATAGACTATATTTTTTATTATCCATTCCCAGATGATCTGAATATGACCCACCAGCACTGTGTTCTGGCTGGCCAGCAGCCCCGATTCAGCTCTACCCATAGGGTGGCGGAGGTGAGTTAAGAGAGGATTTGGTTGTCTTGGTTGTCATTGAAGTCATTGTAATTGTCATCACCATTGTCCTTGTCTTCCATTTTTTCATCTAGAATGATAACTCTATAGCGGGTTGAGTCATCACCTTGTCTTCCACTTCTTTCTTCTCTGCTTTCTGCAGTGTTCCAAATAATAAATAATTCCTCCCCCCATGATCACAGCTCCCCTTTCTCTTAGGGAAAAATGGCACATTCCATTATCTGACAGTAACAGCATTCAACTGTAGATGGTCATCTGTCAGGAGTGCTTTGATTGTGTATTCCTCCATGGCAGGGGGATGGACTAGGTGGTCTTTGTGGCCTCTTCCAACTTTATGGTTCTATGAAATGTGTAGAGTGCCGCATGTATTTTTGAAAATATTTCCTGTAGCACGCATAAGTCAACGGAGGTGTTCAGGATGAAGACCATGATGGTGGGCAATTTTTTTGGTGTGTGTGTGTGGGATTTTGGGATAAAAGGACAGGAAAATTCTATGCTGTGTTCCCAAATCCTGCCTCCTCCTGCTACTATTTAAAAGAGCACCAGTAGGGTTCTCTAACTCTCCAAGAGATTTTGTCTTCATGCCAGTTTTATCCCCAGGGTGGTTTTACAATTTGGCACCAGTATAACCTGTGTACAACTCTTGTCTCTACACAAAATGCATGGATGTAACAGGCACAACAGGACAAGTGTTAGGTAACAAACACACTTATCCAATGCTGCTTTTTATTTTACTGTTTGCAACAAGTGAACTCCAAACTGAGTTTTCCACTGCTCTTCATTTCATAGAAATGCACTTGCTCCTTTTACAGAAATGTGCCTGTGTACTTTATAGAAATGTAACCATGCATTTTACAGAAAAAAAAAAACAGCCCTTATGGTTGGATTAGAGTGGTTGGGACCCTAGAGCAGTTCCAGAATTGGGGGGCCCTTCGAGCAATGCAAGAACTGTTTTTGAAAATGGGTGGCAAGAAATGAGATAAATCCCCTGAACCCATGATAAATAAAATCCAAAACTCAGTAGGCATCAGCACAAGAAGCCTTAATGTGTGAACCCATTTTCAGTCTTGCCACTCTTTGGGAGACTAAAGCCTGATGGTATCTATTTTTACTTGGTTGTTCGACTAACATACAGAATGCTGAAGATAAAAGAAACAATTTGGGAGATTCAAGAAATGACTGGGAAGAAGAAAATGCAGGCAACACCTTTTTCTCCTTTCACTACTGGGCCTCTAACTAGTTGCAGGACTGTAGTTTGCACCAATTGATAGCATTGTATGGCTGTGACAATATCTTTTTCTATCCATGCTGGTGGCCCACATAGATTTGTTTGGGAGTTAAAACATTATATTAGTATAGTAGCATAATTAGATTATTATCATACTAGTGTTAGTAGAAGAGGGTTCTAAATGCCCCTTAAAAGACATGTTATTTGTACTTTGCAGTGAAGATGGAACTCCCCTACCTTTTTGCCCGTATATTATCCTGATATTAGAATGCATGTGTTCTTATGCAGCCATGAAGAAAAGAAAAAAAAAGAGGGGAAGGCTCTTCTTTTTAGAAGCTCTTGCTTTGTTTTCATAAACCTCTGTGACCTCACATTATATAGTATGGAAATGTTCAATGCAGAGAATTAGAACACCAAGGGGTCCTTTCTCAAGGTTATTCCTGGAGATTTTGCTGCACTTATAAATATTTAAACCGAAAGGGATTCTGATATAGGCACATCCTTGGGCTTCTGAAAGAAGAGTCTGGTTTTATGTTGCGTTTGTTCTTTTGACACAGAAGGAAGTTTTGTGAAAAGGCATATGGGAGGAGGAGATTTCTGTTCAACCTATATGCCTACATTTTCTTTGCCGGTGACACATTTTTACTATGAGCATTTTCATGTATCTTCCACCTGTGCATGATGTGCCTGAACCCCACTACATTTGTCAAAATGTTCAAAAATGTGGTAGTAAATAAAGAGAAGAAATTTATTGTTTTTACATTTTTTCCGCATAGACTCCACAATTAAACAAATTACAATTTAATAGACGAACCTCTCTGAATTTTACAATGTAGTTCTTCCATTTAAAAGTGTTTTGTAAGCCACCTTGAGTCTCTTGGTAGGAGAAAGGCAGGGTATGAACAGGATAAATAAAGAAATAAATTTAAAATGTGCAGCCAAGACATGTATGGTAGCAGTGGAAAGGGTCGCAAAAATGGCTGTGTTGTACAAAACTGTGGAAAATGGCTTTTGAAAACAGCATCCATCAGGAAAAGTGTGTATAGATGTGTGTGCCCCAGGAGAAATTCCCCCTGAAATGCGTGCAAATATTGGTGTGGACTTGCTACAAACGGATGTGGAAATGGAATTAAAAAGAAAAGAAGTTGGGGTGGGGAAAAGTGAAGCCAGATGAAACTGAACTTGATATATTTGGGAGTTGGTGTATTAAAGAAAGCCCACATATACTACTCAACGCAAAACCTGGAAAAGTTGCTTGCTTGGACTCCACTTCCTAGAAACCCCCAACCAGTTGGACCAAACTCTGCCTCCAAGCAATGGGCTTTACAGGCATCTTAATATCTGAGTGTTTCTTCCTTTTCTCCCCCTGCCTGCCTGATATAAAGGAATGTTCTATTATCCTATAAAACTTACTATATGGGTCTCAACTCTGTTCTGGTTGACTGTAACCCAGGTTTGGTTGAGGTGGTGTTTTCTTGCTGCTGATACACAGGCATTCAATTGTCGGATTGATCTTTGACTTGGATGAAACACTGCCTCCAAATGCAATTAAACTAGCTATTAGAACGGCTACAGTTGAATCTTCAGAGTGCTTGGTATAAGTTGCCGTGTTGTAATCCTGACAGCAATAGTGTCAGGTAGGATAAATATTATAGTTCCCATATTATAGGTAGGGTTCTGAGGCTGAGAGATACTTCAACCGCTATGCTAGATTATCTTCAAAATAACCTGTCCCTTTCAGCTGTAAATAATGAAGCCATCTGACCTTCTAACATTAAATACCTATTCTGGCATGTCTGTCTCTGATGTTGGCCCAGTCTTCTGGCAACTCAGGTTTGCTTTCAGATGTTGAGTGGCTGAGGATATTGCTGCTGTTTTGGATCGTAAGCTGTTTTTGTTGTTGTTGCCACAGTTGTCAGAACTGGGCTATCAGCTGTGGATTATTTGCTCAAAATTTCAGTGGCAGAGTTTGCTTTTCTTGTTGTTCCGCTGTACTGAGGGGTCGTACCTGCCAAGTAGAAGGTTGGTCTTTTCTAGGTTAGCTTTTACCCTGATAGCTTTGCTTCCCCAGGGATTTTACTATTGCTCATGTCAGCTGTCTGAGGAGGTACATCCTGGTGATAGATTCGTCAGATAAAGAAGGCTAGGGGCTCATATTATGCTGGTCAGATGGGCAGGGGATGATAGGCAATGGTTTTGAATAACACTGGAAGGCTGCTAATTTCTGACATATCACTTATTCTGTTTGTTTGTTTGACTCACATTAAAACATCAATTGGCCATGCAAGCATAAAGGGCTTTCTAAATGGTCATTATTCCTTGAAGAGCTGAGATTTCATTGACATGAGCCTCCTGGACTGTGTTTGAAACTGTACTAGCTGTACTAACCTGGTAAATCCTGCAAAAGATTATGGTTTGCTGACAAAGCCTTCTAGAACTGGCATCACTCCGTACAACAGTTACTGAAGGAACAGAAGTTGCTTTGTGGAAGAATTAATATTCATCCATCCATCCATCTGTACCTTATACATATATACATACATACATATTTCCATCTGTGTCTTGTCTGTTTATGTACTCTGTGCAATATACTATGTACACAATCAGTGTAAATAAGTGTAATTATACCAGTGCTAATTGCATCTACATAATTTCTAAGTGGCTTTAGATGTTTGTTTGTTTTGAATGAGCTTTTTTTTCTGTCTCCACAAATTGTTGCAGTGCTCGCAAGGGACTCTGCAGTATATTATGGGACAGTGCGATGAAGCTCTTGAGAACCTGCATGCCGCTGCTGATTTGAGCTTCCTGTCTTTGAAATCGCTGGATGTCAAAGATATACAGAGAGTAGAGGACACCCATAATGAGGTAAGAGGAAGGTTTACACTGAGGCTGCATCGCGCATGTGGAGTCTGAATTTTCTGGGGTTGCTTCAGTTAAAGGAAGGTCCATAGTTGGAACATAGAACAGCTATAACTCAATAGAGGACACCATTTTGCTTGCAAAGGTTCCACATTCTTTCCTAGCATTTAAAGGATCAATCCCAGCTCTTTCCCCCTCTATATCTGTGTATTGTTTTTATGGGCTTCTATTTGTGTCTGTTACTGTAAAACAAAGTGACTGACTTTCTTTTGCCCATGGATGGCAAATGGTCCATTTATGGGCCTTTGACCTCCCTTCCTATCTGTTGGATAAGATGAGATTTTTGGTCAGCGAAGGGGTTAACTCCATATGACAGCAGCCTCCCCTCCCCATGACAAATCTCATCTTTGCCACACATGTGGCCCACTTATCTGTGGTTTATGTAGCTGTAGAGACACGTTTCTTTTCTGAGCGACTGGTGTAAACGGGAAGCCTAGACATCTGCGGTGCTAATGCAGATCTTTGATTCTTCCTTTAAAAAAAAAAGAAGAAAAGAAAAGAAGAAAAGAAAAAGACCACATGCTTTTTTGTACACTAATTATAGGGTAACGTTTGGTAGGTTCATGGCCTAATACAACTGGTATGTTGTTAATCTGTGAGGCATATGTTTGAAGAAAGCCTCAGTTTTACGTCCTGAATCCTAGAGATACTGCAGTGCTTTGACAAGACTTTCTATGGTATGGGAAATTTTGCCGCTAAGAACAAAAGAAATAATGTAAGAGTAAGATCTCTTTTTCTCTGGCTACACATAGACTTACTTTCAAACAAAATGAGTTTTTGTTTCAGAGGAATCTGTGGCTTCTCCAGTCTTGCAACTAAAATGATTCAAGAATAACCTCTGGATACCATCCTAAACATACCCAGTCTAGTCCTTTGTGGAAAGCTAAGTAAGGATGGGCTGTTTAATACTTGGGTAGGGTTCCACCAGGGAATACCATACTTTGGGCCCATAGATCACTAGGAAGACAGTCAACAAAATGTACTAGTTTAAGAGTCAGTCTAGAACTCCAGGACACCAGGGCTTAAATCCCTGCTAGACTATGGACATTGACTGGATGAGCTTGAGCAAGTCACACTCTTTCAGCCTCAGAGGAAGGCAGAGGCAAACCCACTCTGAGCAAATCTTGCCAGGAAAGAGCTCTGTGTGTATGTATTTGGGGTATCTGTGAACCATGAGACTTTGGGCACTCCCTTCCCAGTGGAAACTGGATCCATAGAAAGGTTATTGCCACCCTTCTCCATGTGTATCTCTGTGCCTAGTGCTTCCATCTCTCCCCCTACCCACCCACACCATATCTTTACTTTGCCAACCTGAAAGACTGGCCAGTCCGTCTATATATTGCATCTGACTATACATGGATCCTGGTATTGTATTTATATATGTATTGTATTTCTAGGCCACCTTTCTCTTGGAATTGGGATCCAAGTTGGCTTCCAACAATCAATCCACATTAAAAAACATTAAAAAAATGTTAAATACACTAAAAACGTTCAAACAAATAAAAACATTAAACGGATATAAAACCATAAAAACACTTAAAAAGATATTCCAATACAACAGTTAATAAATAAAGCTTCCTGGCTTACGTAAAAGCCTGTTTGAAGAGAAAAGTTTTAGCCTGTTGGCAAAAGGAGAGCAGGGAGGGGGCCTACCTAGCCTCCTCTGGAGGAGCATTCCACAGGGTGGGAGCAGCTACTGAGAAGACTCTCTCTTGTGTCCTCATTAGGTGAGCCTGGGATGGTAGTAAGACCAAGAGAAAGCCTTCCCCAGCAGATCTGAAGGTTCTAGCTGGCTTGTACAGGGAGATACGGTCTTTTAAATAGCCTGGACCTAAGCCATTTAGGTACTTGATACCCTTTGAGTTGAGCACAGTAATATACTCTTGGTTGGTTCTTGACTGAACTGCACAGGGGAAAGATCACACAGATATACTATTTAATGTCCAATGTAATTAAAAAAAAATCATAGATGAGCAGACCTGTCTCATACTCTGGTTTTTAGGATTAACAAACTGTAGCTTGAAATACTTGGTTGATATTATGTATATATCATCAGAAAGCATGATAAGGTTATTCCAGTAACCCCTGGGCAGCTTGGTTGAGTTAGAGCTTTCTGTACAATAAGCAAGAAGAAGAAACAATAGTCTACACTGTGGTTGCAAAATGAATTAAGTTTAGCCCTTCAAGCAATCAGGGGGTTTTGTAGTCATTGGTAATTCACCTTGAAATATGTGATCTGGCACTACTGAATGAAGGCTGAGCTATTGATGTAGCCAAGCACCTGAAGGAGATTTATTCAGCTGCTGGAATGTGTCTAGAATGGTCCTCCTGGACAGTTGGAGAAAAAGCACTCATGGATGAATACCATTGAACGGGGAAAAGAAAATTCATTTGCCAAGATAGATGGGCAGGTCTAGGAGAATACAAAAACACAAAAAGAGATTTTTTGGCACAGAAGTGAACCTGAGCATGACACTCACTACTGATTGCTGCAATTACAATCATATCTTTTCTGTCCATTAAGTTCAAGGCCTGGGCTCTGTATTTGAGGAAATGTTGTGGCACGTGTCATCACTTGCTTTCGTTTTGGCCTTCTGCTTTACCCCAGTCCATTTGAAGCAAACACCACTGTCGTCTGCGGAGCTGCTGGGGACAGTGTGCAGGTGAGCTCACCTGACCTCAACCTGCTGGTGCAGAGCATGTGGTATGAGCCAAAGTCCAAGCCACAGTCAGCTCATGGTGATGGCTGGCCTCTTTGAATGAGCTTCTATGGAGGAAGCAGGATCTGGAATTGAAGGCAGCTCTGCTTTCTGAGGGCTAGCATGGTATAGCAATTTGAGCATTGCAGTATAACTCTGGAGACCAGGGTTTGAAATGCTGTTCAGTCATGGAAACCCACTGGGTGACATCAAGCAAGTCGGAGAAAGGCAAAGACAACCGCCCCCCAACATACCTTGCCAAGAAAACCCCATGTTAGGTTTGCCTTACAGTTTCCATAAGTTGGAAATGACTTGAAGGCACACAACAAACTTTTCTGAATTGGACTGGCACTTGCAAATAATTTTGATTTTAAAATCATTTTGCACATGTATATCCTGCCTTCCTCCAGTGAGTTCAAGGTAGCGTACAGGACTCTTCTTCTCTCCATTGTGCCCCCACCATGACAACTCTGTACAGTTGGTGGGAACATGAGGGAGAACCTTCTCAGTGTCTGCCCCTGGACTTTGGAAGTCCTTCCCTAGTAAGGCTAGAATGACCTTCTCCTTGCTCTCCTTCTTTCAGCAGGTAAGGACCTTTTCTTATCCAGAGGGGCTTTTAGCATGGAAAGATTTTATGTTTTTAATATGGTTTAATAGTTTAATTCAGTTTTAATGCCGACTTTTTGTATGCTTTTAATTGTAATCTTTTTAACAGTAAGCCAACTTGAGTTCCAGTCTTGAGAGGGATAATGATGGTTATGATGATGATGGTGATGAATCAGGCTGAGAGATAGCAACTGGCCCAAGATCACCTAATGAGTTTTGATCTGCCATTCCTTCAGTGAATCCTTGTTTCCAAAGGTAATTTGACAGCAGAAGAACACTTGCTCTCCTGTGCCCTGTTGGATTGATTTGATAGCCCACCTAATCCCATGGTTTTATAGTGGGTTACAGCAGGCTTCAAGGGGTGTCCATGGCCCCATTCCTGCACAATTAAAGGAAACCAAATGGTTGCAAGTGAAAGGGCCCAAGTTAAATAAATGATACTGTTGTGGTAACCATAAATTCTCTCTGTGTGTTTTTCTTTAAATCATGGGTTACACAAAGTGTGGTGCTCAGGCTGCATGTGGCCCCTATGTATAGCCATGGAAGTCCCCCAAAAGCTTCCTTCACCTGAAATGGATCAAATCTCTTGCAAAACACAGCAGTTTTGTCCTCCTCAACCCCCTCATGCCCCCTAATCTGCCCCCGGCTAGGCCACTGTTGAGAAGAGAATAAATGTACATAGCTGAGATAAGGCTGATGTGCACGTTTAGCTCACCGGGTGAAATGACAGCCCAGTCAGTGGGCCAGCTGGCATTGAAGAGAGAGGAAATATTGGTCCCCTGCCTAGGTGGCATTTAAGAATCCAAGTGCTTTTCAATAATTGACGGAGGACTACCACCACCCCTGGCTTGCCAAATGTCAGCCGGCACGGCCGTTGGCCTTTCCCCCCTCCTGTGCCTTATTGACTGTTCCTCTCAAAAGTGTGCCTTTAATAATAACTTAAAGGGCGAGCGGAGAGGGGTTGCTGTGATGCCAGGGTAAATCAGTGCCGCAAACAGAGAAACAGAAGGAGATCAAGACAAAAAAAAAAAAAGTGTGCAGCATTCGCTTGCTCTGCTTTTACAATGCACTCTGGGGTAGTGCCATTCAGCTGACCACTGTGTCTTGATCTGGCTCATCAGACTCAGGACTGCTTGTAAGTCTTGTGCTTTGGTAAAAATGATATTCTTCTCCCTGCGTGTCTTTGTGTGTGAGAGGAACAACAGTGGTAAACAGACAGACAAACATAACACCATTTTAGGAAACAAAAATACCCCGGACTCAAAATCAGAGGACAATATGTGCATGAACCAAATTTGGCACCAGCAAGATAAGGCTCATAAGTTGCATTCCTCTTACTGTGGTCCTTTCTCCTTGCTTCTGTGATGACTCACCTGCTATAGATCTACCTTTCTCGGTGAAAAGAGAAGAGAAGACTTTTCCTCAGGGAAAGCCTCCACAGTCCTAGTGATAAGCCTCGTGCTTCCAGTCCACAGACCCTCGAAGTGGTGGTCCATAGATCAGTATTAGCCCCTCAGCCTTGGCTATCTGTCCCTGTTAAGTTTCCAAAAAAGGAAAAAAAATATTCTAGCCAATGGGCACAAATAGGATACCAGTCACTGCACAATGGAAAAAACAATTGCCCTTCACCTACATCAGATAGTTTGGAAAAACTGATCTATATGACTGGAAGCTGGGAACCACTGGCAGGACTGTAATTTGTTTGGAGCTCTGGTGGTGCGGAACATAAGGTGGGATAGTCTAGCAGCTGGGTTTCCCAGTCTGAGATACTCCTACCATCACAATATTTTATGGTGGGAGTTCAAGTTAATTAAACCTTCATCCAACCAACAGTAGAGAGTGCTGGGGTGCTACTATACCTAATATGTTACTCTTGTACTACTATACCAGATATTCTGTTGCTTTTATTTCATATTATAGAAGAAAACAGACACCTTGACATAAGGCTAATTTGTTGTGTGTCTTCAAGCTGCTTCTGACTTATGGTGAACCTGAGGCTATCCTATCACAGGCTTTTCTTGGCAAGATATATATTTTTTTTCCAGAAGGGGTTTGCTGTTGCTTTCCTTCAAGTTCGAGAGTGTGTGACTTGCCCGAGGTCACCCAGTGGATTTCCATGGCTGAGCAGAGATTCAAATCCTGGTCTGCCAGAGTCCAAAATTCAAAAGATGGCACCAGACTGGCTTCTCCTGTAAGGCTAACGGTAGAACATTAATAAACTTCAGCTGAACTCTGTCAAGGGAGGACATACATTATTAAGCACGTTGTCCTAAGAGGAGTTAAAACTGTTTGTGTAAACTTTCTTTCAAAAATATCTAAAGCCTACCTCTGTTAGCTAATGTCCACTAATCCCGTCAATCTGTTTTATCAACATGGTTGTCGTTTTTTTATTTTATTTTGATGTGGGTTTTTCTTTCTTTTTCTTTTCTTTTTTGTATCTGTAGCTCTTTCTGTTTAAACAGCTTCTATTGAAAGCAGTTACACACATCAAACAACCATTTAGCCACTGTCAACTAAAATCACTTTCAGACTTTTGTATCTGTTCTGCTTTGCCTGGGGGAGGAGGAAGCGTTGGGGAGGGGGAGGCAAAGAGAGAATATTCTCAGGTGAGAACTTAATCTTTATTTTATTTTATTTTTTTCCCCTTTTTGGTCAAGCTTGCTCTATCCGCAAGTCTCTCTTTGTTTGGTCTGTCACAGTTTATATAAAGGTAAACAGAAGAAATGTCTTTGTAGTTGCAGGTGAAGGCTGGGATGAGATTTGAGCCTGTAGACAGCAAAGAACACAATGGCCAGAACAAAGATAAATACACAATTGCAATTGACCAGAACTGCAGATCCCTTGCGCATATATATATGTATGTATGTATGTATGTATATTTAAAAAAAAAAAAAGAAGAAGGAAGAAAGGGGAGTAGGAAGAAGTTATTTCAAAGAAAAAGAACTGAACTTGCCAATTAAGGAGTGAACTCTCTTAAATTTGTTGTTCTTTCCCAACGAAGAGTAGTGTCAAAGCAGGATGTTGATTAAGGGGGTTGCATATTGGCCCTTCATATGACCGAGCGAGTAACAGAATTCATAGTGGTGGAGTTGGCTTGAGGAAATATGCCAAGGAAGATCAAATCCATCTAAGGCCACATAGCTCTGATTTAGCTAACTTCTGCAGCCCAGCACCGATGGGATGAAAGCAAGCTAAGATTACATGAACAGTAGACTCATCTGGTATACCCATTGCTGGGAAGATCTACTGCAGGTTCTTTTGGTCTAATTGAAGGAATAGCATAGCAACTACATCTTCGCACTGTACAGTTGTAGTATTTTGATGGCACGTTTAGCTGCCGTGGCTACATCCTCAGGAGTCTTGGGATGTGCGGTTTTACGTGGTACAGTTGGCACTCCACATTCACTACGGTTAGGGGCACAGGAACCTTGTAAAAATAGAATAATTCCAGATATCAAAATGTGTGTGTGTTTGTGGGAAAGGGGCTGAGGCATGGTAGGGAGAACAGAATCCAAACCAGGCCAGGGAAAAAGGTTGGACTGGCATGGTAGTCCTATACTTCTTTTCTCACCCATTTTCTTCCCTTGGTGTGGGGTGGCATCAGGAGAGGGCTTGTGGTGCTGAGAAATTGGGGTGTGAGCCATCCTTAGCTGGCCAGGATGTGGCTGGTGGAGGAGGAAGAGGTGTTTTTAAAGGGTTGTGCAACTTAATCAGAGCTGCTGAGAAAGAAGGTTCCCTCAGAAAATAAGTACTTGAGGTAGAGGGGCAGAGTTGGAGGAACTTGCAAATAATCAAATCTGTGAAAGTCAGCTCTGCAAATGTGGAGGGCCAACTGTACTTTAAAAAATTCTTTGCTAGAGGTCTACTGCTATCCTTCAGGACAGTGAGCTAGAACTTTTGCTCTCTAGCACACAAGTGCCTCACCTAACTACAGAGCCTGTGATTCTGTCCCATTGGCAATTGAAGGTGTCCATGTGGATATAAAATTATAATCTATTCCAAGTGGCATCTCAGGAGCACCCAGTTGAGAAGTGGGATAGAAATCTTCTACGATGATATTAACACAGGTAATCTTAAAACAGCCATTTTTCTGTTTCAGTAAACATTTTCCCCATGTTCTCACATTGAACTTGCTGTTGAATGAGCTTGAGAGAAATCATTTCCTTTCATTTTAAAAGTAAGGATGGAGTCTGAGAGGTGAAGCCTTTCCTTAAGAATAACCCATAGCTAAAAAGTATCTGAGTCCATATCTCCTAAATGTTGCAACACCATGATATTGACTTGATTCTAGAGAATAAATTCTGCAACATTTACTACTTCATCGGCATATATATGGAGGGTGAAAGTCACCAGCCATTTAGAGAAGGTTATTTTTGTGCTTTTGCAGGTGGAGTTTGAATGGCTGCGGCAATTTTGGTTCCAGGGCAAACGTTACCGAAAGTGCACCGACTGGTGGGATGAGCCAATGGCATCTCTAGAAGAAAAATGGAGGAAGATGGAAGGAATGGTAAGTGCCAGTGGTTGGTTTAACATCTTCTGACCATACGGTGTTCCGACACTTCCTGAAAGTTCCCACTGGTCATTGTGCCGCATCAGGCAATTGGATGTTAAACTTTTCCCATTTGAATATGATTGGTTTTTTCCCCCATTTAGCAAGGTGATCCAGGTGATCTCTTTTGCGGGGCGGGGAGTGTCAAGATTTTTTTTTTTAACCCTTACTTATTGTAAAAGTACAACCATCCCTCCGCATTTGCTAGGGTTAGGGGCACAGGACCCCCATGAAAATGAAAAAAACCATGAATAACTCTAGGCCCTCCCAAACCATATTTAACACACAAAAAAGTATGATCACCGTATTCAACCCACCGTGGATTCCTTTGGGGCATCAGGGTTCCTTCACAAGGCAGAAGTGGGGGGCTGGGGAGGGGGCTGACGGCCACCTCCACTGCTGCCCCACACCATTTTTAAGAGGGACTTACAAGCCTCGTTTGCAGTTTCTCAGGCCCACGAGGCCTGCAGTCCCTATTAAAAATGGCACAGAGAGGCAGCAGAGGTGGCAGCAAATAATCCGTGAATAATCAAATCTGCAAAAGTGAAACCCACAAATGTGGAGGGCTGAATGTAGTCAGTACTCTGAGGGTAAGAGCAATTTGTGGGTCTAATTAGAATTTGGTGGCAGGGAAGATAATGTTGCATCTGTATAGGAATTTGGGAAATGCTGAACAGAGTGGTTTGTCCCTGTCCCCTGCTTTAATGCACACACTTTGGGACAGTCTTGGTTCCGCAATCGTGCTCCCCCGCCCTCCGCAATGTTGAAACCATGGCACTGAGCAAGGCAAAAAAGCAAGATTGTTTGGTTGTCACTTTATCTGTGCTGTGCACCGAGAATATATTGGGGGGGGGATCCTGTGTACCCAGAGAAGTCTCAAGGGCTGAGTTGCCGGCAATTGGTGTGATGTTTCCATGTGTCTCTAATTAGAAACATGGCGCTGTCAAGTGTATCTCCTTTCAACGGGACTTGGGATGATATTTATCAGCGGCTCTCTCGGAAGGCTTTTTTTGGGTGCCAAGACAGAAGCTGCTTCCAATTTAAAACCTTAAAAAGAACGACTTTAAAGTTTATGACTTCTAACACATTAATCACAATTAATTTGCCCTATCGAGGGAGACAGGAGAGAATGTTAATTGGGAATGTCTGTTGTTTTTCTTGAGTCTGTAAGTAAATTTGGGTGCTTATTATGGTTGGGATTCAGAGTCACTTTCCCTCCTCCCACTCCTCCAACCCGCTGCCACAACTTTTCTTGCAGTCCTTTCGTACCTGGGAGTAGTTTCTAGCTCTCCAAAGAACCAAAGCATCACACCTTTTGTCAGCAGGGGGCACTCTTGAGCCACACTGGCCAGGTAGGGTTTGATGCGGTCCCTTTGAAAGGATAGAAAAACCCTGCCTATACATGTTGGTATAAGTATCAAAAATTTAGCCTTGTTTCTTCAAGTTAACCATAATCTCTAAGATTCCGTAATACAGGAAATCAATTGTGGGCTAACAAATTCAACAGCAATTTAACATAAAAAAAAGTGCCGTGTGTTGGAACAGATCTCATTTCTATGGAATTAAGTGATTAAAACATAAATAAACCTGTGCTTCACATAAAGATAATGTTTAAATTATAAAGGCTGAATCTTTTTTTTAAAAAAAATCTATGTGCACACACAAACACACGCTAGCTTTCTCTCCTTTTTTTTCCGCCAAGTTTTAATTCCTCTTAGAATTAAACTCTCCAATGAAAACCATAAAAACAACCACAACCACAACAAAAGCAACACTGAGATTGTACAGTTTGTCTGAAGGAAATGACATTGTGTGTTTTGCATATATGTAGATGCAATCGTTTAATAGCAGGCGTTGTTCTTGTGATAACTCTTTCTATATAGATTCCGAAATGAAACCATTCAGTCTTCCTATAGGTTAACTATAATTTTGGACGCTTCCAAAAATAATGCAATATATGAAAAAGTTTGCCACCACCCTGTCTCAGTAGCTCAGGGATGTTCCCGGGTATTTTTTTTTAAAAAAACATTTTCTTTTGCATATTACAGTAAGCGTGCAGATTTTTTTTTAAATCTAATGTTTATTCTTGGCATTTCTTTCCCTAAGGATGGTTTTTCCACTCCCAGCCTCACTCTTGTGATGTAAATGTTAAACCTTTCATTTGAATGACATTCTGATAAAACCACATTCTCTTCTGCTCTCTCTCTCTCTCTCTCCCTCCCCTCCTCCCCATTATTACTTCATGAATTTATGAACAGTCAAAGCAAAAGCAGTTTAAACTTTGGGTGTCCTCCATTTTCCTCCCTCTTTCCCCACCCCCTTGTATTTTTTTTTTAAATGAAAGCAATTCAAATATTTGTATTTTTTTTTTTAATTTTAGTCACTCAAGATTAGCACGTTATCATGCTCAACATCAAGATAAAGTTCTGGGCGAATTCAAAGGCAGAGTTACCATTTGAAAGGGGTTGGAGAAGCTTTGCTTTCTGGGTAGAATCTGTTTTGAAAGGCTGAAATCTCATGTGATGCCAAAGAGCCTTGCCGAAGCTGTTCTGAGATTCAGCACAGAGACAATTTGTCTCCCAGGGTCTAGTCTCATGCAAAACGTTGCAAAATTGACATTTATTTTACCTATAAAAATGTTTAACGTTGTGTGAAAGATTGTGGGGTGGGGGAAGAGTACAGAAACATGTTTTAAAAAGAAGAAAAAAAATAGGGAAAGAAAACCTGAGAAGCATCTCTACCATGCTTTGTTTTGTTTTATTTTATTTTGGTACAATGCATGGTAAAATGACCGACACTAAACGTATAGTTTATTTGCTAAGTAAACTGTATATAAACCTTAAAAAAATGGGCAGTGAATGACACATGTCCATTGATCTCTTTTAACACATTCCCTTATGCACTTTTTTTAAAAAAAAATATAAATCATATTGTAGGGTACGAAATCTCCCCTCTCCACTTTATTTGAGAATCCATTTAGAAACAGAGTTATGTATTTAGAAGATATTTGACCTTCATTTGTAGCACTGCGTAACCAATCAAGATTAAAACATACCATTTTCCTTGCAGCATCTTAAAATCTCAACTTTGTCGTTGTTGCAACTGTTGGGGTTGTTGCTATTGTTGTTCTTACTGAAAGGCAAAGATCCAATTAATCCCAGCGCATTTGTGGAGGAAGTTACTATGTGGTTTGTGGTCCTTGTAAAACAAACCCAACAGAATGTTGGACTGAATGGGTAACTTTCAAGGAGAAGTTTCTGCCAGTTAGAAAATAATTAACAGCAATCAGAGAACAAGAAACAAGCTTAGACCCTTCGTCCTTCCTTGTTAATATTGTTCCTTTCTTTCATGCCATCTGTTTGAGGTTGAAATGATGCATGTACTTCCAAACATGTCAGTGGTCAAAACATTCCCCTGATTCAGGCGATGGGTTGGGGTCATTTATTAGAACTTCCATCACAATAGTGGAGCAAACTACATAGCCGTTGTTGTCCCAAAGGGTATGGAAAAACAGTTTATCACATAGTTGGTGGTAGCATGTGCCCCATGTGTGTATCTGGCTCTCGTGGGCCTATATGCTTTTTGGCAGTCCAAAAAATGTTTAATTTTTTTTGGTTAACTATTCTGCAGAAGATCTATACTGGTCAGGGTTATGCTTCAGTGGTGAAACATAGCTTTGCAAATTTGCTTTTAAAAACACTTAGAATTGTAGAGACCACAAAGGCCATTGAATCCAAATTTAGCCCTTAACCTTCATTAAATATAATTCAAAAAATCACAGTTCAAAGCTCAGGGAGGTAGGAGGCTAGAATGCCTTAGGAGGAGTTTTTGAGAGGAGAACTCTTTCTTGGGTATTCACACTCTTTGTATAAGGGTGGGGAATATGGCCCCATTCTTCATTGGTTCTGCCTTCTTGGTTCATCCCTGTTGTCCATTCCAGCTTCCTTCCGTGGAATGGGTGGGTGGGTGAATGGGAAAGTCGCCCAGGGTTCTGAATTGTGCAAGGAATAACCATGCATAGAGTTGTCTCCTCACTTCAGGCCTCGCCAGTCAACTTGTGGAGGACAAGGGGAATACAACGGAGGATGTGATAGGCCAGAGAGCACATCTCCATTCCACCTGTGGGGTGAAAATAGGGTTGCCAGGCTGAAAACTGGAGAGGACTGGCAATCTGAGATGGAACTCAGTAACTGGAGAGAGGGAAGAAGGGGGTAAACAACAACATGTCACTGCCTGGATGTGAGGAGCAAAAAGGCAACTTGACTTAACGTCAGAGTTGCCAAGGAAACAGAGGACAGGGCTCCGTTACCTTCAATGCCTGCTGGAAGAGGGCATTTCAGAAAGTGGTGACAAGCAACACCTCATGAAATTTCCTCTTCTACACAACTATTAAAAGTACAGGAGCCCTGTTCTGTGATTCGCCAGGCAACCCTAGTTGATGTTGTCAAGTGTTGCCCTCATATTGAATAACTTGAACAGAACATCCATTTGGAGAAGAGAAAGTACAGTTGCTGGGTTCTGAGGAAATGCAAAGTCAAGTTGGCCAACTGAATTGAATTAGGGCTTCACACTCTAATGAAAGAAAGAAAAGAGAGGGCCTGCAACGTCCCGTTCCATCTTCTTCATGACGTAGAAACGGACTAAATAGCACCCGTAATCTCTGAACAGATTTATTTAGAAGTTAATTCAGTTGACTGGTGTAAAACTTACCCTCTGATATACAGGATTAGAACGACTGTAGAAATAACTATGGCCAGGATTTTAAGAAGTTCACATTTGTGGAGAAATCTGGGCAGCAATCTTTTTTTTTAAAAAAGGGGGCAGCCTAAAAAGTTTGAACTGAACAGACAGCCTTTCTTCTCTGGCAGCCGGATGCGAAACCCATTATACAAGGACAAGCCCAGCTGATTTCTGTAGACGTCCTAATAAATATGTTTTTAAGGAGTGAGGCGAGTGACGTTGCCCATCTCCATAAACGAGGGGAAGAATATTCGGCGCTCTCTCCGGTTGCTGAGCGTCTATCACATCTCCCTCATATAGATATATTTACAATTCCGAGCGATTTCAAAGCTAAGCTTCCAAAACAAAATGTGTGCTCAAAGCACAAAGGGCTGTGTTTATGATTCTCTTTGAAGTGGTTTCTACCCCTCCCTTCTTCTCTATTCCCCCCCCTCTTTTTTTTTGCAATAGGATAAGGAAAATTTTAGAAAACTGTCTGATAGTGTTCAGGGTAAATACTTAAACCCCTTTAGAGAATTTCACACACAGATACTGTGCGGTAAAAAAAGGGTACTTATGTTTCCTAAAGCTGCTACAGCCTACAGCTTTGTACTTAAAGACAGAGGTGTTGAATAGTATTCTTCCGAGAATACATCCAGTGACAATATCTACAGGAACATCAGAGCAAACCAATGGATAGCACTTACTTTCTCTACCCCCGTTTCCTCTTTTCTTTTTCTTTTTCTTTTTTTAACCCTTCTGTGAACTAGTGGAGATCTGAAAAGACTGTTTTCTTTCTCAAGCTGGAATTCGTCGGGAAAAAATACCTCCCCCCTTTACTGGAATGAACTGGAAAACAAGGTCATACAATAGTCATCATGCTGCTACAGGGTGGACTCAAGGGGGTTGCCTATTGGGAGGGTCTGTGTATTCACTCGGTGAAGGGATTGTCTGTATTGCCTTGCCAAGTGGCCCACATAATAGCAATAGCAGTTAGCAATAGCAGTTACATTTCTATACCCTTATCAGTGCTAAGCACTCCCTAAGCAGTTTACAATGTTGTAAGCTAATTGCCCCCAACAAGCTGGGTATTCATTTTACTTATCTGCAGAAGGATGGAAGGCTGAGTCAACCTGGAGCCCGGCAGGATTGAACTCACAACATTGTGGCTGCAGTACCGGCATTTACCCGCTGCGCCACCAGGGCCATTGTTTTAGCTTCCTTCTTCACTTCATCCAAAAGGTATGGAAGCAAGGAGATGTTAAAACTGGTAGTGGCAGGGAGATAGAGGAAATTAGTTTATTAGCAAAAATCTGTCTATCTATCTATCTATCTATCTATCTATCTATCTATCTATCTATCATTCTGAGAGCCAGTGTAGTATAGTGATTTGGGTGCTGAAGTAGGACTCTTGGAGACCAGGGTTTAAATTTCTGTTTGGCTATGGAAACCCAACTGAGTGACTTTGGGCACATCACATTCTCACAGCCTCAGAAGGCAGCAATAATGAACCCCTTCTGAATAAATCCTGCCAAGGAGACCCCATAATAGGTTCACCTTGGGGTCATCATAAATCAGAAATGACTTGAAACTGCACAACTCTACCTATCTATCTACCCTGTACACTCAGGTCTTCTGGGGGCCATTTACTTAAACTGGCTAGGACTAGAATGGCAACAGTCACCCAGAGGACCTTCTTGTTGGCCACCCCTAGATTGTGGAACGACCTGCCGGAAGAGATTCAACAGCAACATACGCTGTCCAAATTAAAAGAAGTGCTAAAGACCTATCTCTTCTGGCAGGCTTACCCAGTCTATTTTTAGGTATGATGTATTTGAATAGTGATGTATTTTAATTATATATTAGTATTTTAAACATTTTTATGTGTTTTTACTGTATTTTAATTTATGTTGTATTCTGCCTCGAGCCTTGAGTAGAATCAGGCAAGAAATTAATTAATTAATTAATTAATTAATTAAATAATAACCACTCATCACCCTCCCACATATTGTTTGATTTGAGTTTCCTGTGATCTCTAGCTAGTGTGGCCATCTCTGGTCAGAAATTATGGAGAGTGGGCAATGCAGAAACATACAGAGTGCCGCAGGTTTCGCACCCCTTGCCTAGACAGTCAAACCTACCTTGGAATTAAATGTGCACAAGTGACAGTAGCTTTGAGGGAGTCACTGTGGTGGGGGAAAAAAAATGAGGGTACTGCCCCCTCAGATAAGAATTCTGTTCCTTATAGTCTCCAAATGTGTAGCATTACAGCAACTTTAACAAAAGCCGTAAGAGACAGTAAAATTAAAGCAGTGCAGCACACTCTTAAAAGCTCTTAAAAAACCCAACAACTTTCAGTTCTCAAAAGTTCATTGGGATAAATAAAAAGGAGTCTTTCTACCTTCCCTAGGATGGGAATTCCAGAGCTGTGGGGCACCCACCAAGAAGATCTTATTGTGTATCCTCACTAACACTTGTGAAGTGGTGGGATTGAAACAACAGGCTGTGAAGACATAGGACGAAACTTGTCCAAACAAGAAGCACTTTAATAGATGTCAGGCTTATGAGAAAGGCTGTATGCACAGTTTGGTGAAAAGACAATTTCATGAAAAATACCGAGACAAGTTGTGTTCCTTCCATCAGGCTTTTTGCTAGAGTTGAACCGTGCTGCATTTAACGGGAAGCATTTAAACTCATTGGGTAAAAATGTAAACGGCTGCACCCCTTGAGCTTGGAGAGTTACTTTACAAAGTAATTAGTTATGGTTATAGCTCCAAGCCCCCCAAGGAGTTAATTTCTGTCCAAATAAACCAAATTTCTAAAAGTAATTAAAATAGGTTCATTCTTTCTTTTCTTTTTTTCTTTCTTAAAGTCTGGTTGTTTTTTATCGAGTATCATGAGCACAATATGAGCCACCATTTACACTGTGTTTGATGTTCCTGTTCATCTATTCAGGAAAGCTCTATATTCATAACTACAAAATTACTGAAATTTACTGTGTTACTGCAGAAAAAATGAGGGTATCCCTTTCTGTATCCCTTTCTAAAATATGATCGTAATGCAATAACTTGGTTACCTAACCCTATGGAGCAAGTTATGTGTAACTATTATTTCCAAGCTTTTCACTCACATTTGAATGACCCCTATTTGATATTTACATTCCAACACAGGTTTTTTGAAAATTTAACCTGTTTCAGGAGGCTTGTTTTCTAATATTAACATAGATGTTGCCTTCAGTTCTGTTGGTTGAAAAAAAACGGGGCATGCAGGCAGCTTTGTGAAATGATGCTCAATATTGACACTATCTTACGGAACTTTTTAAAGAAATTCCTTAACTTTCATAAAGTTTGGAAATTGTTTTGCCGCAGCTGAATGCACAAGGGTTTTTATTTCTTTTGCATAATGCAGCCAAGTAAATTGGCTAGGTTGGCGCTTTCCCTTTTGTTTGTAGGAACAGTTTAGCATCCTTAGAGGTGCACATTCTGTCTTGTGTTTTCTGTGTGTTTCTTATGACTTGGAAATTTCAGAGGAAGGAGGAAAAGAAGGACGGGCTAACACAGAATCCTGAGGGAGGAAAACCAGCCAGCACACAGGCCGCTCACCTTCCTCAAGCCAAGGAAAGACACTGTCAAGGAAATGGTTAAACAAAAAGAAGACCAGACCTTGCCATCTCAGCTCAGCTTCTTCTCTGGAGCAATTATTGTTAGAGATTTCTCTCTGTGATATTAACTTTGGAGTCTGTGTGTCTGGAAGCGGCTCGAGGAGCTGAGCTTAAATCGAATAGGCAATAACAGCATCATTGATGTCGGCCCAAATCAAGATGACTTTATGCGCTGCCTTCTTTTCTTTTCTGCTCCTAAACATTGCTTAAAAATGTTCGTTAAACCTTTGCATGCACCTACGCACCACATCCAAAGAGGGAAAAAGGTGGAGGAGCGGCAATGAGATTTCTCCCCCACCCCCATTCCTTTTGGTACTTTCTTTATAGAAAGGTCTAAAAGCCAAGTCCAAATGTTATCTTTGCTTCTGCCGGTGCAAGGGTGCTGCTCTGTGTCTCATAAAGATTTCTGGCACAGTGAGAAAACCTGGTCAATTTCAGATTCTTTCTTGGGACCTGTCTGAAGTGTTGACAAGCGGCTCGCCTGAATATTAATACACTCTCCATCATCAAAAGCTGTTGCATACCCAAAGGATGAGAAATATTTTAATCAGCTTTCAGCTTGTCTAGCAAGAGGCAGTTTATTCCATTGGGATTGTACATTCGCGCACTCCATTTTTTTCCCTTTTTCTCTCTGTGCATACTTTTCTCTTTCCCTCTCCCTGTTACTTTGAAAACTGGAGTAAAGGAAGCAAAATTTGGCCCTTTCCCTGGTCTGGTGTGATTCAATTAGAGAGTTTTAACCATGAAAATTGGAAAATGTGATTTTAAAAAATAAATTATATGAACCCCCCTTTCCTTCCCTGTTCTAGCTTTTTTTATTTTTAAGAGATGTAGTGTCAGAGAGGGAGAGAGGCTAAAATACAAGCACTTGTCAGATGAGGCAAAAGGTCTGGCTTGAATACCTTTGGTTTGTGGGTATATCCAAACCCTAACTTGCTCCAGAGGATAATCTGTGCCCTTCCCTGTCTTAGTGTTAAGCACTGTGCATGTTCATTAAAGATTTAAGTTTTGCCCTAAAATGGTACTATGATAAAGTTTCAAAGCACCTTTCTGCAATCATTGTGCAGGTTCTAACTGCATAATGTGTGAAACTCATCCTAGCAAAATGCCTTGAGTCTCCAATTATTCAGAACAGTGGTAAACCAGCTCCAGAGGGCATTTCCCAGGCTCAAGGCTTTCCAGGGTCCATATCAGTCCCCCCATGTGCACCCAAAAACTAATAAAAGTTATTTAGAAAAATAAACAAGCCACCTTCTGTTTTTTTTTTTTATAAAACAGATTTTTTTCCCTCTAGAACAAAGGTGCCGAAGCCTTCCTCTAGAGCAGAGGTGGACAACATATGGCCTGTGGGCCACATTTAGTCCTTCTGACCCCCAAGTGTTCCCCCCAGCCCCCCAGACTAAATTAAAAAGATGGGGCTGAATTTTAGGTAATTTTCTTTTTACCCACAAACCACCTAAAATGTACCTGAACATGAGTGGTTTGCTCCCCAGCCCTCCAAGTAAAACAAACCTCTCCTAAACATAAAAGAACTCTTAAAAATTGGCCCCAAATCAGCCAAAATGTCAGCCAGAAGGGACATTATGCCACTTTGGGTGCTCTGAAATTATGGACTGGTGTGGCCCACTAATAAGGTATAGGGTAGAAAAATGCCTCCTGCAGAATTGCCTGCCTATAATCTACAGAAAAATAACTGAGCACTAGTTAAATTACTGGGATGGTACAAAATCCATCCAGGGAAATATGGGAGAGGCCTTGACCTGACAAAATCAGTCTTGCAGGGGATGCTTGTATCTTGTGGCCTATATGATTCATAGAATCATAGAAGGATATTGCTGGAAGAGACCTTAAGAGCCATCCAGTTAAGTCCCATTCTGCCATTCAGGAATGCAGCACCAAAGCACTCCCAAGAGATGGCCATCCAGCCTCTGTTTAAAAACCTCCAAAGAAGGTGAGTCCATCACACTCTGAAGCTGTGTATTCCATTGTTGAAGTGCTCTTACCATCAGGAAGTTCTTCCTAATGTTTAGGTTATATCTCTTTTCCTCAAGTTTGAAGCCATGGCTCCATGTCCTAGTTCTGGATACCTACCTCTGTCAGAAAAGAGGTGAACTGGGTTGCTTGCAGAATTTGCTCTTTGGTGATTATTTGGTAAATAGTCATCAAAATACCTCCCCTAGCCCTGGATATTGCAGATGAATTTTTCACCAGATCCCAGAACTGGAAGAGATTCTAAGGGCCATTTAGTCCAACACCCTGCCATGTATGGATATACAACTAAAGCTCTCGTGAAAGATGTCCACCCAATCTCTATTTAAAAACTTCCAAAAAATGGAGAATCCACTTTGCCCCCAAAGTTTTCCATAGCTGAACAGCTCTTACAGTAAAAAAAGTTCTTTGTTAGGTTCAGGTAGGGCTCCCCCCCTTGTCATTTGAATGCATTTGGCTTCTCTTCTATTGAGGATGAGGTAAGAGGATGGCACTGACAATGAAAAGCAGGCAGTTCTTCAGACAGGTGAGAAAGGTTTTGTAGGAGTGGCAACTGAATCATTCTGGCCAGTTGATACAATTCCCCCCACAAGGCACCAGCCTGTCTAGTGAATACGCTTTCTGAAAAAGCCAATGATCATTGCCATACTGCAGTTTATGGACAGACATTAAACAGGTGAACTGTGGCTTTATTCATTGGGACAGCATGGAGGTTGAAGGTCCCTGAGAAGACTTGAGATGGGACTGGCACTTTATATGGATCCTTTACATTGTATGGCTCATATTCAGATGCAGAACACGACCAGATTTTTTAAAGATTTATATTGCTTTATTTTAACAACTGCTGCAACTTTTTCAATAATTCTACAATATTGTAATACTATTGTAATAGAACACGGCCAGAATGCTTCTGTTTGGTGCCTGCAAGTGGTCCTTCGTTCCTGAATGTATGTTCTCACAGTGCAGCTCTTACATTCCCTGTCCCATGATGTTGCATTCATTCAACCCAGTCTTCCTTGGGTTTTCCTCTCTGCTGACCTGGTAATTCTTAGACATGGTAAAATTAAACTGTTGTTGTGTGCCTTCAAGTCATTTCTGACTTTTGGTGAGGCTAAGGCGAACCTGTCACAGAGTTTTCTTGGCCAAATTTATTTGGAGTGGGCTTGCTTTTGCCTTCCTTTGAGGCTGAGAGAGTTGGACTCTCCCAAGATCACCCAATGGGTTTCCATGGCCAAGCAGGGATTTGAAACCTGATATCCCAGTATCCTAGTTTGGCATTCAAACCACTATGCCATGCTAGCTCTCAACCACTCAACATACCCACAGGGAACATCTGTATTACTTTCCCAACATTTAGCTAAAGTGAACAATTTCTTTTTGTAAAGGCATAATTGTGTTCAATATTCCTGAAAGATGATGATATTTTTGCTGAACCAAATGTAGTTTTATATCTAAAGAAATGACTCTGCCTTCTCTTCAAATATCTGACATCTTCAAACTGTATAAACCTTTTGCCTTTTACAAATGTATTCTTTAGTGTCAAAAAAATTCTGTCTCCACCTTACTCAGAAGAAAACAACATTCTAAGCAGCTTGTTATGCACCCATCTCTTCCCCCAATAATAAGATAATATTAAGAAGATAATAGCAAATTGCAAATCAAATGTTAAACACTAAGCTGGAGGGAAAAAATAAACCAAGGGCAAGAAGGAATGCAATCAAACACAGAACCAAAAAAAGAAGGAAAGAAAATCTTTGACCATCATCACAGCACCGTTGAGTCAAATTGGGTGTTAATTGCCACAGGATTAGCACTCTTTGGATCATAAATAATAAAACCAGTCATCAGGAAATTGTAACACCTCATATAAGCAAGGCTTCAGCTTTGCTTAATGGCACAAACAGTGGGAGACACTAGGAAGAGAAACTCTTTAACATGCTGCACCCGCTTTGAGGAGACTTGAACCTTTCACAACGTTATGAAGGATGGCTTAGTATTTAAATTCATGCACATTTATTTCTAGCTGCCTAACTTCTCTCCCAAGCTTATGCCTTATTCAGAAATGCTTAACATCTTTGCAAGAAAGACAACTGCAGAAATTATCTGGCTAGATCTAGATTACATTTAAATCCATTTTATTTCCATGCACCTTAAAATCAGATTTCCCTCATCTCCTGGGCTAAAATAATGAAGATTATGGCATTTAGCTTAATGTTAACGTCCTTTGCTTAGTCCCATCTGAGCACAAGGGTGTGATCTACAAATCAAGTATTTGTACTTGAACTGGTTTTGACCTGCTATCACCAAGACCAGGTCTCAGTGGAAACAGGAACCTTTTAAAAAGGTTCTTCATGATGTGAAGCTTCCAGGTGACTGAAGTAGCTTGAGGTTCTTCTAACAGCTACTATAGTCATCTATAGAGAGGTCCTTTACAACTTGTAGCACCACTGACTCTATAAACTAAATGCAATTTCCTGTTGATTTCAAATATTAAGAGGATTAGAAGATGGTTCCATCCCTACCTCAACTGCTAGTGCTTCCTCAATCTGATCCAACCAAGAAGATCCGTACTTGGAAGAAGCCTTCTATGAAAGACAGAAATTAGATGTCCATCCAAATGGGCAATTTGCTTCAGGTATGGTTTATCCGCATGATGCTGCTCTCAGTAGGATATACATTCAGAGCATGTTAATCTTCTGAAACTCGCTAGGCCCTTTCCTACACCAGATCCATTACATTATATGCGAGACTTCCATTAAACTGCATGAGATCCTGCCCATTGTAGTTTAAAGTATCTTTTTGAATAAAGGGGAACTAACCTTACTTCTTGCTTTTAAAAGAGCTTCTTCTGTTCCTAAAAGAACCAAAATGGAGCAAAAGCATGCAAACCCTCTACTACACTCCAGGGATCATTTTGATTTTTTTTAGGAGTTGTGTCAGAAAAATCTTTAGTATTTGTAGACACACATATTCTTTTAAATTACATCTATGTGATCTAGCATTTAACTAATGGTCAGTGTGGTTGGATCCTGCCTGTTCTTTTTGTTACCAAAAGACTTGTACTCCAGGGCTGGAAAGTCAAACATTCATCAGCTGTTGTCCAATGGTCAGACAATCTGTTTCATGTGTTCATGATTTTTTTTTTATGGATGTCAGCTTTAAGAAAACATGTTTTTGGAAGTGTGGCCAGCTTCTATTAATTTATGTCCATGTCCTATATAGTTCTTCCAGCGCCCCCCCTTTTTTTCCTTTTCTTTTGCAATACTATTTATTTTAAAAAACCCAATACATTTTTTTTAAAAAAAATATATATATTAGGATGCAACCTTATGCTGAGTTGATCAGTATGGGTGGAAAATAAGAAGTCTGATGAGGAGAGATTTCTGTGTGAATGAAAGTTATCCCCACAAAGAAGAAGAGGAAAACATTATATAAATGTGTATATGTGTGTTCTTACTCACATAAAGACTCACGGTGTGAATGAGGACTTTTCTTCAGGGATGTTGCCTTCATCAGTTGAAACATGATGCTGGAGAAGAGGTCTACAGATACCCTGGACTGCTAAAAGGACAAATGAATGGGCCTTAGGAGAAATCAAGCCTGAAGTCTCACTGGAAGCCAAGATGACTAAACTGAGGCTGTTGTACCTTGGACATATCATGAGATGACTCATTGGAGAACATGATAAGGCTTTAGAAAGTGGAAGGCAGGAGGAGAAGAGGAAGACGGCACTACAGATGGATTGATTCATTCAAGTAAGCCAAATACCTGAGTCTGTACGACCAGATCAGGGTAGCTGAGAGCAGAGGTCTCTCGTGCATGGGGTTGCCGTAAGTCAAAGTAGACTTATGACAATAACAACAACAAATGTTGCTTTCCACATGAGGAAAGCAGAAAGAGGGAGCAAGACTATGCATTCTCCTCTTGGTGTATTTATTCCAACTCAGTAAGTAGTTCCAAACAGCACTAAAGTGTACAGGGTTTCAAAAAAATGGCTGCTCCTTCTAACCATCCTGATCCCATAGTCCAACAACTTACAGTTATTTTAAGATCTCTGAATACATGGGAATTCCTTTTTCTTTAGTTACCACCTGTCAGTTCATCATTAGTGAAGCTGGTGTTTATTTGAGTAAAATCATAGGAATGATTTATTTGGGTTAATTAACCTGGTTATGGAAACAGAACACCTTAGAGATGAAACCAAGACTGCTCATAGGGCTTGGAGGCTTGGCATTGCTGCAAATCATTTCCAGATTTACAACATACTTCATGAGTAATTGGAGACTCAGACTACAAATATTTCTCCAGAGTTAAAGGATGTGAGGAACTCAAAAAATGGCTCATTTGCCACCAACTGTTCCAAATAGCCTCCTCTTGAAACTCTGATCTTACCAGCTGTTGGCACAAGCCTGGAACCACCCAATTGCCCTTTGGGTTATGATTAACATCCAATTTCTGAGCAGCCATATATATGTGATCCCCTTCCCCAGTATTTGTATGCATTATGCATTATAGTTGGTCCTTCCCCTGCCCTCTGTAATCAGTCTAGGCCTTTTCTTAGAACCAGAGCTTGAAAGTTAGCAGTTCTCTCTTACAAAACAAAATGATACATTGGTTAGGGAAAAATAGTTGCATGGCACTGAAAATGCAAACACTACTGTTTCTCTAAAAGAGGCTTTTTAAAACCATGAGAGAAAGGTGCATGTCATAAGTAGCCCAATACTTCTCACTGTAATTACTTTAACCATAAGGCTTACTTTGCTTAAAAGCTAATTTGGTTTGTAGTTACATGCCACTGGGTTTAGTAAACCTTGTTTTATAATTGCTTCTCACATCTTCAGTGAATGGCAATGGTCTTGCAGCCCCTTCTTACTCAGGGTCATGGTCACTTTCTGAGTCTTCTGAGCTTTCTGGCATAAGGGATTCTCTTGCATCCTCTTCTCCTTTATTTTCCTCCCCTACACTACAAATGTCCTGGTTTTTCAGGGACAATCTTGATGAATCCTTTGCCATTCCACTTTTCCAGCTGCTTTTAAAATGTCCCAGCTCCTCTACCCACTTTCTCTGCTCGTCCTCAGCTTTTATCAGTTGCTGCAAACTCTTAACTGAGTGCAGAAGTAGTTTGTGATCAGTTAACTCAGGAGGTAGGAAAGCAGATGAGGAAGTGAATCTTGCCTTTCCCAGTAGGCCCACACTAAAGCAAACTGCTACAGCCTCTTCTGCCTTATGTGTCTTTCCTCATTAACAACTTTTGCCATCTTAAACACACTGTGATGTTGCTTAGACACACAAGTCTCAGTTTTCATTGGTGCAATGTTGGAGGGTATGTCATGCAACTGATGGTTAACTAAGACCACAATGGTGCTGGTTCCTTCCAGGCATGGTGCTATCCATGCTTTGCTGAAACTGAGTCTTGAACTCATAGTTCATTTTTGTGTCTCCTTCCCCTGTTTCCAAATACAAAATTGATATGTGGTCTCCAATAACAAAGCCTCCAGTATATTCTTGCTTTCCAGTACCCATGAGCTCCAAGAACTTTTGCTTTTTTCCTTCATTATCTAAGTCTGCTGCCTCCCTGCTTGTAGATGCAATATTAGTGGAGGAGACTCACTTCACATAGTGGACATGCTTGGCTGAGCGGCACACATCTTGTTGCCACTGCTGTCCCACAACAAGGCTGTCCAGTTCATGGACTGTTGAAAGACCGCTTTCCAGCACTGCCGCTTTTCTTCTCCTTGTCACCTATCCTGCTCACCTCAAGCAATTATAAATAGTTACCTGTAAATGGTTTCTCCCCCAACCATAAGTAAGGTACAGCTTGAGCCACATTATGATTTACATTTAACAAGGAAAAACTTCACTCCTCTTCTGGTGTAACTGTAACCTTTAGTTATGCTTGTAGTTATGGGTTGTGGCCTTAATAGTGGAAGAGAAGTGATTCAGGTACTAGCTTGTCCTACTGCCTTGTGCCCAGTTGTGGGTGTTCAGAAGACAGTGAGGTAGATGGAAGAAATGTGCATTTTATAACTGCTGACCACCGGGTTGGTAGAGTTCAGATGGGTGCTTTTTTAAAAAAGTAAAATAAATGAAAAGGTAAAAGTCTTTGCCACAGAGACATGATGCTGTGTGTTGGAATCAAAGAAATGTACCTTGAGATGTTAAGACAAGTAGGCAGGTTTTGCTTCACTTTAGAGTTGAAGTGAGATCAGCGTTGGAGGCCTTCAGAAACCTATCAGTTGTGTCCAGTGGCTGCTCGTGGCTTTCAGGTCAGTGACGTAGTGAATCCATTCTTTTATAGTTTGAATTTTTAGGGGCTATCCAAGGTATTGAACCATCTCTTCAAAATAGGCTCAGTACCTTGGACAGCTGGATACTGCTGCAAATCACTAGAGGTAGAAGAGAGGCTTTAGGTTCACACCCATTCCAGTGATATTGCTCTCTATTACTGGAGCAGGTGAGATTCTCCCACCACCACAAGGTTCATCAGTAGCTCTGGGGGTAGGAAGAGACAGGGAAGGATTATACTAAGAAGGTAAGTGCATTGGAATGACAGCAGCAGAAAATAGTCTTTTCTAATAGGCACATCCAGATGATTTTTAAGTTACAGACTTTGAAGTTAATGATTTTTAAAGTATAGATGGATCGTTTGAATAAATAGTTAATGGTTTTACATGTTCTCTTTACTGATGCCATGTGTTCCATTTTAATCCTAAATCTATAGGGAGAAATAACAACAAAAACTAGAACTTACTGAATTTATATAATATTTATATTGCATTATCATCATCATAATAGCTTCCTATTTTCAAGTGGAATACGGCCTGAATCCTATCGGTTAGTCACCAATAGGGCAGATCTATTAAAATCAGCCCTCTAGGCTCCCCTGGACAGTTCTTTTGCTGCCGTCTCCCAAAATATGACTTGCCTCTCCTGGTGTCCTTTTACACCACACAGCCACAGCACTATCATTCCACTTGAACTGCCATGGCTGTCTCCTATGGGATTCTGGGAATTGGCATTTGATGAGGCCACAGAACCTCTGACTGAGGTTTCTAAATGTCCTTCCTTAAACTGCCAGTCCCAGGATTCCATAGGATGGAACCGTGGAAGTTAAAGTAGAATCACAGCATCATAGCTATGTAACGTGAATGGGTCCCTAGATGCCTCTAGGGCCATCTGTTTTCCTTCTAAGTATGTTGCACTTTCTATCCCAATTTTGAGAGGCATTGCTAAGGAAAATGGAGGTACATAAGCTTGCTGGAGCGGGGGGAGATTGCAAGCTGTGGAGGGTGGGATTGGGAGTAATTGTCCCTGGTCTTCATCCGCTTGCCTGCTCCCAGCTTAAATGCTATAGTAATGCTCTTTTTCAATGTGACAAAATAACTGTTACTGTACAACATGTAGGCAACTTGATATAACTTGTGTTCTAAGGGTCATATACAGATAATAAATAAATCAAGCCATAAAAATTCCACTATAACCTCATTCTTACTCAACTTAGGGTTAATCTGGCTTTTTGATTAAACAGTTTACATTTCCACTGTACCCATTCAGAAGTTATTGGTTCTATGCATGTCTGGAAGTATTTTTTTTTTTAATATAGGCCATGTTTTTTATATATATATATCCCATGTTTTTCCCACAGAATCAAGATTCAAGGCAGCTGATGAAATTAAAACTAAGACAGTATAGATTAAAAACATGCCAAGACTGTTGTTAAAACACAATTGAGCTGTCTATGTTATGATCCTTGCAACGTTCCTCCAAATCGTGATCTGAAACAAATGCAGTGGGTTTGTTAAGATGACTTGAAACAATAGGCCAGCTTCACAAATTTCTAAATTTTTCTCTGGCTTGGATTTTAATTTTAATCCAAACCAGAGAAGATTCCCCAAATTTGTCCCTGTCCTGCAAACTTATGTTTAGTCCTGAATGTGTCCTCACTTCCCTTAACTTGATGGCAGTTATGAAGGCCAAGAGTTAAAGGTTTTTCTGGGTTTTTGTTTTAGTTTCATTAACTCATCATTTCTGCTGCTGTTGAAAAGGTGGAAATAAGAGAGAGAGAGTATTTGGGAGAATGGCCTTACAGAAAGATGGCACCCATCCAAGCCTTTCAGTTGAGCTGGGAAAATGTTGCAACATCCCCCTTTTTCTGAGAATTATGGGAAATTTCTGAGCCATCCATGAAAAGCTTCAGACCACTTCTCCATTTCTCAATGGCTAAGTTTTTGCCCCCATCTTCCCCCCACCATATCTCCCCTCTTTGAAATGTTTGTGTCTGTAAAGAAAGGGGAAGCAGCCCATTTTACATGTGGCAGACTTCTAATAAAGTGTTCAGACACTTTAGGCAATTAGCTCCACTTTGGAGGACAAAAAGCAGAAATGCTGACATACTTTGGGTTGATTTTGCTTTGCCTTTTGCCTAGCTGCACTTGCAAATGGGACTGTGGCTTTTTAGCATGACTTTCTGTTTAAGGATATTTTACTGTTGTCTGCCAGTCAACCGTTGGCTTGTGGTTAGTTGTATTTTTCTTGTACAAATATGAGACATTCTTTCTGGGGGTGTTTTTTCCTCTCTTTCCTCCTTTCCCTTTAACTTTCAGTCAGATTTCATTAGCTGCACTCACACTCATAAACGGTTGATCTGTGCTTCTATTGTTTTCCCAATAAGTCAAGGAAAAGAGAAGGGGAGAGAAGATGGCTTTCTCCAAACCACAGAGAAGATAAGCATAATAGACAGTTTAGCCAGGTGTTTGAGTTATTGATATATAGCCATCCTGACTAATAGCTGGTGTTGGCCCTTGATTTGTTGTTGTTGTTGTTGTGGTCAAGTTGTTTCTGACTTATGAGCTTAAGGCAAGCCTATCGTGGGTTTTCTGGGGCTGAGAATGTGTGATGCACCCAAGGTCACCCAGTGGTTTTCCATGGCCTAGCAGAGAATTGAACCCCGGCCTACAGGACTATGGTCCAGACAAAAAGCTTCATGGCAGTAATTTGACTCATGCAAGACAGCTATCCAAAGTGGAGGAGTTTTTTTTATATCTTCCCATATGTAGACATTATTCCAAAATGTGTGGAGAGGATAAACTGCTGTGTGAACTCATCCTAATCACCTGCACTCATTGGAAGGAGATTTAAGTTAGTTCTGGTGAATAAACTTAGAAGCCAAATTCTCTCAGGAACCATCACAGTCTGGTGAAATGGTTCTCAGCCTTTGGCCCTCCCTATATTTTGGATTTCAGCTCTCAGAATCCCTGGCTTTTAGCCATGCTGTGCCAGCTCTTCATGGAGCTGAGGTCCAGAACAGCTGGAGGACCAGAGGTTGAGAACCATTGATTTAGGATTCCCACCTGTGGGTAGACTTTGAAGCACATTCAGCTAAATGTCTCCCTCCCTCCCTGATCATGGAAAGGCTGGAGGTAGAGTCTACAAGAATGTTGAGAGTGGCTCTTGCATGTGACACTCAAGGAGTCCTCATGAATTATTTCCAGAGAGTTTTGAAGTAACACCCCAATTAGGCTGCTGTGTTTTATCTTTTTCCGTGGCCTGAAGGTGATATTGCAACTGAAAGTGAATAATTAAGTCATCTTGGAGGTGGCAATTTGACCTCTTTGTTGGAATTACAATGCTCTTTTCTGAATTTGACAAGAAGTCATGTCTCCTGTAGAGTATCTTTTAAAGAATTGAAATTTCTGCATCGAAATGCATTCAGTTAAAATAGTGTCTCTTTTAGCAAGGCAATAGAGTGGTTTGGGGAAGATCTCTGTTTTATTTCTTTTCTTTTATTATTTTTGGTTTTATTCCTTTATATCCCCCCTTTCCTCCAGTAATAGGACTCAAAGTGGTTGCGACTTATTAAAAACAGTACAAATCAGAAATTGTACAAAAATAAGAACAGAAAGCATGTTTTTAAAGAAACTTGAGCAATCTGTAAAGAGAAAAGCATTAAAATTAATTAAAAAGTTCACACACACACATACACAGAGAAACACATAGACACAGAGAAAGAGAGCATAGCACACCATTGAGAGTCCATCACAGTCCATTTCTAAATTCGTAATGGAATAAGAATGTTTTTACTTGCTGGCAGAAGAAGATGAAGGAGAAACCATCCTAGGGAAAGAGTTACAAAATCTGGGAGCAACCACTAAGAAAGCCTTCTTTCTTGTTCCACCCCAGACAAGCCTGAGAAGATAGTAGGGCAGGGAGAAGGGCTTCTCCTGTTGACCTTAGAGCTCTCACAGGCACATATAGGGAGATAGTCTTTTTTTTTTTTAAAAAAAAGTGGTAAGCCCTGCTATAATGCCCCCCCATATCTCTGTCTCCTTTTCCCATCAAATAAATGCCCCTTTTCAAGATGCATTATAGAATAGCTGTTTCAAATTTTCCATTTTTCTACCCATTATTCAATCAGGATAATAATGGTGATGATGATCATGGCAATGGATGATGATTGTTAACTTTATATTTATGCTGCATTTTCCCCAAAGGAGAGACACAGAAGAAGACATTTCCCTTCTAATTTTAAATAAGAGAGTTAGCAGTGGTTAGTCAGTTGCATTAAAAGGAACTGAGTCCTGTGGCACCTTGAAGGCTAAAATGGTATATGTTTTTCCAGACTACACCAAACGCAGCATCGTACATATGGCCTCCTTGAGTTGATGATAAAGTGGGCCTCAGACATGAAAGTTTATGCCTTAATCACTTGGTTGGTCCTTTGAAGTGTCACAGAACTCTTGGTTGCTTCCATTTTGGTTGTGTCAGATGATTTTTCAAATGTGTGTTCAACTGGGGAGAGGAGGGGGGTGAACATCAGGGGGCAAGACTTGCTCATAATCTTCAAGGACATTTTATAAGTTAGTTGAGACTTCTGGGAATGAGACTTCTGGGGACGATACTGCTGGTCTCGTTGAGTGTGAAGGAGTTCTGAATCCTGAGTAAGTTCTCAATCTGACACAATAAACTTCAGGAGACCGAATTCACCTAATATATTCTTAATCTCAAAATAGGAAGAAAAATGAAATGTGAGACAATTCCCACTGGGGATGCTGTAAATCTTACAAAATACATACGTTTTCTGTTTCAGCATACATCAAAGCGAGGTGGCTTGGGAGATTAGAATATGTTTTTAATCTTAGTTTGATGAGCAAAACTTTCACTGCAATATTTATTATGAGTGGCTTCACTTGTGTTGCTTCTTTGCCTTTGTTCTGTTTATACACGGCTTCCTTTCTTCCTGCAGAAGAGAAGAAGGAAGTATCACTTTCACAAAGCCCAAAGATAGCGTCGAGGTTTGTTCATTTTTTAAAGCCCAATTGTAGGTCCACGTGGCAGATACAAACTTTCCTTTTATTGTACTCACTCCCCAAGGGAAACTCTGTTTTCCAATGGCTTCCCATGAATGCTTCTCATTTATGGAGGCGTACCAGTGGGTTCAGCTGCCGGTGGGAGGATCAAACAGGCAAGGGGAATGGTGGGGTTTGAGAAACATCACCAGTGTCCTTTGTTGTTTTCTTAGAACTTCTACTTAGTTTTGCATGTTTTTTTCCTTGGGGGCTCTGTCACAGGAGAAAGAGGAAAAGAAGCCATGGTTCTTGGGTTGTGTTGCACAGTCTTTATGATTCGTGTCACACCATCTGTGTGATATTGCCTTTTCTCTTAAGCTTGGATGACATGATCCACCACTGCGTTCTCTTCTTGAACAGCTCCAGTCAGGGCCTATCCAACATCTTTTGCTGTCTGAAGCAAAGGACAAGATGGTGCCCCTCTACCCCTTCCATGTAAAAAAGCCAAATGGACTGCGAATTTAAATTTCGATTTTGCGTGTATGTGCCTCTAGTTCCCCTCTTGACTTATGGTGATGCCATGAATTATACAAGGTTTTCTTAGGCAAGGAATACTCAGAGTTGCCATTTCCTTTTTCTGAAATATAGCCTATGATACCTGATATTCATTAGTGGTCCCTCACCCAAGTACTAACTTTTCTCTATCCAACTTAGCGTCTGTGCTCAGGTAGGATCAGATATCTTCCTTCAAACCAAATGACTGGAGAGTGTTCTTCATGGCACTTAAGGACTAAAACCTTGTTTAGGAGCACAGAATGAGCTTATGTAGCACACATAGCTATGCCTGTAGTAGGGAAATGGCCAAGGTGCTTGCATCTGTTCCACAGAATCTGCTGACCTCCATCATCTCATGCTCAAACTGGTTGTCTCACTCTTCCTAATGGGAGATAGATAGGTAGATCAACAGACAGATAGTTTGATATAGATAGATATTGAAATATAACATCTATGGACTAGTTGGAAACCTAATGTTGCAAGACAGCTTTTTTGGACTTACTACACAACTTTATGTTTGGACTTGTTCTAGTTGAATTTTCTATAAATTCCTTATTGGAAAATTATAAACACTTTTAATTATTGTTTGTTTTATGTATGTTCACTGTTTGAGGACCTAGCTATATTTGATTTCCAATTTGGTTTTCACATCATGAATATATATATTTGCTGTTACCAGTATATCCTGTCTGGAAACATTAGATCTTTCACCTAGTCCACAGATGTTACCTTTCAGTTCTAAGATGTATATTATTTATATTGATGTATGTTGTATTTATTGTACAAGAGCCAGTATGGTATTGTGGTTTGAGCAACCTCCCTCTGAACACATCTTGGCAGGAAAACCTCCTGATAGGTTCTCCTTAGAGTAGCCATAAATCAGAAATGGCTTGAAGGCATACAACAGCAACAACAACAAATATGCTACTGCTTTTCTTCTTTTCAGGATCCCGGACTTTTTATAGTGTTTGTAGTTTCAGTCTTATGTGTGCCCAACTGGTCTGAAACCAAGGAGATGCAACATTTTGTAATATTCTTGTCCATGCTTGGCATGGCTTTTTGTTTGGTTTTGTGTTGCCTTTTTGGACCACAACATGATGGGATTCTTGGAGTTGTGTGGCCAAATAACAACAACGACAACAACAGTTCACCAAGTCCTACTTCTTGTTTGCAACACCGGGCAAACTAACATTTATGCAATTCTTTTTTTAAAATAATTCCCCTCCTCATCCTCTTTTTGCTCTTTTGTTTCTCTCCTCCATCTTTTCCAAAATCAAGGAGCTAATCTTTAACAGTCCCTGTGCAGAATCTGGGTGGTGGGAAGCATGGACAAAGATGCCCAGATGGTGATACCCTGTAATGTGGTGAAGCATATTTTTACAAAAAACCCACCGGGCATAAATCGAGCAATCTGCTCCTCCTCCTTTCCTTTGTTTTGTCTTCTCCCCCCTCCCTTTTAATAAACACTTAAAATGTTGAAGTTGTCCAGCTAAAACACGCACCATCTTTAGAGGTCAGATGGGGCTGAAACTCGAACAGCTGTCTGACAAACATCCTGGATTGTTTTTAATTGTCTTCCCTTTCTCCAACAGCAGTAATTCTTGTATATATTGTCAAGAGTCGTCTCCTCCTTTCCCAATGCTAGTGTGCCATCCTCGGAGGTCACATGCTTAACCCCTTGGCATGGTGACAATATCGCTGGCCTCCTTTTGTTTTTTATCCAAAGTGGTGTACAGGCAGGATGAGAGTGAAGAGCGTTCGCAAGGCTTAAATAACTTATTGTGGGTTTTTTTTTAAAAGTCACAAAGGAGAGCATATTTTTGTCTCCATCCTTTTATTGGTTAGCGTTAGTCCTGTGTGTCTGACCGCAAGCCAGTTGATTGATTTGCCAGTGGAGAAGGGCTTTTGTGTGTCATGTTGGTCTCTTGACCTGGAATATATTTTAGTGACTGAACAGATTCTTCCTTTCCTTCCTTCTTTCTTTCTTTCCTTCTTGCAGGCTTTCTTAAGGCTGGCTGACTTTTAGCAACAAACTTTCCTTTCCTCTCTAGCCTCTTAAACACCTGATGAATCATCACATAAAATGTTGGTGGTAAATTTTGTCCTGGAGAAAAGAAGATGGGAGAAAGGGTACACCAATGAAACTCCATCCTCATCCCTGTGTGTGTTAGGAGAAGAATGTTGCAGATGCATAAATGTTTTCACCTGGTCAGGCATCTCTATATCTCCCATCGATATTGATTCAGGTGTTGTCTTATTAATATACAACCTCAAGCCCATGTGAGGTCTCTGTCAGAATGCTTAGATGTGGGCATGGCTGCTTGACTTGTAAGTTCAGAAGAAACTGAAGTCTGTCTCCTGGGTAAAATGGACATACCTCTGGCCACTTAGAAATGACTGTGGCCTAGATCTATAAAACATGGGCCTTAGGATCTTGTAGATAAAATGGAACATCAGAAGATACTCTCAGACCACCTTCCTTCCTGAGTGGAAATCATTCCTTTCCCCTTATCCCCAGATCTTGGAAACTTGTAAACCAAGTACATTTGTGTACATACATACACACAGGCTGAGTCTTGAACTTCCACTGTTTATTAGGATTCAAATTCACCATTGCCTTTCTTATAATATGTGGCACTGGGCAACTAACTATGACACTGACACAAGCCACAATTAGACCTTGTGATTTCTTTTTCTTCTGCAACAATGCACCTCCTCTACTGTTGGCTTGGACCATCCCAGATGCCACCCCTCCAAAAAGAAACCCATGGATTGCTCATGTAGTTTGGTCCTTAGCAAACGTGGTAGGGCTTTGCTTTAAGTCAAGCAATTACATCAGACTGTCTGATGCTCCATCTCTTTTTCCCCAGCATTTTGTATAAGGGTTGTAGGAGCAAGTGATGCACAGTGGGGCCATGATTGGTTGGGGGATTTGGAGTCCAAAAGCTAACTTTTCCAAGTTCTTTTCCCAGGTCTCTGTAATATTTTCACCCTGTTGGTTTTCTTTTTCCCCTCCTTCTCTTCAAGTTGCTTATTGAACAGTGTAAATATGAATTGAGGAGTTTGGGACTTTTCTTTTAGAACCATTGTACTCCTTGATGTGTTTCAAGTGTGTTTTTCCTAAAGCGCACACTCGCTCATCCTTAGCAAACCCAGCTGAGGAATATGCCCTCCGTATTTATATGAAAGCTTCATTTTGCACTTGTTCCTCTGTGTAAATGGAACGTATAAATATACCGAGGAAGGCAAAGGAAGCTATTATCTCTAGAAGATGAGCCAATAATATATGCTTATCAAAGCAGAACACGGCTCAGAAAAACTGCAAGTTTTACTTCAGTAAAGATTCATGCCAGAAGCAATAGCAGTTTCTGGGTTCCTCCCCCCACCCCACTCCCAAACTTGCTTTAATCAGGGTGAAAACAAAACAAAATCTCTCTTTTTCTTGTTATTCATCTTGGCTTACCTATTTGCAAACAGAGAGACACCCAGGTGTAGATCTCTGGAAACAGAAGGCTGGTAAACTGAAACGCTATTTACATGTTTGATTTTTCTGACCATGCAGGAAGCATTGAACATATGGAAAGAGGCCACGGTGTCATGGTTCGAATCCCTGTGCACAATGCATACATGGATCGAAGAGCAAGTGTGGGGTAGTGGTTTGAACATTGAACTATAACCCTGGAGACCAGGATTCGATTCCCTGCTTGGCCATGGAAATGCACTGGGGGACCTTGGGTGCTTCACACATTCTCATCCCCAGAAAACCTCATGATAGGTACGCTTTAGGGTTGTCATAAGTCACAAACAACTTAAAGGCACACAACAACAACAATGCATCTTTTATGTGCATAGCCCTTCCTCTTGTCTCCATGATCAGTCCACTTCCATTGTTGTTTCCACATCACTGTGCCAAGTAGTCCCACTCCAGCCAGGCACAGCTGGTGGTTCTGATGTCAGTGGGTTGGTGAGTCTACAATGGGTTGTTGTCTAAACCTGAAGGGAACTTTTGAGATCTGAGCCTGGAATCCTCTTGATGACCAACATAAGAGATGTTGTGTGCCTTTAAGTTGTTTGTGAATGCTTCTTTGGTTGGTGCCTGAGGAGGTAGCCAACACATTTCCCCCAGGTTATACAACAGGATCTGGATGTTGCCTTGGTATACAATAATCCCCCCTTATCTGTGGAGGATGCATTCTATTACCCATGCATTCTAAGACACCGCCCCTCATGGAGTCCTGAAACTGCAGATAGAACTGAACCCTCTGACTTCACGGGAACCATAGAGAGGCTTCGTACTACTAGAGAGTATGAAGTTTCTCTATGATTACTGGTAAGCTAGAAATGGCTCTGGCATCACCAGAGTGGCCTTCTAGGTTCTCAGGGACCATAGAGAGGCTTTGTACTACTAGACAGTATGAAGTTTCTCTATGGTCTCTGTGAAGCTAGAAATGGATCTGACATCGCCAGCTTCTCAGGGACCGTAGAGAGGCTTCGTACTACCAAATAGTATGAAGCTTCTCTGTGGTCCCTGTGTAGCTAGAAACAACTCTAGCATCACTAGAAGTAGCAGTCTAGCTTTGCAGGGATCATAGAGAAGCATCATACTACCTGGTAGTATAGGCCATGTGGGTGCCATCACCCAGATACTAGTATATTTTAGTATTTTCCATTTAATATTTTCATATTTTCAGGCCATGGGTAACTGAAACTGCAGAAAGTGTGACCGCAGATAAGGGAGGGATAACTGCACCCCCTCACTACAAAGTGACCACTGTTAAGGATATACTGGGGAGTTCCTTCATAACTTTGTTGAGCTTGCAGCTATTGCCTTCACATGGACCCTCCCAGACCTTCAGTGCAAGGACTCTAGTTGACCTTTTCCTTTCACCAGAGAGGCTGCCCATATCTTTTATCACCTTTTTCAGACCTCTGTTCCTAAAAGAGTTGAGCTGCTGCATTAATTAGAATGTTCTTTCAGGGAGCAGAAGCTCTCTGTTTATCTCTCCCGCCTTCACAAAATAGGCAAGCCAACTTTTCCAGTGAGCTATTCAGACAAGAGACTGTATTTATGAATTTTCCCAATTGCCTGGATGGTTATATTGGTTGGGTCGTTTTGCGGCACAGGGATCTCCTATCTTCGGAGGATGGGATTCCCCACCAAAGACTTCCGTAGGGAACAGGAGTAATATGAACATCTGATTTTTTTTTTCTATGAAAGCCTTCCTAAGTAAATATTTTGAGTAACGGAAAGTGCCAGCAATAATGTTTCTGCTAACATATGTCAAATGCTGTCAGAGGAACCTTGCAGGAGTGTAAAACTTCTTACCACTGATTTTAAGAGGCTTGAAAAGGAAAGAGTATTCCTTCTGCATAGGTGTTTAACTGTCTGTAAAATATACATATATATATATCCTCAAAAAATAGTCTTTTTATTCCATAATTTTGGGGTTGTACACCTTCTTTTCTATCTACCAGTTTCCACACCTTCTTATCTGGAATGATAATCTTCCAGAAAGGTTTATTATGAAAAAAATACATTAATTTTAAAATATTTAACCACTGTTCATCGAAGTGCTTCAAACCCTGAATTTACCTTTTGTTGTTGTTGTTATCAGTCACCCTGTGGAAACTACACTCTCGAAAGCTGCGTAAGAAATATATTCAAGAACAAAAGAAAAGCAAAATATTGTTTCATCTTCTTTTATTTGGCGATATCATCAAATAGAGCTCTTTGGCTTTTTTTTTTAGAGGATGACAGCTGGGTTCTGTTTGACCCCAATGTCAGATCAGTCAAGTATTTTCCGTCCAAGTGCGACCCAGTATAATTCCAGAAGAAAATAACTTTAAAATAAATAAAGCTATCTTGTTTCTTAATGAAACCTAATGATTTGTCTTTCTTCTCCTAATGAAAGCAAACAGATATGTCTTATTTCTCATCCCAGTGTCCCGCTCCCCACCACTGCTGCTTTTTGTTTGTTTTATAGGTTATTTAAAGGTAACTGATGTAAGCTGTTGTGATTTCTATAACTCTGGGAGGGGAGGATGCTTAATAATAATCTCTTCCCTTTCGGCTTCCCTGGGTATGTCTTTCTCTACCTAGAACACAGCAGCTAGTAAGCTCGGAATATCCTGAGCCTTAAACAAGTCTATTAGGCCTACCGCAGCAAAGAATTTGGAAAATCACGGCAAGGAAAGACTGAAAGGAAGAGGAGGGGGTTGTGTGGGGAAAGACAGAGAAAGCAACGGTTTTGTAAACCCTGCAAAGGTCAGAAAAAGGCTTTTGGTAAGTATGCAGAGGCTAGAAATCAAATCCCATTTCCTATCATAAGAAACCAGTTGTTTTTAGCAGCAGCGGTTAATGTACTGTATGTGAAAGATTTAAGACTCGCTGGAAAAGCTTTGCTCCTGTTTTATTGGGCTGCTATTGAAAAGCCAACAGCATAACTTCAACTAGGTGCTTTGAGATTTCTTAATGGGCTGTCAAGGGCAAGACACCAGGTCTGTGCGAGGCTAGCTCTTTCCTGTACATTAAAACAACAGGGGCCAAAATGATCATATACAGAAGTATGAATTACTTGATGCTTTCTCTGTTCCATATGGTCAGCCGTGTCTTTGGCAATTAATCATGCTACAGAATCAGTTGAGTGCTCTCCGAAGCATTGAAGTCAAGGGTTTTAGTTATACCTGTGCTGGGCTGAGGAGGTGGGGAGGAAGAGGGGTTGTAGGCGTAAAATAGCTGGATGAGAAGCTGCTGGCGCCAATGTCTGAACAGCTGGCTTCTATAAACAACCTCCCCCTTTCCCCATCACTTGGCTCCCCTCCTCTCTTTCTTTGCTTTCTTGAACAAACACAGGGCCATTTTTCCTGGGGGTGGGGGGAGAAATCATTCCCCTCCCCAAATAAAGCCCCTCCTGCAGAAGTTGTTGAGTGAAACTTTGATATCAAGCATGGCATGCTAATAAACAAAAAATAGTCCAGAGCTTGAGAATAATGTGTCACAATTGCTAGGTGATAACTGGAAACATACCAGGGTCTTGTACCGTAGTGTTACCAACAAGGCATCATCGGTCATTTCTGCACCAGGCTATTATAGTGCTATTATTCCACTTTCAACATCCTATGGAATCCTGGGGTTTGCAGTTTAGGGAGGGGTCTGTGAGGATGTTCCATAGGATGTTGAAAGTAGAATAATAGCACTACAACAGTGTAGTGCAGAAATGGCCTGAGTCCCAACTGTGCCATGAATCTCACTGGATGACTTTTGGTCAATCAGTATCTTTCCTCTTGACCTAGCTCAAAAGATTATTGCAAAGCTTAAATGCGGCAGTAGAGAGCCATGGACTCTGCCACAAATTTGTTGGACGAAAGGCAGGACATCAGTGTAACTAAAAATATATATGCATGTCTATGTGTGTGTGTGTGTGTATGTTATTGTTGTGGTTGCTGCTGCTGTTACAACCTAGATAATTAGCAGGGATGGATTATGAGGACCTCGCTGCTTGCCGATACAAGTTTCATCCCTCCCCACCCCACTATTTTGTTTGCTATAGATTGTTAGCTGTTAAGACTACTTACCTTGAAGTGGGAACAGCTTAGCAAGGGCTCAGAGGTTTATCCTGCTAATCTCTTTGGAAAGACTAATGAGTACATTAGATCTCCTGGAAAAAAAACACCAGTTTGTTGACAAAATAAAATGGGATTCTGAAAACATTTGCCTGTTTTGTTCCGGGGATGGGAACTATTTCTGTTAAATGTGGTGTATGTGAAGAAGTATCCCCAAGGGAAAGGGTGGTGGTTTACGCCCAGATCTTCTTTGAGACACTATGTTATTGATGGCAATAATTAACCCCAAAAAACCACCACTGTCCTTCCAGTATCTTCCAAGCCCTGCTTTGTTATCTCTTAGGCCTATTCAGGATGTGCTTTTGCCAGCAGAGGGGGAAGAAGAAAGATAACTTCAACAGATCCTAAACATTACCACTCTCTGAAAATTCTCTGCTGAGAGACTGAGAAGATAAGGAAGACCTGCAGGCCTTGTTTGTTTATTCTGTCAGTCTTGGGTCCCAGGTTTGTCCCGAGCAGGAAGTGAGAGACCCTGAACCAAGGCCAAATCTAGTCTTCAAGGCTTGAAGACATCACTCATCATTGAGTAAAACAGGATCTCTGTAGTCAATTATCTGTCATTAAAGTTTGTTAAATGAATGAGCAGTTCAAAGTTGACCTTACTTGATAGGACACACAGCTTTCAAAAGAAGATCTCCTCCGTCTTTTCAGGACAGGGCCATAGAGGTTTTATCAGTGTTGATTTGAGGAAATGGCTTCCCCACTTGATAACATCTTTGGTTGATTTTTTTTTTTGAACTCTTAACCTCTGATGGTCAGAACTGTCTCTTCTTCTTCTAACATTTATTTTTAACTTGGCCTGCTAAAATGGGGTGAATACTAGAAACCCTTCAATGCTGCACATTTGTTAACTTAGGTGGTGTTCTTGCTCACAGTTTCAGTGGTGAATGCCCCAGCTGTCCATAAAGGCGGGTAAGATTCTTAGTTTGCTGTTTAAAGCAGCTGTTGGAAGTTGCTGTCCTTCCAGATCACACTGAATTATAATTTCCATTACCTGCTCCTTGTTTGAGACCAACAGGATTTGTAATCCAAAAACATCTGAAAGCAAACCCTGGTTTATAGTACTGGGATATAAACTATGTTTTTTTGTTACTGCTTTTATAGATTGCTTGCTAGGGCACTTTTCTTAGAAGACTGGGACAGTGGTGGCGGCCCTGATGATGGTGATTTCAGTTTTCTGATCTTAAAGGAGATAGAGCAAACCCATAGATTCCAAGTCCACGGGGAAGTTGGGGGAGGGATTTACAAAGATTTCCCTAAATTAAAGCCACTAGTTTGAGTTTCCCAGAAAGACAGTCGCTCAGATTCTTGTAAGGACTCCAAGAGCAGACTTGTTGGTGACTTAAGTGACCTATTTACTAGATATTTTAAGCGGTGGAAGATATGAACAGGGTTTTTTAAAGTACCTCTCTCTCTTCTTTGCTCACCCCTAGATGAGACTGGAGATTCTTTGTGGCCTTATGAGCTCTATGACCTCACATTTTCTTAGTTTGAAGTGATGACCATTGCTAAAAAGGCAATGCATCTTCCAGTCGGGGGGGGGGTTAAGGTGTGTTAGCTCCTGGGATCAAATCAACCCCCCTAGAATTCCTGTGGCCATGAATAGATGTCATGTCGAGGAGGGAATGGACTTGTCTTCAGCTGCTCCAGAGACTAGGACAAGGAGCAATGGATTCAAACTACAGGAAAAGAGATTCCACCTAAACCTCAGGAAGAAATTCCTGATGGTCAGAGCTGGTCTGGCAGTAGAATATGCTACCTCAAAGGAGTGTGGTGGAGTCTCTTTTTGGAGGTTTTTAAGCAGAGACTGGATGACCATCTGTTGGGAATGCTTTGATGTGTGTTCCTGCATGGCATGCGGTTGGACTGGATGGCCCCTGTGATCTCTTCCAACTCTATGATTCTATGATTCTACTCTTAGCTATGACACTCCTACATGTCAGACATATGACCAGGTGGTCTCCCAGCTTTTATAGAGCACTTTCCCATTCTGAAAGGTCAACATGTCTCTCCTAAGGCTGAGTTTTTGGCATGAAGTAAACTTAAAGTTAGAACTAGTTTTATTTTTTTCTGGTTCAACTCTTTTGCCATTGGTCTTGTCTAATACTAGAATGTGGTCCTTGAGAACTTTTCTGTACTTGAATCTGGTGCTTGGGCTTAGAAATTCCACACATTTCCTCCTGTTCATGTTTGGTTGACACCATGACATTTGGGATCAGAGTCTGCACCACCTATACATACATATACATGGATTTAGGTTTGGTGAACAATACTGCACCATTTCTTGGCCTGTCTGATTGACAAGTAGTATCCGGTTGCTCTCAATAATTGTGTACTACTTCTCTGTGTATTAAGTTGCTTTGGCTATTTAAGATTATACTAGAGATGTAATTCCTTGACGATTTTATCCTCGCATGTAGGACGAAGAATTACAGCAGTCTTCTCCTCACTGCAGGAGAATAGGAATGTTCCTGAGCAGTATTCTCCCAGTATTCAAATGTCCTAAAGGAATTATCACAGAGGAATTATTATGCAAAATAAAACACAAGGTGTGTGTGTGTGTTTTGTTTTTGGTTTTTTGTGTGCATGTGTTTCCAAACCCAGGACACTCATTTTCAGCACTGAAAACCGAGTTTTAGCACACCCACCCACACAAATATTTTTCTCTTCAGGATAATTCCTTTGCAATACTTAGGGATGTTTGAATATCAGGAGAAACTATGCAAAAATCTCTCTAGTCTGTTATTCTTCCCCATGGGGTTTCCTAACTGTTGGGAAACATGCATTTTTGACCTGAAAACAAATAATTATGGATGTTCTCTCCATTCTTAGACTACACTCCTATGTATGCTTTCTGAACAGTGTACCCTGTTGAATATCTGAATAAGATTGGGCTTATATGTTTTATATAGTAGATTCACATTGAGAAAACAGGGCCAGCTCTACCATTGGGTAGGGCAGGGCAAAGCAGATTCCTCAGATAGTAGAGCCTAGGAAGTGTTCGGATGACAAGGCCGTGTGTGTCTGCTTGGTGCTCCTCAAGGTAGCTTGCTGTTCTCAGGCACTTTGGTGACTGCTGTCCCTTCCAGGCTGTTGAACTAAAATGGAACTGGCAGTCCATTTCACCTCTGTCCATGGAATGGTGAGGAGCCATGTTGTCATTTGCCTCAGGCCACAAAACGTCTTGGATTGACAATGCAAGATGAGGCTTGGGATAGCTGTATTTCTGGACAGATATGTATAAGCCAGCATTTTCAGCACCAACAGTATTTCTCAATGTTAATGCTATGTTGTTGAATGATTTGCTTGTTTTGCATGGGGTGTGATGGGGGACAGAAAGGGTAAGAACTTTCAAAATAATCTCCATCTCACTCCCCTACATTATAGATTGGCCCAACCTGTCTCAGAATCAACTTGTGAGAAGTCTTCCCTGCCTCACAGGAAAAACACAAAAATAAATTATTTGCAAAGGCTTACAAAGAGTGTGTGTATGTGGAAGTGAGCGAGTCGTATGCATAATTTCTATAATTTCTAATAAGAGTCCACCCACAAAAGGCAAAAGAAAAAGGAGTATTGCCTGGTGAAAATGGGAACTGGAATGCCCAGTCCGTCATGTTACTTAAGGCAATGAAGCTCTAAGGTTTTACTTACATTCCATGTTCTTTGATTAAATACCAAATAGATGGTGCCCATTTTTGACCATCATTTACTGTATTGATCTGGAAGTGGTAGAACTGTAATAAAAAGGGCCATTGATTTACTGTCCCTATTTGCTTAGGGGCTTTTTAATTAATTTTATGCTTTGTTTCCTATTTTTTTTTATTATGTTTATGGTGTTTTCTCTTCTAACCCTTCCCCCTTCTGTCTACTTCCCTCTCTCCCCCTCCCCAAGACAAGCCTACTGCTCTGTGAATTCAGAAAAGAGGAGCAGATGGAGGGACAAAGAAATGAACAAATCGGCTGCCTCTTGCCCCTCCTTGTAGAACGTCAGAAGCTGCGACAGGAATGGCTCACAAGGTGAGAATCTGATGGAGATGGAAGACCTTAAAATGCCCATCTTCCCATCTTCTTCTTTTTTTTAAAAAAAAAAGACTGTAGAAAAGTTAATGTTTGGATTGTGGCTCTCAGAATCCTCTATTTGCTGGAGGATTTGGAGAAGTTTGGTCCAAGAAAGTAACTTTTCTAAACTGCAATTAAAGTACAAAATTATTCTGTGCAGTAGAAACATGGTTGCAAAGAGTTTGAGTTCCATTTCCGCAGAGTTACAGGTGCCGGGTAAATGGCATGGCTTGTTCTCATTATCTGTCCACTTTGCATTGTAGTTGTGGTGTAATGGAGGCAGGGCTCACAGGTCCAAAATGCTGGAGATGTCTTGATAGGAGAGGGATGGGGTCAGCTACTATCCTTATGAAACTTCTCTGGATCCTCTAAGCTGAGCTAGAATCATCACACCACAGTTGCTGGTGTGAGGAAGGAATTGCCTAGCAATAGTATAGGTGCGTCCCCTGCTTTTCATTGACTCGTTTTTTGACGTTCCACAATTTTGACAATTGTAAATTATAGACATGTACCATTATTTTCATAAGAGTCTGCCCATTTGTCTTCTTGCTCACTTGGGAACATTTGCACATGTGTATGTGTGCTGCTTGCAAAATGAGTTGGGTGGGGGGAAGGTTCCAAGTCAACTATGGCAGCTTATTTGGGACCATGCACGCACTACTTGCAAAATTTCGGTTGGCTTGATGCCTTTTTCTCTCTCTCTCTTGGTGGACTATGCACCATCTTTGATTGTTCAGTCTGCCTGGTGCTCATTCAGTCTGCATTCAGTCATTCGTGGTGCTTCTTGTTGACACTGTTCTGGTCCCTAACCTGTCAAATGAGTGGGAGATGCCTTTCTTGTTGCATACTGTTACTGTTATAACTCAACATATTTTTTTGTGGGGGAATTTGGTCTTGAATGAACACTTGAGACCCATTAGGTTTCCAGCACTTGCTGCTGGAGGAGATGCAAACTGCTAGATCAGGTTTGTTGATATGGAGCAGCACATTTTGGGAGTTTGGGGTTAGTGGTGATGAGCGCCTCCACTTCAAACTTGCCACTCTTTCACTGGGGTTCACTGGAAGGAAAACTTCTTAATTGGGGAGGAGGATTCTTGTGGACATAGAACAGGCTAATCTAGAACCTTTCTCCTTGACATCAAATTTCTATATGCAGTGATATTTTGGAGGAGATATAGTGGAGTATTCAGCTATGTGTCTTCCTCTTGTACTCTGAGGTGGTGTCTCTATTCCTCATATACCTTTATCTCAGTTGACTTCAGCTCCATAACCAGGCATGTGTCTCCCTCTTTTCTACCTGCTTCTATTTTCCAAGCATTGTCACCTTTTCCAGTGAGCATGTCGCTTCATGATATGGCCAAAGTATGACAGCCTCAGTTCGTGATCTTTGCTTTGAAAGAGAGTTCAGTTTCAATTTGCTGTAGGACTCATTCATTTTTCTTTTCAGAAAAATCCTTCTACAACACCATGTTTCAAACAAGTTAATTTTCTTCCATGTCTTCACTGTCCAGCTTTTACAACCATACATAGAAACCAGGAATATAATTTAATTACTTATTTACTTACTTAATTGTATATCCTATCTTTCTCCTGGAATGGGGTCCAAGGAAGCAAATACTATGAACTGGATGATTTTGACCTTTACTTAAGACTCTAAACAATTTGGATGGAAAGAAATTCTGGGTGCTTGTCAGTTGTTTCTTCCCATCTTTGCATTTGCAAAACTGCTGGCTGCCCAAAAAACCTTATTTGTGCATCCATTGGTGTGTATCCACTTGTGGGCTAGTGATATTGTTTTGTACATTAGCAAAAGAAAAGTAGTCGTTCACTGCAGCAGTCAGTGGCATTTGGACAGGAGACTATAGTGTGTTCCTGTGTCTTCAATTCTTTTTTTGGGGGAGGAGGAAATGATGATTGTGCTGAAACTACATGAACATCAAGCCTCTGAGAACATACTTAGCAGAAGGCATTGGTTTACGGCAAAATTGTATGTACTTTAAATTCTCCAGGCGTTTTTCTGTGCAAGTCTGCTCACAATACCACAAGCAGCAATACCATTTTTGGGGCCAGCCCCAAAGTGTAAAATGCACTGTGCAGGCTTTTGAAGCTTCACTAGCTTCTTCATCAGGCAAAGATGTTAAAATTCATATGGGAGAAAAGTGGAGATGATGTTAGATATCTTTTTTGGGCCAGTTCCAAAGTATAACATGTATTATGCAAGCTTTCAAAGCTTCTCTGGCTTCTTCATCAGACTAAGACAGGACTACAGGACTAAAATGGTGGTGATGTTAGAATCACTATATATTTTATGCTTTGAAGTTGGCCTAAAAAGACAGTATTGCTTCATATGGATTTTGGATTTTGTTGTATTTTGCTACACGACTACTTCCTTCCTTCCTTCCTTCCTTCCTTCCTTCCTTCCTTCCTTCCTTCCTTCCTTCCTTCCTTCCTTCCTTCCTTCCTTCCTTTCTTTCCTTACTTATTTAGTAATACCACAATGTTTGCTGCTATAGAAGAGCATGCGTTTCCTCTGGTGTCCAAGATAGCTTGCTTTTTGCTACTTCTGTTTTGGTTTGGAAGAAGATAACATTGTCTTAGGCTTCACCTTCCACTTCTACCATTCGTAAAACGTGTAAGCTCTGCATTACTACTATTTTTAAGAATCCCAAAGGGTTTGCCCTCTGTATAAACAGTGGTAAGTATCAGCTGCTCAGCTGGCCCAATTCCAGCATCACTTAGCCCAGTGAATGGATTCCTAAGAGCCTGCTTTGGCATGACATTGGCTTCTGCCAGGATACACCAGGTGTGCCATGTCCAATTTAGCCCTTTAGGCAGCCATGACACATGACACACAATTGTCCCTGGTTCTTTCAAAAAGCCGTCACAGCTATCAAATGTGACACAACATCTCAGCATGATGGGCCTGTGCAAATTTCCATAAAACTGAGAAGTGGTCCCCTTCGACACACACTGCAAGGCAAAAGCCTTATAAATAACAATGTTTTCGTTGTGGAAGAGTGGGTCATTCTATTTCATTGTTTCCATTGAGGAAACTGGTATTGTGAGTGACAGTTGCTGTAATCATCTACCACTCCTCAATCTGAGTTCAGAGGAATGCCTTGTAACTGCAACAAGCTAAATTCTGAGAGTTTCCTGTAACTCTACCAACATCATCACTCTATATTTTTATACCATGTACCCTAATGAGAGGTTCTGGGGAACTCAAAAGCTTGCCTACTTTTGGTGAGCTTTCAGTTGGTCTTAATGATTATACTGCCCACTTTTGGATTTTGGATTTTGCTTTGTTCTCAAGGAGCAACATGGGTATCTTTGCTTTTCTGTCACCATTCTGTCATGTTGGAAGTGTTTTATATGCTCCTGCCCTTGGCACTTCCTCTTCCTCTTCCTCTTCCTCCTTTAGCTGGCTCCTAAATGAACTTCCGCAACTGAGGCAACATATTACTATGTTGTTATTTGTTGTTGTGTGCCTTCAAGTCATTTCTGACTTATGGCAACCCTGAGATGAACCTATCATGGAGTTTTCTGGGGCTGGGAGTGTGTGATGTGCCTAAGGTCACCCGGTGGGTTTCCATGGCAGAGCAGAGAATCCAACTTTGGTCTCCAAGGTTGTCATCCAACACTCAAATCACTGCACGATGCTGGCTTTTATTACTATGTTACCTTATTTGAAATATATTGCTGGTCCACTTTGCAACACTAGAACTATGCTGGTGTTAAGGATGCAACCATTTCCTTTTTTCAGTACATCCCGTAGGAAATCTTTGTGTCCAGGCATTTCCATCCCCATGTTGTGTGTGGTTCCCTATATCAGCTTTATAACTCGAGAATAGAGTGGGATAGAGTAAATAATATAAATAGCCTATGGGAAGTTTGGGAGTCTATGTATCAGTCTAATATCTGAATCTCTGGCCATTTCCGCACTATACTGTTATAGTCCTTTTATTCCACTTTCAACATCCTGTGGAATTCTGGGGTTTGCAGTTTACTGAGGCCAAAGAGCTCCCAGGCTGAGAATTCTAAATGCTCCTCTCTAAACTTCCAATCCCAGGATTCCATAGGATGTTGAAAGTGGAATAATAGCACTATAACAGTGTAGTGCGGAAATAGCCTCTCTTTAAGGAAGGAGAAGGAGAAGAAGAGGAGGAGAAGGAGGAGGAGAGTATAAGAAGTGTAACTGTGAGTGGGTCAGTTTATCAGAACAAATGATCAACAAGGAGGAACAAGGTTAAAATAGAAGAAAGACTCTAGTTACACTGTTTTCTAGCCTTTTCTTTTAACAAGTACCAATTTACTCAGGAGCTGGAGCCAGTGGACATAATTTAGCCTATAGAACGAAACTTTTAAGCACTTTGCAGGCATACGAGCAGAGGGAGGAAGGGGGAGGAGTGGGAAGGGGTGAGTGGCAGAGAGACATAGGAGCAGACAAAGTGCAGGGCTCATTAAAACTAAACACCTGAAAGAGAATTTCAAGAGCACTGTGTCTTGAAAGCCTGAGAAAGACTGTGCCTCCAGAGTATTAAATAACTGTAACCACCCCTTCTCACTCCCCTCCTGCCCTCCAACTTTATTTGATGTTTTGCATCATGTTGACCTGTCTTAAAGAGTCCCATCCATGAGATCTGCAAAAACAGACTGTTACTATATACCACATTTTTTAAAAAACCTCATCAAAGGTTCAGAGGGATGTCTGGAATGAAGTCTTAGTGATAGTAGCTGATGAGTGGCACACACAGTGGTGAAAGTTATAAAACACCCGGCACAGCTTTGGCAAAGCGGCCTGTGTTTTAGAGATCAGCCTATTGTGTACTTTGGAATTACACGAGAAAAATGTGCTTCGACAGGAAATAATTAGCGCTTGTCAAAGGCCAGGCAATAGGTTATAGTATTTTACTTTCAGCAAGCTATCAGGGGATCAGCTAGATTAGATAATAGATTTTTCCCCTCTCTCTCCCCTTCTCTGGAAGTTAAATACAGATGACTCTAATTACCTTAACGCTGCACATCAGAGAAAGATATATTATGAACAATGCAACTTTGAGAAATTTAGGTCAAGTAGATGAGAGAGAAAGCAGCCACTATAGCTTGGTAGGATAGGGGTAGCTTTAGCAAGACTTTATATGCACTTAGGGACTCTATACTAGGGATATAGTTCTTTACTAATTTCATTTTTCATGTAAGCAATGAGTAGTTATAGCAGTTTTCTTTTGGCTGCAAGGGAGTCTTCAAAAATATGCAGTGTTCAAAGAATATTCACAATCTGGGGCTTATTCTGCACAAAATTCACATATGGGTGTTAGCATAGAAAACAGTATTTTCTATGCAGGACATGGGGAAATGCTATTTTCTGCATAGAAAAAACAGCAGTTAGGGATTTATTCTGCATGGATTTTGATTTCCTGTGCAAAAATCCTAAACCAAACCAAAACAACCATATGCACATTTTGTGTGGAATAATTCCTGAACTGCGAAAATTCTTGTCAGTATGGAACTTTCTGTATTAGGGTTTCCTGATCCATGAGAAACATGTTTTTTGACAATTTTTGTGTGTGTGTGTGTGTGGGAGGGATGTTTCAAATATTCTTTCCATCCCTACTGCATATCAGTCCTATAGCTTTTAACTGTATCATTTCAAGCATAAATTTGGGATTTGAGTTCTTCCATCTTTACATCCCAGCAGTGGTTTTAGGGGTTGAATGGCTGTGTCTAATGGTCACAACCAAGCTGGTATGTCAGACTAAATTGATGGCTTCAGGAAGAAGAACAAATTTCAGTCCGACCAGCACCTTGCAGAGCTCCAAATGAACTTTGGCTCGAGTCCAGGTCAAGGAACCTCTTACAAACTGAAGGCCAAATTAAATTCCAGAGAAGGTTGGAAAGGATACAATCCTGTGATGGGCAGGGCTAAAGGCAAAGGGATGGGACCAAAAACAACAATATATCATAGCTTTTGACTTTTAGCATTAGGAGAGACATTTCCATGTGTTGGAATAGGAGGAAGATCTATGCAAAAGCTGGAAAACCATCAAATGATGGTCTCATGTTTCATCTGAAGAACGTCAAAGGGCTAGATTGGAGCCTCAAGAGAGCCTAAGGTTCTCTACCATTGGGTTTGGGTGATTTGTGCTTCCGATTAGTAGGAAGCACTCCAATAATCACGGGGACTTCTCTCAGCTGATGGATTGTGTTGGGTTTGATAGGGCTAGTGGCACTGTTGCCAGTTCTGATATAGATTCCTTTATTCCAAAGTTTAAGGTAGCACAACTTCCTGACTTTAGAAAGGTACTAAGGTGAGTATCTGAATTTTCACAAGCGCTGTGGTCTGTGCTGAAGAAGAAAAGGACATAGTATCTCCTTTTCAGAATATCTGAACATGTTCAGCACCATAGAGAAGGGGGTTCTAGGCATATGTGATAGGTGCTATGGAATGATGAGCTCAGTTTGTGTGTACACCATGATTAAATGCAAAGAGAAAATAACAGCAATGTGTGGTGGTAATTGTGAGAATTCCAATTTTCTTTCTTAATAATTGAAGTTTCTCACACGTATGGGTAGGAAGATAACATGAGAAATGTCCAAAATCAAAGCACCATTGAGGCAGCTGAAGAAACATTAAGGAAGCTGGGTTGAAACATCTTTCCTCTCTCACAGCTGGCAAGGCCAGAATGAATTCTTGCAAAAGCCCCTTAGTGCAATTCTTTGCATTTCTACTTAGAAGATCTCCAGTAGAAAGACTGGTAATAACTTCATCCTTTGAGTTCCTGCTAGTTAGAACGGGCAACATCAGGAAAGACTGGTCAGTGACCTGGCTGAATGTGACGTCTTTATGTGATCAAAGCTAGTTTCTCAACTCCTGTAGGATTAAACACAATGTGGTCTCAATTTGCTAAACTGCAGTGTGCTTTATTATTTTGATTCTTCCTAGATTTGAATCTTGTGTGAGTTAGATTTACCCATGTGGAACAACCACCTTAGTTTTTATAGTCTTGCAGTCCACAGGCACAAGATCCTGTATCTAAAAGATGCTCTTCCATTTCCAGTTTTTCTTAAGCAACAATGGAGGATATCTGAAGAAAGGGAAGTAAAGAATGCTCTAGGGACTTGCCTTTTGGCTGTGGAAGTAATCAAAATGGCTAATGTTTATTACTGATTTTTTAAAGCCACTGTGGTTTCTTAGTGTCCCAGTAAATGGAGAACCAAAAGAGGTTTGTTTGTGTGTGTGTGCATGGGGTATAAATAGATAAAGTGTATGTGAATATGGTATTAGTGTTAACAGAATCAACCCAAAGCTTCTTAAAGGCTGCCATTTGTTTATTCTGCCAGATAGGGTCTGATGGACAGATTGTTATAGCTGTTAAAGAGGTTCTCGAGCCCTTCAAGTTGACCTCTTCTTAACCTTCACTTGCCAGGGGTCATCTTTCTCTTAATAAAGTAAAAACAAGCATCTTACATTCTACTGTAGAGTCAAAAGCTAAAGAGGGTGGTTGGGAATTTCAAACTAGTCATGCAAAGAGGAGGGGGAAAAAAGGAGGTGGAGAGAGGGATCAGTTGTTAGGTTGTTGGCTTTTAGGGTCACTGTCTGATAATGAAAATTATTACCAAATTGTATGGAAGTTGAACTGCAATAAGCAAGTACTGGAAGGCTGGGCCTCGTCTATTGGGTTTGATAAATGAAGTGTGAAGCAGCCCATCTGGCTAAGGACAGCTCTCTCTCTCTCTCTTTCTTTTCCCCTTTGACCAAAGAGAAGCCTTTAAAAATAACCATGGTACATATAGAATCAACGACCCATAAAGAGAGCTGGAATAGATTAAGATTTAATGGTAAATGTGGAAGAAATGATCACATGGCCAAGGAGACAAAAGAGAAGATGACAAATTAATGTTTAATGCCTTGTGCATTAAAGTAAGTAAGTAAATAAATAAATTGTGAAACCTGTTTATGCTCCTATGCATGTTTACTGAAAAGTAAGTCACATGATTTCCATAGGAGTTGGCACCAAAACTGTAGGGCTGGGACTGCAATCTTAGGGTTGCGTGCTGCTGCTGTTGTTTTTAATTGTTGAAAATAGTTCCACCATATGCTTTGACCACGGAGGCCAGGATCCATTTGATGCATGTCAAAGATGGCAGGAGTGTTTATTCCAAGACTGAACCAGTCAAAACAAGCATGTTGTGACTCCCATTTTATTCATGGATGTTATGGTTTTAAAAGCAGAGATTACAAAATGGTGGTGTTGGGAGAGACAGAGCACAGAAAGCATTAGAGAATTTTGGTTTGAAATATATTATTTGTATAACTATGTAGATATCTATCAGTTGTGTCCTTCCCATTGGTGGGTTAAGGTGACGTTAGTAGATGATAGTCAGTGTGGGTGTGCGTCTGTGCCGTCAGGTTGCCTGTTGATTTATGGCAACCCCATGAATGTTGAAGAGCTTGCTTACCAAAAATTACTCTTAGGTGATTTTACTAGTTCCTTCTTCTGAAATATAGCCTACAACACCTGGTATTTGTTGCCAGTTTCCCATCCAAGTTCTAACCAGGGCTGACCCTGCTTCATTTCCAAGATCAAATGGGATCTGGTGCCTTTAGGGTATTTAGGCATAACATCTTTCAATTTAGAGGTCCAACATTTCTCATCTTTTGAAGTTATTGAGTGGGTTGTTGCTGTTAAAAACATGTCTGATAAGATGTGTGTATACATGCGTGCAGTGTTTTCTGTCCTTGAACAAGCAATTCTTACCAATGTTTTTCTCGTAAGCTTGTTCCAACAACTCAGTCAAGTGGAATGCCATTGTAATCTGTGTGTGGTAGAGCAAAGTTGCTACTGTAGGTAGATTTGATGCTGTACATGGCAAAGGATTCAATAACAAGGAATTTGTGGGCATCATCGGCTTGGAATAAATGGTCTAGGAAAGACCACTGTGAACACAGGAAAGTGAACACAGGAAAGATCTAATAAAAGAGTGTGGTCCAAAGCAAATAACTATTCTTTTTGGTTGTTATGTCGGGGATGGGGAGTGTTAATTGATTCAAATTATTGATTCTGAGCAGGAATTAATCTGAGGTTCTTTTCTAGTTGAAATACTACATGGAAAACGTACAACTGAATTCTGATTTTTTTTTTCTATAAACTTGAATACACTTAGAAAGAGTTTAGATTATTGTAGTAGCATCCTGAACTTGTAAGTGACATATGAACGATGATATCGATGAAATTAAATTGTTTTATGTTGAATTTAGGAAAATTTGAATTATGTTTGAACTGAATGCTACATCCCAACATTACTGCACTTCTCCCGGGCATTCCTTGGGCACATTAGATTGCAACCCTCTCTCTACAATCTTATTTTTGTGTAACCGGGACAGATGTGCATTTAGAGGCATAGGTCAGCAATATTATTTATCTCCTGGGTGTTCATAGCTGCTACGTGCAGCACTTGTTTCTTATTCCTTAATGACCCCAAACTTCTCAATTTACAGCTGGATCTGTGAATTCACTGTATTGAAAACTATTGAGGAATATATGAGATGTCGTTTAACTAGTCCTATGTGTGATGTTTGCTCTAGGACGGTTTGGTACAGGTAGAAGTTGCAGTTGTGGTTTTGCTCTCTGGAATGATAGAGAACAAATGTGTTCCATCTTCTCCAGTAGCTATTTAAATACTGCTATCCTATCTCCTCTTAATCGTCTCTTCTCTGAATGGAAATCTCATTGTTACAGGTAACTGCTTTCTCCTCTCCGGATGGAGGGAGAGCAGGGGTTTCCCAGAAGGCCAGATTTGGCTTTGGGGCTTCTTGCTGCTGATTTCTTTTCTAGTAACCAGCTGTTATGCAACTCCTTCCCACCTGTATGAAAACAGTAATGCAACAATAGATCCAAATGTGCTAAAAATCACTACATCTGGGGTGATCTTCTTTACTTACCATTGGATTGACACAGCTCTCTCTCTTTTTTTTTTTTTCGAATGCATCATGTACCTCCCAAATTCTGGCCTTCGCCTACCAAGTATGCTAAAGTCTGTAATCCCCCCCCCCGTGAATTCAGACTGTTCCTTATGGCTCCTGCAGTCAATGAAGAGTATTTAGAGAGAGATTGGCTTCCTAGTATCTTGGTGACATTTTTTTTCCCCACCACAAGGAACCTCCAAGCACAAAGAACTGAAATCATTGACCTTCCCGGAAGCACAAGATGGCAGAAGCCCAGTACATCACAGGGCTGACAAATTTATTATCTGTAAAGACAGAGCGTTAGTTCCATCATCTGACAGCTGAACCACAAAGTGGTATTTGTATCAGCTGTCATCAGGCCCATTAAGAACAATGGTATCCGCCAAAAGCAATCGGACAGTAGGAGAACAAGCAAGAGGAAAAGCATGGGGCTTGTTCCTTGTTTGGTTCCTGTCCATTTTCAATGACTGAATTGGTGTTGCAACTGGGAATAAGGAATGGCTGCCTGGGGAATGAGGAAATATCCTAGATTTATTTTAATCCATTTTTGGGATTCTTATTTCCGTGACATCAAGCTGTGCTTTCTTCCGTCCCTTAGTAGAACATACATTGTGCCTCATAACCTGATATCTCTATAAAACCCTGACCACAGACTCGTTGCAAAGGAGTGTAACTTTGCACAAAAATAGTCAATGAGAATTAAATTGTCCTTGAGATCCCAAGAAATGTTCCCGTTATTTTGGTGAAGTCCAAAGCTGACTTTACCTATGGTTTGCTGGCACTAGTCATACCAAACACCACTTCTGAGCAGTGGACTAAAGCTGCAAAATGTTCTCAAAATTTCTCGAAAAAGGGAAGGGAAGGGAGATGCTGAGTTGCTTGATCTTGGCTCTCTTGCTCTCTTACATTAAGTGGAGTGTGAACAGAAAGTTGGATCCAGACATAATTTTCTTCAAAGAAGACCCATTGATTTCAGCAGATCTGTTTTAAGTGTAGTTGGAAGTGGATCCTATCCACACAAGTGTGAGCGTTAACTCTGATAGGGGTTAGTTCACTGAAGTAGAATCACAGAACCACAGATTTGGAAAAGATCCCCAGGGACCTCTAGTGTCTAGTTCAAATCCATGCAGATGGTGACCATCTAACCTTGAGAACCTCCAGTGGATGAGAGTTCATCATCTATTGAGTTAGTCTGCCTCACTGTTGAACAGCTCTTACCACCAGGAAGTGTTTCCTAATATTTAGACTCTCGTCATACAAAACCCCATCAACCATTGCTCATGTGAAGTCGTGTCATTTCTGGTGCACCTAAACACACTGCTGTAAACCACAGAATGCTAAGGGCATGGAGGGAGATGGCTCGTGCTTCTTCCACAGTTGCCAAACCCTATTCTAATTCAACTTTCGGCCTTCCAGATGTCACTGTTGTGTAACTCCTATCAGCCTTGGCCATTGAAGCCAGTGGAGAAGGACCGTGGGAGTTGCAGTCGAACATCTGGAGGATTACATACTACCCATTCTTGTTCTACTTTTTCTGTAATAACATTTTTTTTAAAAAAAAATGCAATGTGTTTTGTCATGTGGCGTAGTTCTGTTTCTGAAGTTCCATGCAGCTTATTCCCCATAGGTCAAGGAAGAGAAAGAGGCATCTTTGTTGTGACAAAAAGAAGGAAGTAGTGACCAAGAAATCTCAGGTGTAGACCAGGTTGACAGGATATGCTGGTAAGGAGTAATGGTTCTCCTTTCTGTTAAGATGATACCTTTACAGGAGCGATCTCAATGACCCCTGAAAAATTATTTATAGCAACAGATGAGAACAGTGGGAGGGAGGGTGGAGGAGGAGACAGAAGGTGACATTGGAAGGTGAGCATTTTTATAACCCACTGGAATTTCTGGAGAGCCAAAGAAAGGACCTTTTAAAGAAATGGCACTTTCCTTTAATGGTACTAATGAGACCTAGCATCCTCATGTTGCTCCGGTGCTTTTGGTTTGGCTTTTCAAATACAGCTTTCTTGAGAATGATAGAAAATGTCTAGACCAGTGATGATGACTAAAAGAAAATCCTGCAGTAATATTTAAAGTGTTTAATGTTTTCTCTTCACCCCCCCAAAAAGACCCCCACCGTTTCACATTTTTGAAGACAATTAGGAAAGTGATAAGTATGAGAAGTGTCGGGGGAAGCCCTTAATGAATTTATGGAATGATATACAGAAGAAAGAGTGAAAGAAGATAGTGATATAGTTGGAAATAGAAGTGGACATTGAATATACAGTAAGCCCTGCACTTTTGCAGGGATTAGGGATGCAAGACACCCACAAAAGTGGAGAAAACTCCACAAAAGTGGAGAAAACAGTAATAAAGATAAAAATCACCCATTGTATTTTTTTTAAAACTTGAGAACTCTTCTCTAGGCAAGATTTGTTCAGAGGGGATTTGTCTTTGTACTCCTCAGAAACTGAGAGAGTGTGACCTCCCCAAAGTCACGCAGCTGGTTTTCAAGGCTAAACGGGGATTTGAAGCCTAGTTTCCAGAGTCATAGTCCAATGCTCAAACCACTATACCATGCTGGCTCTCATAAGGTTGGAAATATAATATACATCAATTGGTTACTTCATTTATATTCCACTTTTTCCCCAAGAGGGGGACTCAAATGGGAAACACACATTCTTTGAAGTATCAGGATAGTTCCAGATGGACTAGTCGAGGCAGCTGATGTCTTCCATGAAAATGGGATGATGTGTTCACTCCAAGTTTTAGTCTAAATTTTAAAAGAGCTGTTCAGAGTGCTGAACCCTCTATGCAAAAGAGGTCCAGCACTTGGACATCTCTTTTTACAGCTTGAATTAAAGACTTCAGCAGATTCACCATCACACTAACATGGAAGCCATTGGTCACCACTGGAAGCTGGCCATTATTGTTGGAGGCACCACTGGAAGTTGTGTATGCATCTGAAGAGTCCTGAGATTTCAGGTAGCCTGATGTGAGAGAGGAAGAGTTTTTCTCATACCAAGCAAATGTAACCATTCTGTGAAGATCTCCTTTAATAATGCAAATTAATATTAACGGCTATCAAATATGAGCTAGCTGGATGTTTTGATGTTGGTTTTGTATCATTTCAAAAGTTTGCTTCGCTTCTTAGAATAAGTCTGGCCTGTAAAAACAAAATATATATAAATTCATATATATTTAATTCCTGGACTGGTGAATTCACTGAGAATGTTTTCACAAAGCGCATGAGTTATGTAAGCTTTCTGCTAGATGTTAAGGAGAGATAAGTGTACTTTCGACGCCCCCAAATTTGTCTTTAGCTGCCGTGTTAGTCCTTTAATCAGAATGATTTTTGACCATCTTGGTCAAGGTTGATTTGAAGAAATACCCTAGAGAGGGAAGGTTAGCAATTTGTCCGCCCCATAATGGATTAATCGCTAGCTGTACAGTGTGTTTATCTTAAGGAGACAATTTACCACACATGAAGAGTAGTAATTTTATTTTATACTAGGGGTGTCCCTAGTGTATCTTAGTCATTTCCTTTGCCATGTATTTTCCACATTATAGATAAAGTCTAAATTCAGCTGTCAGCTTGGGGAAGCGGCTGAGGACGAAGGCGGTTTATTAACTGCTTATCTTGCCTGTAGGTGACACTGTTCCATCATTTATCAAATTGTTTTCCAATATCTTGTCCAGGGACAAAAAAAGTTTATTGGTATGTGGGAGGGGAGTGGTTTTGAAAAACACAAATAAATGCCTTCTCCTTCTGATCTTGGGTGAGAGAATCAAGAAATTAGGTAGATTGTCTTACAGATAACATTTTCTTAAAATTGCCTCTGATCATGAAGCTTCAGTATTTCCATTTGCTTTTTTCCTTTGATTAATAAGACACTAACACAATCATGTTATGTCATGTTCTTTAGACTGTGTGTTGAGTTAACACCTCTCTTCATCTAAACAAGGAGTTTAGGTGGAGTTGTAGGCCTAAATCCTATTGTTAGTCCTGACTAGAGTAAACCCATTAAATCCACTGAATATACCTAACAGTTGATTTATCATTCAACATTGATTTAATGGGTCTATTCTATTTGGAACTAACCAAGAGGATTCCAGCCGCATATTGGAAAAGATGCTTCAGACTAAAACTCCCAGGATTCCTTCTCTTAATTCTTTAGTGACCATAGGTTGCTGTCAGACAATGATCTCAAGGAGAAGTTTGTAATATTGGGATAGACCAGAGTTTCAGAACCTTGGAGAGTTTCTAGTGAGCCACTTTGCCTGATTGGGGCTCAGCTCAAACCTCCTCTCTTGACAAGCCCAGGTTTGGCTCATTCCTTAAGAATCAGAAGGCCATCTAGGGACTGTTCAGTCTTAGAACCTAGCAGACTTCTCTTGACTGTTTCCTCAAGGCTGGTTTCTGGCCTGGACAGGAAGGCAGAAGAACATGTCAGAGCTTGGAAAAGATGCACTGACGGAATGAACTTTCCAGAACCCCAGAGCCAGCGTGCCCAGTAACCGTGGTAGCTAGGAGATTCTGAGGGCTGGAATCCAAGCTCTGGGACATGTGCCACCACACTGCCCAATTTTGTCTGATTTTGGAAGCAAAGTATGGTTAGGCCTAGTGGATGGAAGACTAACTACATACGTTGCTGCCAAGGTGCAGCTAAGAAAGAGTCCTTCCCGGGTAGCTTATACTAGCTAGCGTTGGCAATACAGGATGGATGGAACAAGGGACTGGCCCATTATAAGGTAGCCTCTTAGCCTATTTGGGGCCACTGATGTGAAAAAGACTGGTTCATCAGGGTGTATAGGCTCAGGGGGTTACTGTCTGTGGGAACCCCAAATAGGGAGAGGGGAGTTCACACGATCTTCTTCTGCTTCTGCTGGTGTTGGTCCAGCCAACCAGGCTGGTCCTTCCCCCGTGAGCTCCAAGTCAAGTTTTGACCTGCTACCATAAGGTGTGTTTCATGATAGATGACACCTGTATCAGTGAGAGTCGCTCCCCTTTCCCATAAAAAGGACACCATTTGTAGAGACAGTGAGAGATTTAGGGAGGTTTCGCCATTCATCAGTGGTGTCCTTGATGCCAGATGTTTCAATGCTGCCATATTTGATACATGTGCCTCTTCCAAGGAAATGCACAGATCTCCTTCCCAGAACCCACGCCTGTTCCCCCTCAGAAATGTCTACATTGGAGGGGGATCATAATTAACCCCCAGAAAGTGCTGGTTTGTTTTGCTCAAGCAACATGAACAGGTAATTATATTGTTAGCTCCCTTTCTCTCTTTCCAACTCCCACCCCCCCTTCAATTTCCAGTTTCGCTATCAATTATGCCATGTGTTTCACCCAGTCGGCACTACCCTCCCAGTGTTAATTATAACCTACAAGACTGTTACAGTTAATTTTATGGCAAGCATATTGTCTCTTCAAGGCTTCGGAGCGGCTCATAAATTATCTTGAAGGTAAAATGCAACTTGGGGAACTAGTTATGAAAATTCCATCCATCTCGCTTAGGAGATGCAGCTGCTACTGTCAGCTGCCTTGCTGTTGCATTGTGAAGGAATTATGGCGGGTGAGGTTTAAGAGGCAAGGCCCGGGCTGTCACCGAGGAGGAAACCTGTCCTGGCCCTGTCAGACAACTACCTTCTGCCAATCCCTTGTGGTTTTGCTTTTCAAGCGGTAAAAGGCAGCCCGGTGCAGGTGGATGGTCCCCAAGCTGTCTCTATTCATTACTTTACAGAAACTTGTTTTAGGTAGGCAGGTACGGAGACCTTTTCCCCGCTCCTCTTCAGCGTTGTCATAATGGTTAGAGGCATCATCTGCAAAGTGCAGGAGAGAAGGAAATTAACTTGGTGCTGTGCGATGGCAGTGGTTGTGCTCGGGTTGTGGATAGGGGGGTGCATGGAGGGAGAGAATCGGAATTGGATGGAAAGGGGGAAGGTGCTTGAAGATACGAATGATTAGCCCCATAAACACAAACACAGATGTGCACTCGCACGCGGGAGCGAGCCACTGGTCTGTAAAATCATTGTTGGCTTAATTGGAGGGAGGTATCGCTTTGGAGGGGAGTCGGGTGCGTGGAGGACACACACATCTGTTTGCCTTTATTTTCGTGTACACAGTTTGATGGGGCGAGATTTCGGCACAACATAGTTTGCAGTAAACGTTTCGTGTTAAATAAATTTACCACGGGGTTTATCATGTGGATTAGCCGGAGCAAGTGAAGGCTTTCAATTCCCCCGGCTGCATCTCGGAAGAAATTCAAGCCTCTCTTCCCAGATGGAAAAGATTTCTTGTTCTTTCTTCTTAGTTTTCTCATTCTTTTTTCCTTATTGTAATTCAAGGTAAATACATATAAAATGAACTACAATTTCGATATGTGGCTAATTTGTATATCTGAATAAAACAAAGGATGTATAGTTATGAGATGAATTAAAATCTTACAGAATCACTATGGGACTTACATATACGTACATACATTTCCCACTTTTTCCTTCTAGAAAGTAGCTTATTAGAGCAAAGTAACATTAAGCCAAAAGTATAGTACAACTTCAGTTTCCAGCACATAACATATTACATACCTCAACAAGATTCACCTTCCCAGTGCCTTCGGTTCTCTGAAACGGCAAATGCAAATTGACCAACATTTACAGACAAGAAACATATCTTTTTATTGAAAAAAGAAAAGATTTATGATCTGTTATGATGTAATGTTTCCCCAGAGTAAAATGATGCTAGATCAGTTTAAAGTAAGTTCAACAAATGCACGATAAAATTCTATGAACTTTGAAACTTGCGTATTTTCCACATAGTTGCGTGGCTCTTCAAATGTGTTTGGACAGCACATCCCAACATTCCTAACCAGCATAGCCAGTGGTGAGGAATGATAGGAACTGCAGTGCAGCAACATTTTTGGGGGGAAGGCACATGATTCCTTCCCCACTGCATGCTAATGCTGGCTGAAACTGCTTTGAATATGTATCCCATTTCTCTGTTTTTGGCCATTTCCGCCCTACACTGTTATAGTGCTATTATTCCACTTTCAGCATCCTGTGGAATTCTGGAGCTTGTAGTTTCCTGAGGCCAAAGAGCTCTCTGGATGAGAATTCTAAATGCCAGCCCCTAAACTGCAAACTCCAGGATTCCATAGGATGTCAAAAGTGGAATAACAGCACTATAACAGTGTAGGGCGGAAATGGCCTTTGTCATACTTAACTCTCAGCTATATTGACCAAATATTCTTTACTGTGTTTGTTAGCCAGTGGCCCCACTGCACTCAGGAAACCTCTCAGTAAATCAATACCTGGTTTTTCATCAGCGGTCTTGAAAACACGATTAATGAAAAGACAATATAAATTAACAGAATACTCTTTGTTGTTGTGTGCTTTCAAGTCGTTTCTACCTTAAGGTGACCCTAAGGCCTATCAAGGGGTTTTCTTGGCAAGATTTGTTCAAAGGGCGTTTGCCTTTGCCATCCTTTAAGAGAGTGTGACCTGCCCAAAGTCACCTAGTAGGTTCCCATGGCCAAGCAGGGATTTGAACCCTGCTCTCCAGAGCCATAGTCAAATCTCAAACCACCACAGCATGTTGGCTCTAAGTGTTTGCTAAATGTAGGGCCTCAATTGGGTCTGCCCATTTTATGCTTAATCCAGGTCATGTCCCAAGCAAGAACCTATCCTTTAGCTATCCTGGTATAGTACTGTCTCTAGAAGGAAGTGTTGAACATATGTTAATTAAAAAAAACAACAAGAAGCTGATTGGAGGCTTCTTTTGTACCTGAACTGAGAAATATTTTCAGTCAAATTTATATACAAGTGTCAAGAAGAAAAAAGGGGAAAAAAGAAGGAAGAAGAATAAGAAAATAAATGCAGTGGAAGAAAACAATAGATCAGAGAGAGAACAGTTGCAGAAGCCCTGTTGTTTTCTGTCGCATCAACAATCCAGGAAGAAAACTGCATTTTCAAGGTAAGGTCAGTATCAGGTCAAAAATACATTTGGGAAATTGCCATTGTAGAGAGAAAACCTGGCTCTGGGAGAACTTCCATTGATTTCACTACCATCTAGGTTTTCTTTTATAGGATCTTATTTATGGATTTGCAGATTGCAAAACTGAGATCTATCTTAGTGTTTGCGTCTTCCCTTTCCCACACCTCCTCTTCCATTAGAAAAAAAAAGGAGGAGCATTTACAACATGCCTGTATAAATCAAATTCAAAAATCCTCTATTGCTAAATAAAAGTATCTAGGTAAAAATATTTCTCCTATAGATTTCCTCCTAATATGAATGTCTGATATTCAAATTAAGTGCAGATCCATTTCATTATATTGTTTTGGAAGGGGCATTAATTTATTTTGACTTCTGAACTGCAAACTGCAAGCCAGTTCTGGTTGGATGAGGTTGTAGTGTATATGAAAGGGAAGGAAAAAAAATAGGACAATGGACAAACAGCTATTTTAGGATATTTTGGCTTTGATTGAGCCTGAGTTAGTTGCAACATGCTGGGTAATTCTAAGTCTGTAGACAGTTAATTCTTACTCTGTTCAGTAGGGTTTCCTGCCAGGTAAGTATGCATGGGATTGCAGGCTCCTATTGAATGGATTCACTGTTGTGGTATTTTAATGAAACAAGTTTTAGTTGCCTTAGATTGGCTTTACAAGAAAAGTGGGGTACAGGATTTTAAAATAACGATGCCACTAATATTAGATTATCTTTGGACCCTAAGTTTACGAGGGTAAAGTGACTGTTCAGCAGATGGCTGCACATTTAATATTAAAAGAAGCTATAGAGGGCTTTGCACATTTGATGCAACTCCTTTTTTTGAAAAAATCCATAGTTTCAATGGAAAATAAGAGAAATACACAAAATAATTCAGGTGCGTGTTGAAAAACTTAGAATGACATCACTCATCTCGAAAACTCACATGCCTTAAGCTGACCTAGTCCAGTAACAAATACATTATGATCATCCCAAACTCCCTGGTATTTATTTTTTTTAAACTGTGGTCTATTTAAAGATTTTATCATTGTGTTTCTGTTTTCAGTGTCAGAAGTGCTGATCTCCAATGTTTGGGTAACTTAATGACTCATCTTGTAGGATAAAGTCCACCCAAGGGACCAGGAGAGATTGGGGGAAAAATTATGATATTAAACTCCCACACTATAGGACCTGCAGTCTCCTAACTGTAATAGCCACTGCTCATATCTCTTGGGGAGTTCTGGGAGTTGTAGTTCCAAAAGTACCTTTTCCAAGCTCTGAATGCCTAATAGTCTGGAAACTATTGGCTTACCCTCCACCTTTTGCATTTTATTCTTTTCACCTTTTCCCCTCTTGTGCAAGTGGAGAAGAATCAACTCAGCTCCTCATTTCCCTGTGTGCTACACATGGGTTAGGTCCACCACCTCTGTGGTTTTAAAAAAAGCTACAATTTTGTGGATGACACTACAAGTTATTGGATCTTGGTACAGATGGATGTATCTTGGGGCAGCACTATACTATACTCCACAGTGCTATCAAAGAAATAAATAAGATCTCGTCAAGTGACATCATTACTGCAGAGGGGTGGCAGCTTAGAGCTTCCATGTCGATTGGGTGGTGAATTGGCTCTGGGTTTTAGGCTGAACTGTAAAGGTGCTATTGAAGTTGCTGGATCTTTTTGGAGGGTAGGGTTCAGCAGCTGGGATAAAAAATTCAATGAGGTGAATTCACCACCCCACTGACATGGAAGCTGTCCTCTGCAGTGAAGATCTTACATATTACTTTTCCTACGTGTTTGGCAAATGAACTGGCAAAACTTGTCCAGTCCCTGGTTTGGTATGGTGATGATAATGATAGACATCTATCTATCTATCTAAGGGCCTTTCTGCACTACACTGTTATAGTGCTATTATTCCACTTTCAACTTGCTGTGGAATTCTGGGGTTTGTAGTTTCCTGAGGCCAAAGAGCTCTCTGGCTGAGAATTCTAGAGGCCCCTCCCTAAACTGCAAATCCCAGGATTCCACCGGATGTTGAAAGTGGAATAACAGCACTATAACAGTGTCGTGTGGAAATGTCCTAAGTTAGCTAGTTTTTTTTCTACTGTTAACAAAACACAAAGGTGATCTTTACTTAATAACAGAGGTGCACATTTCTGCTATTCCCACTTTGGGGAATACCATGTGCAAAGCAAACGTTGACAGAGTCCATCTGTGCAACTTGGGGAAACAGGCTGAATTCCAAGATGCAACCTTCCATTATTTATAGATGAATGGGGGAATCGTTGTTGTAGTTGTTTGCAACACACTTCCTTTTTCTTAAAGGGCGTTCATGATTTTTGTACATGATTGATTGTTTGTTTTAATTTCCCGTAAAGGTTGTACAGCAATGCATTGCCATTTGTGTGTAGAACAACAAAGAAGGGCTGTAAGAAACTCAACGTTCACTCACAGATGGCTCTGCTCAGGTGCCATTTTAATTACGAAGTAGAGCAAAGCCCAACACGATAGGCAGCCGTCTTAATAAGCGTCCTCAAGCTTTTGTCTTGGAAAAGCCTTTTTTTTTAATTGAGTAATTAAAATATTTTACCCCTTCTATTAGTTTTCTTTCCTCTTCTTCTTCTTCCTCCTCTTCTCCAAGAAAAAAAAGTAAAATGCTCTGAGCAGACAAAGTAGATTAAAAAAGTCAGCATCTGTCAGTGCGAACTGATACTGCTTTTTTCCTGGATGCAAGAAAAAGAAATAAAATTTTGAAATTGGTGTGCGCTCGAAAATCAGACCTCTTAATAAAAGTGGATTGGCAAAGAAAACATATCTGAATTATTATAATAATTAACAATAATTTATCTATGCAAAAGTAATTGAAAATTCAAAATATCTGTGCAAAGTCTAGAATCAGTGCAATCTATACAAAGCACTGGACAAGAACTTTTCCACCTAGTTTCATAGATCTGCAGCCTCTTTTTCTTTTCTTTTCTTTTCTATTCAGATGTTACTAGAAATCAAAAGCAAGCGCAGAGAGGCACGGGTGGAAGAAAAAGTAAGCAGATGGGTTGTTAAGAATTTGGGACATGGTATATATAATTAAATTAACAGACATTATCAAAATTAAAAGAAGGCAGGCAGGCAGATAATCAATTTACTGAGTTGCGGTATATCTTCATAACGTTTTGGAACAATAATGGTGCAAGTTGCTATATCTTATTATTCTTCAATCTTATTATCCATGTGGAAGTCTTTGAAAGGAATATTCAATGTGAATGAAGAGAATTTGAACAATTAACTTTGTAGATTATTTTTTTTTCTTTTGGTGAAGTTGGCTTTAATCAAGTAAAGCAAGTGTAATATGGAATAGTCACTATAACTGAATGATTTTGTATTGCCCTTTTTTTTTAACTTTTACACAGAAGAGCCTACATATTCTAGTGTTCCTTTAAAACCGGGAGTATGTTGTAGCATTTCCTAGAATAAGACAACAACGGCAGGGCCCTTATTGTTCAAAATTAGTCATATATTGCAATAATGTTATACTGTCTTTCCCTTAGTGGGGAATTATGAGGGCCTCATGTTAGGACCTCGGTGTCCTGACACAGTTAATTATCCATAGATAATGGTTTTCAGCAGTAGCTGCTACAAGATCGCCGGCATCACTATAGAAGGCTTATTAAGCGCACGGAGGCTCAGGTGCGGCACACCTATGCACTTTTCCCTGCCGAAGCAAAACAGCTGTGTTTTCTTTGCTGTACGATACATCACACGGAGCATCTCGTTTATTATCGCGAAAGCTAATGATGCAAGGGGAAACTTTTATGTTGTCCCCCATCCCTGTGCCAGAATGCGGCGGTATATTTGCTGTAGATCTGTTCACTTAGCTTCCGTAAACAATTTATCTCTCCCACCACCAAATGCATCTTTTATCTAAAATGCTTTGGCTCCGGGGTTCATTATTTTAATCGCAGTTCGTTGAAACCATCCCATTCCTTTTCTTGTTCTCCTGGGGTGGGAGGGGACATTTTAGTTAAAAGGGTAAACAATAGCACAGTAGAAGTGGGGAAGATCTAGTTTTCTCATTGGGTTTTGTAACATTTTTGAGTGCTATCTTAGCACCTTTATTCTTAATCATTTATATATTTATTGCATGTGTATGCTGTCTTTCTCCCAGAATGAGACGCAAGGAGGCTTCCAAACAGCCAGTTAAAAATGTGTACAATAAAATTTAAAAAAGATTAAAACCGTAAGAAAGTATAAAGGCACAAGAACATGCAGAAATTAGAAAAATAAACAAAACATTCAGGTAAAAATAATGATAAAAAAAGCTCACCTGCTCACACATTAAAAGCCAGCTTGAACAGAAACGTTTTTGCCTGCAGGCTAAAGGAGAGCAGGGCAGGGGCCAGACTAGCCTCCCATGGAAGAGAGTTCCAGAGGTGGGAGCAGCCACCAAGAAGGCTCTGTCCTGTGTCCTCACCATTTTTTATTTATTTATTTTTATTTATTTGTATCCCGCCTCTCCACATGGATCGAGGTGGTGAACAACTTACAAATAGCATGTATTTCGAAACATTTCTATACATGCCCCCAACAAGCTGGGTTCTCATTTTACCAACCTGTGAAAGGATGGAAGGCTGAGTCAACCTTGGAGCCCGGCAGGATCGAACTCACAACCTTGTGGCTTGCAGTACTGGCATTTAACCACTGTGCCACCAGGGCTCATTCACCAAGTTCGCCAAGTGAACTAGGGATGGTAGCGGGACTGAGAGAAAGTCTCCCCCGCAAATCTTAAAACTCTGGAAGGTTTATTTTTAATAAATAATTTTTATTAAGACTAGGGAAAAAAACCACATGTCATATAGAATGGAACAGTATAAAAAAATAAAAATAAAACAGTACATTACAAAGCATTCAGGCCCGTGCTGCACTATGGTTCCATCCTGGCTTGGAGACACGTTGAAGCCAGTCTGCAATCTGTGTTACTGCATGACATTGTTGCAGTCCTGCTCCTGTTGGTCCACAGCCGTCGCGATTGCACATTATACTATTACTAGAAAAAATCCAGTAATAGGCCCCTTTTGTGCAACGGTCACATTGGCTGGGGCCATGTGGGAAGGACCGAAGCACTATCCATGTGCTTCCTTCCTCAGTGCAGCGCTGGAAGAGGCCAGCTGCACTGAGGAAGGAAAGAGTGTGTCCCGAATGCTACCGTCCACTGGCAGGTAGTCGGGTGTGGAAGAGAGCATTTGGGACACACTTCCATCCTGGCAATGGCACTGCTGGGATGACACTGGGACGTTGTGGGATCACAGCACAGTGCAGTAAGGGCCTCAGTCATTAACAAAACACAAACATAAAAAGAGAAGCAAAAAGAACCTTACAAAATTTAGTTACTAAAAACAAATACCTAAACATAAAACATTCTATTAACTTCCCACTTCCCCAGATCTTGATTGCTGTCAACTTCTAAAAAATTTTCTGGCTTAGATTTATCATTGTTTTCTTACTGTATTTACTCAGGTATATTACTGATGCAAAACTCTCTGGCAGGTTTGTATAGGGAGGTATGGTCTTTCAAATAGTCTAGACCTAAGCCATATAGTGCTTTATAGGTTGTGCCAGCACTTTGAATTGTGCCTGGAATCAAACATGTAGCCAGTGTATGGTAGTTTATGGAACCAGTGCCAGTCTAACACCAAATGGCTTCTGAGATACCGAGCCTCTTCAGCACATGCTTCCTCCATTTGTTTTGCTGATAAATACTTGATTTCCCCCCACAAATTTAGTACAGTTCATAATCCCTGTTATATTAGATAAAAAAAGTGCACACATGGGTTGGATCTAAATTGCTCTCCCCGCTCTTGCACACCCACCAGCACCTATCATTTGTTGATTGTACACTAATGTTGTAAATTTCCCCGTGAACAGAGAAAGAAGTAATTGTTACTGCAGTTTTCACTCAATGTAGCCAATTTTATAAGTGAAGATGAATTATGGAGTACCCCCTCAAAGTTTGGTTATACCTACCTCCCCCATTTGCAAAGCCTCTGGATTTGTTTACAGCATCCTTGGAAAGATGACATCTGCTGTACATATCTTAAATTCTGGCTTATAAAAGTAGCTAAGAGCACAGCCTTAATACTCTAAAGGCACCAAGATCTTGTCTGATCTTGAAAGTTAAGCCCTGGTTAGTACTCAGATGGGAAACTGCCAATGAATACCAGGTGCTGTAGGCTGTATTTCAGAAGAAGGAAGCAGCATGACCACCTCTGAGTTTTGGTTGTAAGACCTTGTCTTACAGGTGTCATAAGTCAGAGATTACTTGAAGGCACACAATAACTAACAGCAACAGTTTGGAGCACAGACTGGGCAGCTTCTGAACTGTGCACAAACTGTTTGGATGAACAGTGATATGTGCCTAACCACCATTCTCACTTTCTCCTGTATGTGTGGAAGGAAAGGTAAGGGGACATACAGAATGGTGTCATAGGGTGGTATCATAGGTCATAATCTCACTGTTCTTCATAGGCCATAATCTCACTTTTCTTCCATGTGTTCAGAATAAAGAACCCTAGCATGTCTACCATAGCAGCTGGAACACACCCACTCTTGAGTGATTTCAGAAGCTAACCTTGGTTGGAAGTCCACCAAGGAATATCTGGGATCTCCAAGCAGCAATAGTAAGATACCTGAAGAGGTTAGACAGACTGATGCTCTGATTCATTGTAAGACAGCATCCTGTACTCTTACACTGAAAACGAAGATTTTTTTTTTTACATGAAATAGTTATTTTGATTGGATCAAAACATGGGATCATGCTTAACATGGGCATTATTTTGCAATGTTTTGGGTGTGTTTGCTGGAAATATGAGGCTTTCATTGAAAATGTCAGACCCATGCAGAATTCTGTTCTGTCCCACGGTGACATCTTGTGTGATTTTTATCACACTAGAAATTGCTGTATCCTCTGCTCCATAGCACTGGTGTAGGAAGAAGCATGGAAATGTTCAATAGATGTTCCATGTTCACTTGCGATGCAAGGTAAATTGTCCCATCTTATGGAGTGAATTGGGAATTCAACAGGCAGCTGCCCCCTCTGCCTTACAATTTACCGTTTGGCCTTGAGGAAGAGAAAGCCTCAGTGCCTAAGGTTTCCCCAAGCTTTTCACTGTTTCCAGTCTACAACCGTTTGATTTGTTAGCAAGCTGTAACTGATCTTGATCTTTATTTTGTTTCTGAATCTCCAATATAATCAAAACAAGAAGCATTTGGCCCGTGAAAGCAAATGCTTTTCGATCCTTTGTTGTCAGATCCACACAATTTTCTCTCCAGCAGGATTAGATGAAACAGAAAACCGATATCCCAAGCCCCTGGAATTGCAGCCTTGTAATTTAGAAATATCCATTTTATCCCATGTAATTTCTTTGCTAAAATTCCTTAGTCTGAATCTGATACAGGTAGGAGCCAAGACAAACAGTAACCATTTATAGTCATCCAGACCAGTTTGGATTTCACTATAATGCAAAGAAAAGAGATATCTTGGCTGGGTTTCAGGTGTGTAGCAAGGGCAGAAAATGCATTTCAAATTTAGCATCAAATGTTGCCACATGTTCCTTTAACAATTGCAGACGTATCTAGAAAGCAAGCTGTAATGTCAGTATGCCGGCATCTCCCCTCCTTGGAAGTCTAGGCCCATCATTAGGGGATTCTCAGTGAGCGGTTAATTTACCCAAATAAAGAGGCAGCTTAGAGGAAATATCGCAACCGATTAAGAAGGCGATTTATCCTTAACTCCGAGAACAACCACAGCTTTAGACAAATTCAAAGCAAGTAGCAGGGAGCTTAGGCTGACGGTTAGGGGTGCAAACATGGTGGCCCTTGATAATGATACCTAATCCCTCCAAATGAAAACCAGAGATGTATCTCTGTGGGCATTTCATGGTGGGAAAGATGTTGGAAAGAACTGTGAAGATTAACCAGAGTGTCAGCCTTCTTTTGTCTGTGCTTGATCATATCCCCCAATTTATAAAGGCCAAAGAAATTTTAGATTGGAATATAATTAAGGCCAGATCAGATTATCTTTGGCTGACATGATACAGGCCTCTTTTGGGACTCTACCACTTTAGTGTCCATGTTGGCAATAACTTCCCTAAAGGGGCAAGTTTTGGGACCTTGTGCAGACCTATTTCAGTCCTGCTTCAGGCTTGGCTATGAGACAGAAACAGCTTTGGATGCCTTGTTGGTCAGTCTGTAGTTTGGGAGCTAGATAGAGAGGGGCCAAACACTGTTGTTAGTCCTGATTAGAGTAGATCCATTTAGACATTTGGATATATCCACATGTTCACTCCTCATTCAGAAATTGATTGAATAGGTCTACTCTAGCTGGCATTCACCAACAGGATGTGTCCCTTGTGATTTTACCGAACCTCTGGAATTGTTGATATTGTTGACAATACTACTTTGATGCCATTGACCATAATATTGATTGGCTTGGACCAATCAATGTTATGAACACTTTGGTACCTCTCCAGTCTTGAGTCTATCTACCTGGAGCTGCATAGTTTCTCCTTTCTCCATGGTTTATCCCATGATGCCCAAAGGTTGGGAGAAAAAAGACCTTCTGTCCATGTGATTCCATTTTGGATCATCTTTACATCAGAGCTTGGAAAATGTACTATTTAAAAGTATTTTCCCCACCCCAATACCTGTCATAATGCTTGCTATATATATATCCTTTACCATTGCTAGTGATCATTACAGTATTTTAAGAAATATTTGGCAATATCATTTGTTACATTTCTCCTTGCTTTCTGTGCATCTTTAAGCAATTGGTTCTGCACTGCACAAGCTGCTACCATATTGAAATGTTAAGTCTTTCAGGTGCTTCAAGATTATTGTTGATTTTTTACTGTAACAGACAGTGCCCTGAATCCTATTGATTAGTCTCAACTAGAGCAGACATATTGAATCAAGTGTTAAATGGTAAGTTGATGCTTAGGTAAATCTCATTTATTCAATGGGTCTACTTTAGATGTGACTAAATAATAGGCTTTAGGCCAAACCTGGCTAAAGTTTCCCTGGGGAAAGTTTTTTTTAAAAAAGATGAGAGGTGATTTGGATTTATAAAAAGATAAGAAAATGAGCCAAAACTTAGAGGAGAAAAAATTCCTGCCAGCATGACTCTAAAATAAAAATACTTGGTAATGAAAGCTTTAAAAAGTAGTTAGAAAAAATATATATTGCACTGAACGTTAGTAAAGGGACTTTGTTTCAGCTTACGCCACTTTTGAAATTTACCTTTGTTGCATCTTTGCTGCTAACACAACTCATCACCAGTAAGTGTGTTAATTGTAACTATTTCCTTTCAAGCTCTAGACAGGGTAACACGTGAGCCCCATAACTCCCATGAAGAAATACTACTCCCCTTGCTCCAGCCTATATTAAAATAATTACATGAGTGATAAGATTGAGTATAAGTCTCTTTGCTGAGATGGAAAGGACATTGGACAGACGTCTCCTCTATGCTGCGACTCCTCGGAAGAAGTTCTTTGCTCCCCACGTTGGGGAAGGGATAACCTTAAGACGACCTTTGCACATCTGGGGCTGTGTCCTGCAAGTGTTGTTTTACATCCCTCGTCTTCAGCTGGGCCATCGCTTCTGACAGACGTGTAAACAGATGCAAGCGTTGTTGCTAATGACAGGTGATTATAAGTGGTGTGGGTGCCAAAGTAATTAAACTGCTCTCTGACAGGAACATTTGGCGATGTGGTATTTCAGCATTAGAAAAATTGTTACAACACATTTTTCCCCCTGCTAGGCTATAAGGCTTGAGTACCATGAATTATGGTTCTTGCTGAAATCTCCCCCCCCCGCCATTGATGAAAGCCAAACTAAAAATTAAAACATAGGATGCTACCTTCTATCGGGTCAGTTCATTTTGCTCTGCATAGGGCAAAGGTGGATAAAGTATAGTCTATGGGTTTCACGCAACCCCGAGGACCTTTGTTTTGGCCCACAGGATTCTCCATGGTTCAAAAAAATTGTCCCCAAATGCCCTCTAGGGAATGTAGGGGGCATTTTTGCATATTTTGGGGAGAAGGCTGCCCTTTGTGATAATAGAGGGCTGGGAAGGAGATTCACTCGTTAGTCTAGTCAGCTTTTGGAATAGGAGGGACGCGATCTTGTTTCCCCCTTCAAGCTCCAAAATAGTTTGGCCCAGCCCTAGTTTTGCCCTGTTTCTGGTTTGGACCTCCATCTTTGTTTCAAGGAGAGCAGCCATACCTCAGTTGGAGACATCTCCTTGGCATACAGAAAGTTTGAGCTTCAATTCACAAAATCTTACTGCAAGAGTGTGTGCAGTGTGGCCCTGGGGCTACATGTGGCTCCTGAAGGCTGTTTCTTTGGCTCTCAACCTTTCCACACTCATTGGACTGTCCTTTTTTTGCACCTCAGAAAGAGTGGATTACTCTTTTTTAAATTACATCAACTTACCTCTTGAATCACTGCAGTTTTTTGGCAAGATTTGTTCAGAGAGGATTTTCCTTTTGCCTTCCTCTGAGGTTGACAATGTGTGACTTGCCCATGGTCACCCAGTGGATTTTCATGGCCGAGCAGGAATTTGAACCGATCCCCCGAGTTGTAGTCTCGTGTTCAAACCACTACATCATATTGGCCCCCCCCCACTTTTTTTAGTGAACAAATGCATTTTGGGATGGGGTATTCTGAATTTATCCCCATTTGGCTCTAAGCACACCTGACAGTATTGTTTTCCATCTCTGAAGCTAAGATTGTTAAGAATGTGGCCCTTAGTGGGATGGGGAGCCAGTTACTAGCCCTGTGCACGCCAAATGGAGTAGTCCAGATTGCTTTTAAAATTGATCTGCTACATTGTTTTGGAAACTGTGCACTTTGGAGATCTCATCACAGTTGGATGAGATCTCCAAAGAGATATTTGCACTGTGGTCTTGATGGTTGTTCTGCTTTCGGGAGGGCAGCCTATAGCCAGAGTGCAAATATCTTCCGAAAGCCTTGGGAAATGGCATAGTTCAAGCTGGCTTTGCTGGATGCATCCATCCAGAATTGGCTTGATTTGGGAGTTTAACTCTTTGACATTTACACCTCAGAGTATCTACGTCTGTCTGGTTTTTAAATAGCTGTTTCTTTTTCTTTTTGTGACTTGTCCCAAATTTTCAGTTAAAAATAATAATAATATGGAAACCTAAATAACTACAGAAGAGTTTATTTTAATGATTTTTGTATTCATACCTGTACAGTATCTGATGACTTCATTCATTTTTATTATGGTAATTTTCATGGTTTTATTGCTTAAATTGTTTTTATTATCATTATGTTAGATAACTGCCTCAGGTATATTTTTTTTCCCTTTTGGGTGAGAAGGCACAGTAAAAACATAATAAATAAACAATGAGAAAATAAATAAAGTTGCCAGACTTGAGTGGGTTTTGAACTGGTGCCTATAAAGCTTTTCCTCTGTTTTATTCCTGATTTGGACCAGTGCTTTCTTAACGCTGCACAAGTACAGTTAAGTTGCTCATATGATGGATGTGTGTGTGTGTGTGTCTGTAGATGTATTATTCTGCCATTCAGGGAGATCTAAGTATTTTGATGGTTAGTCACGGTGACGGCAAGTAGAAATGTTAAACATCACTGGTCTTGAAAAGAGCTTCCATTGTCTTCAGCCTCTGGTGCCAAGGGGAATCTTTCTAGCAGTGCCGTGTTGCTTCCCTCAGTGTAACATGTCATGAAACATTTCTCGGTAATGACCGACACTGAATATGAGTTGACAGGACCTTTGACTGGGTAGAGTGGGTTCAATTACCAGAAATGTTGGGTTACCTGAGATTAAAAAAAAGAGAGAAAGAAAGAAAGACAAAAAGAACCAATTGCACTTGATTTTTGACCTCTCAACTCAGGAGTTATGTGGCAGCAAAGACAAACGAGTAGATTAACGGCTCCTTCCAACTCTTTCTGCTCCAGCGTGGAAAATGTGTTTTGCTTTCCCTCCTTCCCTCCCTTTAAGAATCCAAATAGACCACATTTCTTCAAAGAAGCATGACTATAAAATGACTTCCACATACACCCTTAGTACTTTTGTCCCTTCCTGACATGAAGTCAAGCCCAAGAGCGGTTATCCTATCTCATAAAAATATCTGGAACATAGTGTCCTGAAATCAATACAAGATAAGTGATTGGTCTTTTAACCTCACCTTTCTTCTTCTTGTCGTGGTTACATTGCTCCGGCATACCTGTAGCCAACCTGACGCCAGAGGAAATGAAAGGACCTGCCACCAAAAGTATCATCTCTTTCTTTCTTTTTCTTAGTTGGGACAGAGCGGAGTTGTGCACTTGTTTCGCAGTCTGCTGCCTTCCAGCTCCCAGACAGAGTTATAGCAAACAGCCTAATTAAACGGTCCCTGTCTGCCTTCCCTTGACTGTCTTTACAAAGTCATTTCACTAACTGACATTCCTAACTATTAAAGTGGGTTGCCGTGAGCCTCTGTTGCTGGTGATAAAACTGAATGAAATTTGTTAATTTGCGACAATGCTCGATCCTAGATGTTGAGCTAATGCCTTGACACCTGAGCACCCCTTCCCCGTCACCAGCATCCTCATAATGGTTTCCTATGTTTTGCTATTTCCAGTCATAAATGGGAGAAATCTGCAATAGGTATTGCATTCCTCACTGGGTGTCCAGTGAGTTGCAGCATTAATCTTGTACCTCCTTCAAGAATGCACTCCTGTGTGTGATTAGAACCTTGATATAGGGATTCTTTTATGAGCTCAAATATACAATAACTGCAGACTGCATTTCTTTCATACAGAAACAATAAGTTTATTTCTCCATCTTTTTTTTTCTCCTTCACTGGTCCTTCATTTCATTTTTTTTAAATGCAAACCTTAGTCATCAACCACAAGCTGGTCCTTGTCAGCATATACTGATTTTAAATGTGACAGTTTTGGATTTAAATTTAATAGATATTTAAATAAGTATGTCCAAAGCAGTGCAGGCTGCTGAGAATAACATTTTTAAGAAGAGCTGATTCTTCATAGTAGAAGTTATCTCCCCCTCCCAACCACCACCACACCTGATCGAGTGAACTTTTAAAAGTGGTATTTCTTTGGCTTCATCATCCTGTTCAAAGTTGTCTCCAAGATATTTTTTTTTTGGTGGGGAAGAAGCACCAATGTTAGCCTTCCCAAACTTTAGGAAGCAGAAATTGCACAACTCAAGAACTGCCTCTGATATTTTGGGGTATTTCATGTAAAGTGAGAAACACCTTCACCCATGCATGCGTTTTTGTGTCTTTGGGTTGCCTGTTTACTCACGATGGCATTATAAATTTCATAGAATTTTCTTAGGCAAAGAATAGAGCTGGTTTGCCGTTGCCTTCCTCTGAAATGTAGCCTACAGCACCTAGTATTTCTTGGTCATCCCCCATCTGTGTACTAACCAGGCCAGACCCTGCTAGTTTCCAAGATCAGATGGGACCTGGTGCCTTCAGGGTATTTGGCCTCACATCCAGCCATATCATTAGGCAGAGTGAAGTGATGGCCTCACACAGTAGTTGAAATGGGACAGCACACAGTGGCAACCCCTGTTCCTCCTGGATTTCCTAGCTGCTTCCATCTTCCGCACAACTGTGGGCACTATCCTACCTCCGGTGTTCAAGTAAGATTCAGCTGTTCATCCAGCTGGCTTCTGTACATAGAATAGAAGAAGGTGCCATTTTGTCCTTTACCTTCCTGAGAATGATAGTGGTCTTGGACAATATTGAGGAATATGAATGGGAGATCACTATTTCACTCTTTGCGTGTTTGTGGGTGTCCTGTTGTTCGGACATTGTGGCAAAAGATTAGTTGTTTTATGACTCTTTCTACAATACCTGGTTTGTGGGGGCTCTTTTATACTCCAGAATTATAAATTTATAGTTTGGGATTTTGAAAGTTAGCATCATGTAGTGGTTTGAATATTGGACTACGACCCTGGAGATCAGGGTTTGATTTCCTGCTTGGCCATGGAAGCCCACTGGGTGATCTTGGATGTCTCATACACTCTCAGCCCCAGAAAACCCCATGATGGGTTCACCTTAAGGTCAACATAAGTTGGAAATGACTTGAAGGCACACAACAACAGTTGGTGAGGCACTGTAGCTCCCTGACTGAGAATCATATGTATCCTTTCCTCAAAGGTAAATCATTTTAAATTATATTTAACTATTTTAACCAATTTTATTCTGTCTTTTTAACATGCTAAATTGTTTAATATGTTTTGGAATCATTTTGCTTGTTCCATTCTTTTTTAAATTAGTCAGATTGGGTTTGTTGTACACCAGCCTGAGGTCTTTTAAATAGAGAATGAGATATAATTATTTTAATTAATATATAACTAAACATCCAGGATTCCATAGAATATTGCTGTGGCAGGTAAAACGGACTCCTAGGGCCATAAATGGGTAGTTTGAAAGGGCCTCTTTTCTGGATGTAAGGATTTGGGTTTACTTTGCTTTACTTGAAGTATGTGTATTTGACTGACATTGTGAGTTGTTTTGAATGCTTCAGTAAGGAAAGTGGGATATTAATCAACATGGTACGGTGTTATGTTACCGCTTTTGTCTGTTGCATGCATAGGCTGGTCCTCACAATCTATAGAGTCATCGTATAGTAGAACAGTTTCTTGTCTTTCTCCTAGCTTTTCATCCCCATCACATCCTCATCCTCCCTTTTCTTCACATCCATTCTCCGTGGTTATATGGGACTCACACCATTATCTTCTCTGGCCCAAAAATCTGAGAATTTAATGGTTTGTATTGCAAGCAGTGAAAACAAAGGATATTGTACAACAACAACAATACTCTCATTATATCAGGAGTTGAGTCAGATCCCCAAACCTGTATTTTCAGTGAAAGAATCTATTCAAGATGCTGAAACCAAGGCTTTAAAGAAAACAGAGAAACCAAAAATAAATAAATACTTTTACAGTGGAAGAAACAGTACTGTATAATTTGAGTAATAGACGTGTTTAGACGTGACTTCAGCAAGGGTGGAAATACAGTGTCTGTGCATGTTAAAAAAAAAGGGGTTTTGGTCATGCCATAGTGCCAAATGCTCTATTTTTAGAGAAACTGAAGCAACATTGGCAAATGATCATGAAAACTACTCGTTGTACAATGAGCTTTGCCTCACTTTTGAAGTATCTCTGTCACTTGGGTTCATAGAGTTGCTCTCTCTGGTTTCTCCTCTCTCGGTTTCTAATGGAAGTTTAGATCATCTCCAAAGGATAAGACTGAGTCTAAGGACCTGTCATATCACCTGCTGCTTGAGAAAGACTTCTCTCCATGCTAAAAAATGATTTGTTAGTTGGCCCAGACACTGCAGGAGAAGTTGCTTGTCAGGCTCTGATCCGTTGTAGGCATGTAACACAATTTTTTTACACTTCTAGTGGGGGAGTTCTTTGCACTTTTTCCTGACAGCAAACTAAATCTTTCACCTAATCCATTTCCTCCAACATATTGGCCAGAGTCAGACATCTTGAATGCATATGCACCTGCAGCAGGTGATACAGTATGTACCTTCTCTCTTTCCAGTTTCCTCCGGTCCATTTGTAGCTCAAAACGTACACTATCCTCTCTCAATGAAATCAGAAATCTGGTTCTTTCAGAGCTCTGTGGTTCAGACCACAGAGAAACAGCTGGTCTCATCTTTGTTGGGAAGGCAGAGGTGAGGCTCCCACTTTCAGATCGAGCATTGAGGCTGCTTTTCCTCCAAAGCCATCATGGACTTTCCTCCTCCACTGAAGTCAATGGGGGAGACTCTGTGCCCAGGAGAACAGTGTATATGCCGTTGATTCTGATTGCATAGACTGTTGAAGGGTTATAGGGCTCCTTGTTTGTTGGAGACTTTTTGAAAAGGCTACTTTGTTAACCATTGTTTATGCTGAAGTGTAGATTTCTATGAGGTCACAGCCAACATGTCCTATGCCAACAGCCAGCCACATTCACAGCTCTCCAGATGGAGCTTTGTCCAGCTATGGACAAAGTTTACAACAGTTTGTCAGTCAGTTACCATTTTTTGTTTCAGCAGTCGGAGTCAGTAATAAATTCTGAGTGACACTCCAAAGGCGCTATCCAGCAGCAAAGTCAGCACATGAGGTGAGGATTAAGTTTTCCAAGAGTAAGAGTCAGAGATCTGAACGTAGGATACGTTGCTTCCACCACTGACACCAATTGTCTGCAATAGATTTCTCCCCCCTGCCTCTCCTGTATTTATGAGCTGACAGCCTCACCCAGCTGTTTGCCTAATTAATGCACCTTCTCTATATTAATGCCCTGAGTCTCGTGGGCTGCCCCTTTTTCATATACACTGACTGCAGTAAGTATTCTCCTGTTCATGTCTCTTTGCTGTGGCTGTTGGGTAGAGTCTGTGTTTGCACCTGGGATTGGGGCATGACACAAGGTGGTCAAGCTGAAGTAGGGGAGAAGACACCATAGGGAAAACCTCAGCCTCAAGCTGTAGCCTTTGCTAGCCTTCCCTGTGAGGAGAACCAGTGGCCAGCTAGGAGAGCCAATAACTGTGACCAGAAACCCTTGTGCCTGCCAAACTTTTTGACTACAGTTCCCTTCATTTCTGATTCTTGGCCATGCGAGCTGGAGGTTATGTTAGTTATAGTCTCTGAAATCTGATGAGCACCATTTTTGTCTGTTCTCTAGGAAGTTGTTTCCACAAGCAGTGCTGGTGACACTGCACAATTGTATGCAGAGCTTCAGGTGCCCTGCTGTAGCCCTGATGTGCTCCTGACATTATCACAATATCCGGCAGTACTGAATTCCATCAGTTAACTAGGCACCGTGGGAAGAAATACCTTTTTTTCTTTATCTTGGGCTGTGTGCCAGTCTGTTTTAGTCAACGATGACAAGTTCTGATATTTTAAAAAGCTGTTCCAAAGAAAATGCCATTTATCAGACCTAAACCAAGTGTTATAATTTGCAAACTGGTACAGGCTTACATTTGGTCATGCACAACAGTTGTGTCACCAATTTACATGGGCCTCTGTCTTGCATAACCATGGGCACTAGCCCTGGAAGCCGAGAATTAATTGAAGGAACCTATGGGCTCCCCTCCATGTAGAAATCCACAGGCATGGGTTGGTGTTTTCTTCTGTTTTTCTTTCCTCTGCACAGTACCTCACTTCCTTGCTAGGCATATAAAAGCTAAGCAACCACTCTACTAAGAGTGCCACATCTGATGGCCAGCCCAGGAGGAAACACTTCCTTGCCAACGCAATGAGGAACAATATCCTGCCAAAATCCACAGGGGAAATAGTTCATTTTCCTGTGTGTTGGCTCCAACAATAACACTTTCAAACTAAACACAGAGTTAACTTCCTGCATTGTATTCCATCCTCCCAGTGTCCAAGAAACCTGGACTTCTTCAGAGAAAGCAAACAGTGAAACGACTGTGATTGTTAATCTCTCTCAAATGTGGCATTGTCTGAGCTGATGAAAAGATGCTAATTTGCGGTATGCTTCTCTCTTGTTCTGACTGCTCTTATGGTGCTCCAAAGTAGCAGAATTCCAGCATTTCACAGATGAAAAGTAGGATTTGTGTGGCCAAGCAATGTCAGAGTGAGGATGGCAAAGATTATTAACAAGGAAGGGCACACAAGATGTGAGAGGCTGCAGTGCTTTGCTTTTGTTTGAGCCTACTGGGAAGGGCAAGATCCTGCCCTGCCCTGCCCTCTGCTGAGTTAATTGAGTGCAAACTACTTTTGTACTTTGAGCCCAGTTTGCAGCAATTGAAGTAAGCTGAAGAAAAGTGAGAGGAGACAGAAACTAGCTATTTTAAAAGCAGCAGAAAAAGTGGAATAATGGAGGATTAATTTGGACTGTCCCTGACAAATCAGAACAATTGGAGGGTATGATGCAGATGTCAAATTTCCATTACCAGGATTTCCTCCACCTTCCCTTTTTTTGTCTTTGTCTCCTTCATCGTTTCACAATTCTTTTCTTCTTCCTCGTCCTCCTCCTCTTCTTGTTCCTCTCCTCCTTTAACGGCAACAAGAAGCAAAAAGTCCATCTTTACTGGCTTTTACTCTGCAAAGCTGAAAATCATATAAGTTTCATAATCCCTCTGGGCTGAGAATATGGCTGTTCCATGCTGCCATTGGCAGCACACAAATGAGTCGACTTGTGTGTTGTGTCCCTGCTTTTGAGCAAAATAAGACGTGAGGTAGCACCTGACTTTTCTTAGAGGAAACCACATTTCTATCAGTCATAGAATTGCCATAAGTTAACAGCAGCAAATAACAGCAAAAGGTGAGCACACATATATTTGGTGCTGAATCATGGTGGAGTCTGGAGTGATCTGGCACCTGGTTATGAAACATTGTGTTTCAAATTGTCAACAAAAAGCCACTACCAGTCACTATTAATGACTTAGTTGCTTCTGTCTTTGGCTGGTTATTTTCAGATAAGCCTTCCAACACGCACTGTTTTGTATGGTCACAATATGCTTTCCCGTCTTCGCACGGAAAATAAATCTGCTGCAGTTTCTGAAAACTTTCAATCCTCTTTGTAAAAGCGTTTTTCCTGATCTTTCCAAGTTTGCAAACTTTGTGAATTTACTACAGTACTGGTGCTCCTGCAATTAATCTACCCAGCTCTTTAGCTTTTAGAACTACTTTTTAAAGTTTTACATGCATGATTCCTTAATAAAATAGCCTGACGTGGTAACAAATGAAAGTCTTTCGTGCACTATTCCCTCCCACGACAGTACTCTAGAAATGAAGAAATGTGCATTATTCTACATTTTAAATGCATTAAGGAGTACAGCTGTTGCTGTGGTTAAATGAACCAAGGCATTCTGAGGAACTGGAATACTAAATCTCGACCTGAAAGAACCTTATGGAAGAAAAGAGTGTTTCTGCTACTCTGTTCCCTATATGATTCTTTTGAGGTTTCCCTTTTTTGTGCTTTGTTTTAAGCGTAAACCTTGAAGTGCCTGAACAAACAAAGGCTTCTTTTGCAAACCAGCCAGGGAAACATATGATACCATTTGCCATTGCAGAATGTGGCCTGCTGTTCTTCTGTAATTATAATGGCCTAAGCAGTGAGGGGTTGGTTCAGCCTTCCTTAACAATCATTAATCTACCGAGTCGTCATAACAGCGGCCCATCTTGGAGAACAGCAGTCCTTGGCGCTCAGCGAGCGAGGGATTGCCTCCTCCGCTTGCGTTCTGCCGGCACTTGCCAGCCCCAGAGGATTGTGGGAGGAAGCATTTTCTTCTTCATCATCATCTTTCACCCCTCCTTCTCTATATCCCCTTGGGGACCTCCTGCCTTCTCCCTCACTCTTTGCCTTGTCCCTTTCTCCACCCCCCACCCCCTTTGCTACGGAAAGTTTCTTTCCGTGTGACCGGGAAGCCTGTTTAGTAGACCATATTGCCAGGGAAGGTACATCGTTTGTTGCGTGGTTCTGGCAAGGCCGGACGGTCAGCTGGGATGTAATTAAGACTCAGAGAACAGGCTGTCTTCACCACAGGAAGGGCATGTTAGATGTTGCAGGGATTTGGGGCTGTCAGTTTGGCCAACGCTGAAGACGGAGAGCCAGGGACAAGTGCGCTTGCTTCCTTTTCATTTATAATCCCTTTATGTACAGCGGATGCACTTGGCAAAGTTTACATCTAACCTATTGGCTCTTGCTGGCGGGCCAATGAGGCCAGATTAGCATATGTTACATGTATATTTTAGTAATATTTTAAAAGCAAGTGCGGATTTCCAAAGTGAATTATGCATGTATGACAGAAGCAGGGTTGTGTTTCACTGGGTGTCAAATCCCACATCTTTTTGTCAGGACTATGGGTTTTACATTAAAAAGGCAGAGAGACTAAACGAAGTAAAACAGTTTTAATTTTTAACAGTTTGGGTCCGGCCCAAGGAACCACTTTCTGACAGTTTTAACTGACATTTGAATAATTGGATTAATTTAGAAAGGGGGCAAGACACGTTTTGATGGTTGCGCCTTCGTAGTGTGTATGTTTGTGTGTGTATAAATTTAAGGAAGGGGATGTACAGTTTAATGATTTAGGGTCTGTACTGCATGCAAAAACAAGATGCTGTAGTTTGCTAACTTTAAACTAGGCTGGCAATGGGTGAAGGAAAGTCTGTGAATGTGAGTTAAATATGAAACGGTGTTGGAAAACTGCTAGGTTTCTGAGTGAAAGAAACCTGGATTTCTTAAAAAAAAACCCAGTTGAGCACAGAATGTACTTTCAGAAAAATCCTCAGAGCTGTTTACTACTGTAGATCTCATGAAGTTAAGTTGGGAGATGTGTTAGCATATTGCACATTTATTTAGAAACAAGCTTGGGAAAGAAGGGAGGTAATTTTAAGACTACTGGTTAATTTCTACAGTTTAAAAATGATCTAAAGTTTTGGGTTAGCATAATGTGGTCTGGAGATCCAGTATGGAATAGTGATATAGTTGGCATAGTTTGAGCTAGCCATGGAAACCTACTGGGTGATCTTGGGCAAGTCACACTATCTCAGCCCCAGAGGAAGGCAAAGGCAAACCCCTTCTGAACAAATCTTGCCAAGAAAACCCTTCAATATGGTGCCTTATGGTCATCATAAGTCAGAAATTATTTGAAGGCACATAACAACACATGTGGCATAGATGGAAACAGATACACTCTTCTCAGCCTTCTCACTAGCTGCTCCTGAACTGTGGAACTCCCTTCCACAGGAGGTTGGTTGAGTCCCTTCCTGCCATGTTACTACCAGCAAGCCAACACTTAAAACAATTTTAAACAATTATTTAGGCAGATATTTGGCTTTTAATTTGTTATTATTTGTTCCAGCAGATGCAGCTTTTAATGGGGAGGCAGTTGTCTTTCCATTTTATTAGACTTAAACGTGCTTGTAGAAATGGTCTTTAACTTGTGTTTTAGCTCGTGTGTTGTCAATAGAACTCTGGTTTAATTCTCTTTTAACTTTTGTATTAATAGGGTTTTTTTTAATTGTGCTTTGTTTTAAATGATTGTGAGCCGCCTTGAATCCCAAGCCTGGAGAAAGGTGGAACATACGTTAAATAACTAAACACACAAACAAATAAGCAAGCTTTTTTTGGAAATTAACTCCATCTTTACAACTGACTTTAGGGAAAAATAGAGTTGAAGCAGTGTGGCTGAAAAATACTGAAATATGTTAATGCTTTTTCAGAACCAAAACTGTGGAAGTGTCTTTGTTTCCTCCAGCTCCAAACTTTCATTCATTTACAGTTGTGCAAACCTTTTAAAGCAGAGGTAGCTCTGCTATGAACAAAGATATCAACCTGAAGGCAGGTGATTCAGGTGCTCTGATGTCTACATGGAACTCGGGTTTCATGTTTGCTCCCTGTTCTTTTATGTTTTAATGACAATTAGTGAAGAAGTTCCATACATGCCCACATTCTTTTTCCCACCTCTTTCCATGCTGTTCTTGAAGCTCTAATAAATTTGGCTGTCACGATTTCTCCGTCACTGCAAGCAACCTTGGGAGCAATAGTTTCTTTAAGGGGAAAAGCTCTGCAACAGTTCTGAGATTCCATCCAGAAGAATATTTCCCAGGATTCCATAACAAAATCCTGATGAGCTAGGTCAGATTAATCTTCTTAAGACAACAGGCTTATAGTGAGTTACTGATCAGTGTAACTTCAGAGCCTGGAATACTTAATTCTTGACTACAACCCACAGAATCCACTGACCATGCCCCTTTGGGGATTGTAGGAGATGTAGTCCAGGTATGTTAGTTTTGCAAGATCTATTAGTGTAATGTATGACTTGCGCTCAAAAGATGCCAAGCCTGGTCCTAGATATCTCTGTTTAGATGATTTTCCAACAGAAGGCCTGTAGAAAAACTCTCTTTGGTGGTTTTGACCTCTTCTAATACTCAGATGTCAAAAGTGTGGAACCTGTGATCTTGCAAATGTCATTGGACTACATCTCACATCATCCACATCAGCTGTATTCTCTGGGGTTGATGGTTGTTGGAGTCCACCTAGAAGGCCACTTGTTCCCCACCTAGGTTCTGCATTTAATATCTCCTTGTGAAATCTTAAGGCTTGGTGCATGCAATGTTCTTTTTGACACAGAGACCTAAAGTCACATACATTTGCTACTTAGTACGTGTTTTTCAAAATGTACAGGAAGAATGCATATAATTTTTTGTTTGGTTCTCAGAATCCAAACCAAATTCAGCTTCAGAAAGGACCATTTCAGATGTGGATGCTGCTCTTGTGGGTCTGATTGTTTACATTTGAGGGGGATAATTTACTGTAATTAGGAAAATGCATGTAAATAGCCGAATTTAATTTAGAACCCATGCAAAAAGACAGGGGCAGCTCCACTGTACCCTAGTGACATGTTGCATGTACTCAGTTGAAATGGGACAATAAGCTTTTTTGGGGGAAGATGAGTTCATTGCTCAAGGCTGTTTCTCTTATCCCCTGTAATCATAGATGGTACAAATAAGTGGGATGCTGAGTTGGCATCTGCTGTTGTGGGAAACAGGGTAATGTGTTTCATGAGTTGAAACTGTTTGTGCAGACTGTTGGTCAAAACAAGCTTCTTCTGGAAAGTCAGATATGAAACAGGTTCAAGGAATTTGCCCTGCTGGTGTGGGAATGATGGGAGAAAAGAAAAGTCTAAGAAAACAATATGGGATTTGGATCATACTGTCAAATCACACAGCTAGCTTCCTACTATAAAAATATGGTGGAATTAATTTATCTTGTTTTTTTGACTTCATTAGGATTTTCCCCCCCAGCCTTGTTTTTATGTTGTTATGGAGGACTTGTTTGTGTGTGTGTGTTTTTTTTTTTAAAAAAAAAACCTTGTGTTTTATTGCTGCTTTATTATTTTACTGTATTTGAGTCCTCTTGCTGCTAGCTGCCCTTGAGCCGTGTTTGGTAGAAAGGCAGGGTATGAATTTAACAAATCAGTCAATTAAATAAGATCTGTTGATTCCATCACAACTGATGAAGTTATCTCTACAGGGCAGGAATGGGGATTATGCAGCCTTCCAGTCGTTGGACTGCAATGGCCACCATGCTTATCATTGTCCATAACATCTGGAGGGTTACAAATTCCTCATACCTGTTTCATGCCCTTAAATAGTACATCTCTATGGACAGAAATATGTCTATAGTTCCTTTCCTCTTGTTGTTCCCCCTCTTCTTCTTCCTTGTCCAGGGCTGTCTCTTCCTCCAGATAAGAATTCTGCCCCTGAAATGAAGTGTTCCTCCGGTCTGCAAATTTCTAGCACTGTAGTAAGTTAAAACTTCAGTTGAGCATTTAGATGTTTGCTAGGAATAGGGGCTCAGGACCCCTACAAATGTGGGTAAAAAATTCAAATATCAAAATTTGTGTGTGTGAGTCTGTAAGAAGGTGGTGAGGCATTGTTGGGGAGAAATGGGCACCCAGGATTCAAACTGGGTCAGGGAGAAAAGATGGAAAAGGGGTGAGTTGGTATGGTGGCCCTATATTTCCTCTCTCGTCCATTTCCTTCTTTGGGTGGGGTGGGGCACTGGGAGAGAGCTTGTGGTGCTGAGAAACTGGGCTGTGATCCATCCTTAGCAGGCTATGCTGTGGCTGGTGGAGGTGGAAGAGGACCAGAGGTAGATTTTTAAAGGGCTACATGCCGGATCGGGGCCACCGAGAGGTAAGATTCCACAGAAAAGAAGTGGTTGAGGTGCAGGGGTCAGGGTTGGATAAACTCTCAAATAATCAAATTGTGAAAGTTAAATCCATGAATATGGAAGGCCAACTGTAGAATTTAGACATCCAAAGAAAAAGGTAGGCAAAGTGAACAAGCGAATACTAAGGTAGCCAATATAAGGGTTTTAGATATTAATGATTTTCAATGGCTCACTCTCTACAAGGCTAGAAATTTGGGCACAGAAGCAAAATGTATCTGAGAAAGAGGATTCTTATTTGGAGGCCAATGCCTTCATCCTCCCCTGCTTGTGGCATGTTTAGTGCTCCCATCTTGTCAGTGTTGATTATATAGCAAGACAGTTTGTTTCAGTTTAATAAAGAAGGACACAGATGTAATGACTTTAAACATAATCCATTTGCATTCAACATTTGCAAAAGCTCTAGCTGTTAAATGTAACATTTTTTATACTAGTAGAGTCTAATGGCTTCTATTAAGGCACCTTAAAATATATTCAGGGTTTTCTTTTCCCTTGTCTCCCTCTCAAGTCTATTCTGATAAAACTTTTAATGGTCCCAAAAGGAATTCCATTTGCCAACCATGTCTTCTTCTATGTCTTATTTTTACCACCTTATTTTCATCACCTTGTTTCTTCAGACTGATGCTAGAAGAAGGGATGTAGCAGAGATGTGGGAAAGTAAAGAATGCTAACAATTTTTCTTATCCTAAAGAAAATGATTCAGTTACCACATATTTTTGTTTTTGCATGTTGGCATTGTTATTTGGGAAATTATTTGCATGCACAAAACCCCCTTTTCTGTAGTTTTAAAAAGGATTGCTTTGCACAGGAACATTTCACTGAAAACAATGTATTTAACAAAATTATACACCTCAGGTTTTTGCTGCCGAGCCAGGTTTGTTCCTACAAATCAATGTTTGCACAAGAAAAATGTTCCAAAGTCCAAAGAAAATCCCTGTCCAGTGAGAAGAAACCTTTGCAAAGAATGTGTGAGGATGAATTGAGCAAAGATGTGCATCCCGAGCAGAGCTCAGTGCCAAAGCACATATTTTGCATTCAGATGGTCACAGCTTCAAGCCTCCATCATCTCTAGTTAAATGGTTCAGAAGGCAAGTGATGGGAAAGACCCTCTGCCAGTGTTGTAGTGCATCCAGAACTTGCAAGGTCAAAATGCCAGACCTTTTGGATTAGCAGAGACTCTGCCATCAATCTGGCACCTCCTTCTGTCTGCCCTGTTCCCTCTGAGCTTAGCTACATGCTTCACAGTAGCTGGCAGGTGGAGTGGAGGATTTTCCCACCAACAGTAAATTCTCCTGAGCTATCCATCTTGTAGTGTGAAGCATTTCAGATTGGTTTTTTCCTGAAGGAGCAATGAAGATCCATCCATTTTACAAAAGATCTGTTCCTGTTGGAGATGAAAACTCCTACAACTGGTTTGTAGATATGGATCAGTGTGGCTACCTGCATTTTTGGAAGCATAGCTAGGGCAGATGTCATTGGAAGCATAGCTAGGGCAGATGTCATCATAAATGCCTACATTTCAAATTTATCACAAACCCACTGGCTTCTACTGGGATTCTGGATAGCTGTTGTTGGTCAGGAGTTAACAATGCTGGTTTAGATACACAAATAGTCTGATCTAATCTGGTGTAAGACAGCTTTCTAGAGTCCAGTTCCAGAACCAGCTTTCCAGGCTTCCATTCCAGAAGTTCCTATTCATGTGCAGAGCATTTCACTTCATAAAAACAGATTGGAAGGCTATTAATAAGGGACTTCTGATCAGCATGGTTTCCCAATGGCAGTGGATTATTAAAAATTAAAAATTTCCCTGAAGAGGCTCATATATTGAGGTGATCAGGGTAGCTGATGGTGTCTTTCAGATATGGCCTGAAAGTGTTTGTGATTCCAAAACCTCGCTGGGCAAACACAATGGGTGAGGTCATACATGTGTGAGATTAAGAGTTCCAGATCTACTACAGCTGCCTGCTCGCCAGTCCTAGGGTTCATGAATTTGCTGTGGTAGCTCCCAGCCATTCTGCAGCTGGTGGAGGGAGGATCAGAGAAGGTCTGTCTATAGCCAAACTTAGACCAGTAGATATCTTCCATGAAGATCTGCTAGAATTTTGGTGGATGATGTCATTGGTTTGTGTTCTGGGACATAGCTAGACACTCATCTGATCTCCTGTGTTCTCCATCAGCCACATAATGGCCACAGAGGGGGAGTTTGCAGCAAAAGTGTGAGTTTAGTGAGGTGTGAGTGTTAGTGGCTGCAAAGGATGGAAAAGGTGACTGTCTTCTGCAATGACCAAACAAAGGAGAGACATACACAAGCATAAGATGGACTTGTTGCATGCTTATGTCACTAACAAAATGCTGAACAATGTTTGCTAGGTTGGCTTATACACTTATGATCTAGAACCTTGATCAGGCATGGCGTAGGGTCCAAGTTTGTCCCTTGTGGTGGGGCCACAAGGTACCATTTTCATTTTTGCTTAAAAACTGCCACTAGAAGTCACTTCCACTTGCAAGTTCAACAGTTGGCTACTGGTTTGGGGAAGTTCTGGAACTGAATGCACCACGGCTGTAAGCCTCCAAGACAGACCCACTATATCTGTGGGCTTTTGTAGTGTCAGGAAAAGCCTGCAGGAACAAATGGACCCATGGGGTACCTGTGGTCCACACAATTCCTGTTCCTATGCTAGCTAGAAGGAAGGTCATCAGAGCCTGGGGGTATAGTTTTTTTTGACCAGAATCCTCCAGCCAGTGGTCATGTTGGCTGTAGGGGTTCTGGGCATTTTAAGCAAGACATCACACCTGGACCTTCCCCCAGCAATAGCAATTCCATGGTCATATTGCATAGAACACCTGTGAAACTACTTCAGGCTCTTAACCCACCAGTTTTTTTAAAAAAGAACATCTCAAATTGAGTTGCTGAGAGACACAATTGGAATTGAGCACAGTGGAGGTTTCAACAAGGTGATCATGCCCTGATGTTCTTTTTGGCTACAGGCCCTGGCAAACGAGACTTACAATGAGGAAACATTTGTTAGCTCATTGATCAGGCTGACTGGAGAGAGAGAGACATCCTCAAAAATGTCGCCCGGAAGAATGATGAAAAACTTCAGTGCTGTGTTACGTCAGGTGTCTCTTCCTGCAGCCTCCGGCTGCTCAGCATTCTCTGCACGCCTGACCCTGGTTATACTGCTAGAGGAAATTTGCCGGAGGTACAGTCCAGGCTTAATGGAAGCTCAGTTGTTTACCCTGAGGCAGCTCTGTAGCCTTCAGGATCCCCACGTCTGGTGTGGATAATGAGTGTCCACATTCTTTCTTCACTCAAATCCTGCTTTCCGGGAAAGGTATGCCTGTAGGTGTGGTTGTCAATGGAGACCTAGATCCAGTTGTGAATCCTGACTTAAGTTAGATACATGAAATAGAATTGATAGATAAATGATAGTATGACACTAAAGTAAGTTCCAATGATTCAGTAGGCTTACTCTAGTTGGATCAGATTTAGATCATTGTGCCATAACAGTCTAGTCTTAAAAGTGGGGTTTGGTTTGGTTTGAGGTTGATATTCAATATTTGCTTAACATGCTAGCGATTTGCTATGGAATGGGTGAAGCAGAGAACAGAGCATATGTAAAATGCTTTCACTGAGAAGCATCAGCACATTAGCATATGTATCAAAATAGTAAATAAAATGACACGGTATGTTGCTGATGTGTTCTTAGCAGTGACACCAACCTCATTTGAGGTCTTAGGCCCCCAAAATTGGGAATGTTCTGTAACTAATTCCAGGCAAGTAATAACTTGCAGAAAAATTTTCAACAGGAATCTGGAGATTACTGGTTCCAATTTCTGTATTGCATTTTTGGTTCCATCTTTCCTTCAGGAAGCTTAAGGTAGGTGACAAACTCTTGCCCTGTAAGGTACAACAAGCAGAAGAAACAATTCTAAAGCAAGGTTGTTTGATGAGCCCTGAGTGCCTAAAAAGGCCAATTAATATCACAGTTAACACACATAAATTCTATAGCAAATTACAGAGCATCAAATTTCACGCCCAACACTAGAATCTATTTTTTTGGGGGGGGTTGGGGTGTTTTGGGTAAATTCGAGGTCTAGGGGAGGCCAAGGCCCACACAGGAACCCTAACAAAAGGCCACAAGTGCCCTACAGGCCATGAAAACCAAATCCTTTCCCCGGCTTAATCTATGGGCCATATGAGAATTAGAATCCTGATTCTCTTTCAGCTTAATGCTTTGGAAAATTATTTTTGGACTGCCATTCCAAGACTCCTCCAACCCCCATGGATCCAGATCAGAGGTGGGTTAACCTTTGGCTTTTCAAATGGTCTGGAATTCTGCTCCAGAAACTCTATCCAACATGGCCAAGGGATAGTGGAAGTTGAAGTGTAATAACACCTAAATAACCATAGTTTCTCCACCTGTAATCTAGATGTATTGTACGTCTTGCATCTCTGGAGTGCTGAGCAGGCTTTGGGTTTCAAAGGTAGTAATTGGAAGCCAAAAAAACCCCCAACGAAATAAAACTCTTTTAAAAAATAAATAAGAGCAATCTTTTTCTTATTTTGTTCATTTTTTTTAAAAAAAATACAACTGTTTTCGGTTTACAGCCTCAGGTTTCTTGAGGGCTTCTGCTAATATGTGTGTATGTATTGAGGGGGGGGGATATTTACTGTCAAGGGACTGCGATCCATGCATAGATATTTCATGAAGTGAAATAAATATTTTAAGATGCAAACACTGGAGTGTGTTGGCACTTCAAAACAGGGTCAGAGGATTAGTTCGTCTTTCAGAAGTGTTGGTGTTTTAATGTATATCACAGCAAACAGTGAGCCTTTCATGATAAAGTAACAGCTCTGTTGCTTTTGCCAATTTGGGGAAACACACACACACATCCACATTCCCTCTCTCACACACTGAGCTCCTTTTTGTTTCAAAAGATCACAAGATTTCTAACTCTATAAATAGCAGTCTAGGAGGCTTCTTCGAACTGAAGATGGAAGTTTTTTTAAGAAAAGATATTTATTCTATCTGGAACCACACGGGAAAGACCGCCAGAATAGCAGCTCCCAGACAAGTTAACTTCTGCTCCTTTTAATAAAGATAATTTTACAGAGAAGAGCAAAGACAAGGAAGTGCTTTCAGTCAAAATTTGTGACCACGCGCTGTCACTCCTGTTGGTTTTGGCCTTGACTGGGTGGCCACCAAAACAAAAGGGGGGAAGAAAGGTTTTGAAAATTGGGGTGTAGGAGTGAACCCCCCCCAGTTTGTCAATCCCAAGCCATCACTTCCCCAGAGGAAGACGTGACAGCTATTTGAAGAGGATCTTAAAAGAAGGTTAGACAGATTCATGGTCTGTTGATGGACACTTGTGATTGCTAGAAGAAATCTCCAGGTTCACAGAATGTATGAAGCATTGTTGTTATGTGCCTTCAAGTCATTTCCTCTCAACACCTTTTCTTGGCAAGATTTGCTTGGGGGTTTTGCCTTTGCCTTCTTCTGAGGCTGAGAGAGTGTGATTTCCCCAAAGCTGCCCAGTGGGTTTGCATGGCTGAGCATGGCTTCAACCTGGTCTCCCAGTCTCTTAGTCCAACACTCAAATCTCTACACAATACTGGCTGTTTAATATATGGAGTATCTGCACAAAATGGTATATCCATCTGAAACTGCTCTAACTGTCATGATTCCATTCCAAGAAATCTTGGGATTTATAGTTTGCTGAAGTGCTTAGAATCCACTACTGCAGAGCTCTAGTGCAGTGCTTCTTAAGGGTGTGTGTGATTAGTGCTTAAGTGTCTGTGGGAGACCATCAGAATTATTATCCCAATGAGCCAGTGATTGGCACTGCATTTACATCCATTGACTGTAACTGTCTCTTTGTTTCCTGGAAGCTTGCCATGGAATGGCTGCCAATAATGCACTGACTAGCGTTTGTCTACAGAGTACCACTTTGGATAGCCCTCTCAAAAAGTGCTCTTTCAAAAAAATAATTCCCAAAATGCTCTGATTTAATCCCCACTCCTTCTTTTCACAAGTACAGTTGGCCCTCCATGTGCCTGCTGGGTTTAGGGGCACAGGACCCTGCAAAAGTGGGAAAATTGCAAATTTCAAAATGTATGTGTGTGTGTCTGTGGGAAGGGAGCTGAGGCATGGTGGGAAGAGTGGTCCCCCAGGGTCCAAACCAGGCCAGGAAAAGAAGAGGGAAAGGGAGTGGGTTGGCCTGGTGGCCCTGTGCTTCCTTTCTCTTGCCCATCTCCTTATACTTGAGTGTGTGGGGGCAGCAAGAGAGGGTTTGTGGTGCTGAGAAATCAGGCTGTGAACCATCCTTAGCTGGCCAGGTGGCAGCCAGTGGAGGAGGAAGAGGAGCAGAGGTGGATTTTTTAAAGGTCTACATGGCCTGATTGGAGCTGCCGAGAGGAAAGTTTCCCCCAGAAAAGAAATACTTGCAGTTGTGGTGTGTGGTGGGGGGCAAGGGTTGAAAAAACATGCAAATAATCAAATCCGTGAAAGTGAAGTCCGCAAATGTGAAGGGCTGACTGAAAACTGCAGTTCAGAGAAGTGCGCGCTAGACCTCTTCAACAGAACATTCTAAGAGCCACACTAATGCAAAAGTCCCAGGATTATTTAGGATCCTTTGGCATCAAATCCACCTAGCCAGGTAATGGGGACGTACCTTCTGTCAATGAACGCTATTCAACTACAAGGGAACGACATCCAGAGACTGTGTTGCCTTCAGGCTCCATTTTGTGGGCTGTCCAGTGGTGTCTGGTAAAACATGGTAGAAAATAGGATTCTATTCTAAATCAGAGCTTGGAAGGTTACTTTGGAATAGTGGTTCATTCCTGTTATCAATCATAGTGTTTAAAACACAATCTGTGTAAAGAGGAAAAATGAGAAGGTGTTGAACCTCTTGTATTGCATGTTACTTTCCTGTTGATGTGTGTGTGTGTGTGTAATCTTAGGACTGATACAAGACTGGCATAAAACTTGTAAAATTCCAATAAATGCTCCACTAAAATTTCCCATTGAAAGGGGACTTTTTCAGGTTACCCACTGCACCAATAAAGTGGCGTTCTTCTGACTCATGTTCCTTTTGGAATGCAACTTCATCCTACCCTTGTTGCTGGGAAAAAAAATAACAGTAATTTGTTACAGATTGCTGCATTACTTGTAACTTGTTACTTCCAACCTCTGTCCTTTCGGTCTGATCCAGCTATACTTTTCTTACCAATCTATCCCACTCTTAGCTGAAAGAGATAAATGTTCTTGGCAGAGGGAGGCTCTGCTATGGTCACCAAAGTCAAGCTGATGACCTTCCTTAACCAGAACCAGGAGAATGTGCTTAGAATTTGCGAGAGAAACATGGAGAGAAAAAAAGTGAAATAGGAAGACTGTAGCTGCTGTCCGATTTGTAACATTACTCAAACTGTAATCATGTTGATTGTATTGCATTAGCATTCTAATTTCCAATTTGGGGTTTTGCTATATAATCTCCAGTAGAGTACATCTAATCTTCATGTGCAACCCAAGGTCTTTATATAAACTCGACGGATTTACCTCCATGTGTCTCTGCTAAACTGAGCCATGTCTTCTGGCTGAGCGGTAGAGACATTAAATTACTAAGTAAATCAATACAGCATTGTTATGTCACTGTATCTTTTTCAAAGACCGGCTCAAATTTTGTCTGCTGTCTCTTTGATCCATTCCATTTAGTTCTAAGTACACTTGTTATTATAGTAACTGTTGTTTGTATGTTATTTTAGCTTTTTAAAAAGCGAAAAAAAAAATCTGAAGTAGCTATTTAGCAATTTAAATGAAAATGTAATTAGGTTACATCTGTTTTACATGCACGTAATACCACGCAGATGTAAACTTCTATTAAAGCCATATTTTCTTTCAGGCAAACTTCCCCCCTCTTCACCCTCTCCCTCCTCTCCCCAAATTTTAGCAATCAAGAAACAAATATTTCTTCTTTTAGCAAAAAGAAGATGTAATATATACATACAACTTATTTAAAGCTGAAGGAAACAAAGCTATGTATTCCTAGTAGAGAGCAGATATGACAAAATAAATGATATGCTAATTCTTTTATTTATGAGCATGGCATCAAATGGAAGACACAGTTTGTTTTTTTTCCCGAGTAATTAAGGAGCATGCTTACTTTTTCTTTTCTCTTCTGGGGGACTGGGAGAGGAAAGTCCTGCCAATCTTTATTTTCATATGTTAATTCATTTAAATGGCATGTGAAGTTAAGAGGCAAAGGAGAAAGAGAGAGAAACAGAAAATTTGAAAGTCAATGGGTGGATTGCTGGTCTTGGAGTGAGAAAATTCTGAGTTAAAAATCTATCCTACCTTAACCAAGAGCTCAACTGAGTTGAGTTGGACATGTCAGACAGTAAGTTAGTCAGTTGGTAGCTTGCCTGGTTAATATTCTGCTTTTTCCTAAGGGGAAAATTAAAAAATTGATACCACTGTTTATGGACCAGCCTATCTTCCTTTAGAGGGGAATTCTACAACCTCAGAGCAGCCACCCAAAAGGCCGTGCTTTACCGTTCCATCAGCATGCTTCTAGAGGTAATGAGAAGAAGAGAAAGGCTTCACTTGAAGATAGTAAATCTAGGACAGGAACATATAGAGAAATATTGTCCCTCAGATGACCCAAGTTTCTCAACTGCATTTCACCTGCTGCAAAAGTGAGAGAATATGACTGTCTCAAGCTGGTTTGTTGAGAGAATGGGGAAGGAGTGGAACACTCAAAAGTATTGCTGTAAACACTAGTATTTCTGGTTCTGCATTACATAATGTGGAAGCACTGAAAGTGTTTGAAACCGTGGAACAGGAGATGGGGGACTTTGCAAGATTGGACTCTCTGCGGCAATATTGTCTGCCCCAACTGGCAGCATCGTTTCGCTGTCTCATTCCCTACCGAAATTCTTTAAATTTCAATGGAAAAGTGTGTGTTCTGTTGTTGAGCCACAGTCCCTGTAAGCCTCCCACAACTAACTTTTTCAAGTTCTGGATGTCTTTTACAATTTTCGGCAAAAGAAATTCTCCAGGTTGTTGTTGTTATTCTTGTTTTTGGGTACCTTGTAGAAAAACTGGATTTTTGTTTATCATTTGGGAACTTCTCATTGAGCTTGTTTTCTTCCCAAATTGGCTAACGTGTATATCTTCCTGCTGAGGAAGACCTTAGGGTAGAAACATGTTGAAGCTACTCAGATTTTTCATGTGTATATACATCTTGTTTAATCAACTGGGTTTAGCGCTAAAGAACTTTTGTGCATGTGCAAACAAAGCAGCCGGCTCTGGCCACCTGGTGTGCTGAACACCAACTGTGCTTGCCTAGAATTTCACAAATTCTTCTTCTGCATTCCAAGCAGAGCTTCGGAGGGGAGAATGGGGCTTGGTTCATCATGTGTTTTATCATTTAAATTTATAAGACACCTGTAAGACAGGTCTTCAGGGCTTGCTGTAATTAAAAAACAACAACAAACCAGTTAATACAGTCCAGAGATTGAAAAGCACAATGGTAAAACCAAGAGGCTAAAAATGTAACACAGGGCCAAACTATGAGAATGCAGTAAAAAAAAAAAATGAAAAGAAATGAAAAGAGGAGGAGCTAAACAAGAAAGAAAATAACAGATGCTGCTCCTTCCCTTCATCCTCCGTTGTAGTAGCAATTAAAGATCAAAGATTTAGAAAGCCTATGAGAATTTTTTTAAAGAGGAAATTGGAATGGAAAGAAATGAATGTTGATATAAGGCAAATGTCTCTGTGGATAGCATTCCATAACTGGAGGAGTCACCACCAAGAAGTCTCCCTCCCTCCTCCTCTCTCTCTGCACCATACCTTGAGCTTCAGAATAAAAGGACTTGTGGGGTGACTCTCCATAGGACAAGGATGGGTAGCTGTGATCCTCCAGCCAAGATCTTTCAGCTTGCAACTCCCATCTGACCTAGGTAGCACAATCAATGGTTAGGTGTTATGGGAGTTGCAGTAGAGAAGGGTCACGGTTGCGCAATCCATAGATAGTCATATTTTGGAGAAGGTTCTCCACCAGATCCCAAGATCCCAATCCACAAAAGCCCAGATAGGGAAACACTGAAAGCTAGGCAAACTAGTATTTCAAGCCAAGTCATTATTGATGTTGAGTAACATCATATGTTCAAAACTGGAGCCCAGGTATTGACAACACATTTTGGGGGTTAATTTCCTATAAGACCAAGCTTGGATGGAGCCTCAACACAACTAGACCTATTTACCATTTCTCTACTAATTTATCGATTGAGTCACAGTGTGCTGGCATGTTTCCTTTTACTTTTGGAATTTCAGTAAAGCTGTTAGACATGTCTGCAAAGAAAAGATAGCATTTTCAAAACAAACCCGGCCCCCGCGACACGATTAATAACAATTATGGAAAGTGGTGGGCTGTTTCCCCCTCCTTCCTTCCTTCCACCCCCCTCACTTTCCAACACATAACATCTTTGCCTGTGTGTGTTATGACAGCTCTTATGGTTGATGAAGTAAATGAATATCTGTTGTGACTGCCAAAGTCGGGGAGAGGGCATACGAAACTTGGATGCGACAACAGTTCATGTTTCACCAACAGAAGGAGTTTGATTTATTGCGATACAAAAAGGGCGAGGTAGACCCTAAATACCGTTCTACCGGCTTGCTGCTTTCACTCCCCTTGTCTGTTAAATATGCAAGTACAAACAGCTTTAGCGCGGCTCTTTACCTAGAAACAAGCCCCGGGCATCATCCACATACTTTTAACATATGAAAATCGAGCTGCTTTGAACTTGTATGTTTTTGATAACTGCTTGGTATTCTTCCTGGAGGTTCATCTGTGGGCTCTTTTTTTCTTTCCAAGTCCTAATCCCTTTGATTAAGTGCCAGGACAGATAGCTCTCAATGAATAACTCCAGTCTCATAATTCTTCCTTCTTTCAGAGTTGAAAGGAAGCCCGCTTGAGTGTTCAATAGGTAAATCCTCCGATTTAGCTCCAGCGATTCAGACTCTGAGACTGAGAAAGTATTTAATTCCAAAGTCAGGTTCAGATGGGCTACCAAATGTTGGCATACTGTTTGTTGCCAGAAGCTGTAGGATTGCTTTAAAAAACACAACAACAACCAAGTGGGATTAGAAGAAGGAAAACTTTCAAGAGTGGGAGTCTACATTTTGGATCTCAATAATTGTGCTTTGAACAGATTCTCTGAAATCAGAAGGAAATGATTTGGCCATAAAGTAAGTAAGTCCCATTGGAGACTTCTTTTGATGAGTCTACTCTATTTTAGTGAGTCTGCTCTAAACATGAATGAGTCTGTACAAAACCCTAAGAGATGACCTTCAGTAGAAAAGGATGCTTAGAAATAGAACATAGAGTTTGGAAAAGTTACATTTTTAAAATATTACCCATGCTGGTTGGGGGATTCTGGAGCTTGTAGTCTTTAAAACAAACTTTTCCAACCTCAGAAGTACAAACCTAGGCTAGGCATCAAAACTTCAATTGCAAGGATTGTAATTATGGCTCTCTAGATATTTTCAATTAACAACAGCAATCCAAGTCTGCTCACTGTGAAATTTGAGATTTTTTTTGCCCACAACTCTGAGCATCCCCAGCCAACATATGTAATGATGACTGATTGTATCTAAAAGTGATTCAAGAGCCAGTTTGAACATACGTGTTCTGTGAAGAACATCATCATTTTCATGAGCTTGTAGAGGGGTCCCAGATCAGTGGTAGCACACAAGCTAAAGATAGAAAGAATATTTGAAAATGCTTGGAAAAATGTCCAAGAAAAACATTTTTCTTCCTTTTTTTGAGTACCTGAGAAAAAGAATCTTGTATGGACGAGCATGTTTGCAGTTTGGGATTTATTCTGCACGAAATTTGCACATTGTTGTTTTGCACAGAAAACAGCATTTTTTGCATAGAATATGATATTTATATGCAGAAATATTATTTCCTATGCAAAAAAAAGCTGTCTTCTGCACAGAAAATGCTGTAAATGAGGATTAATTCTGTGCAATTTTCTGTACAGAAAATAATATTTCTCTGCAGAAAGATTATTTTCTGTGCAGAAAATTCTGTTTCGTTAGCCAATTTTTTTATTTTTTTTTTATTTTGCTGTTTTCTGTACAGCACTGCATGCAGATTTTGAGCAGAATAAGTCCTGAGTTGGGAATAGGCTTTGGAAACTGTGGTTTTCAAAAACTTTCCTGCAATAGGAAGAAAATTTCTAAAACTACTTTTTTTTTCCTTTGAGAAGAAACTTAGTGAAAAAGTACATCCCTGGCACAAGCCATGCATGCAGAAAATTAATCCCAAAGGTCTGTCCCTAAACTGCAAACCCCAGGATTGCATAGGATGTTGAAAGTGGAATAATAGCACCATAACAACCTAGTGCAGAAATGGCCCTAGATAGCTGCTGTCAATCAGAGTAGGGAAAAGGGGGCTAGATAGATCAAGGATTTGACTCAAGATAAGGTAGCTTCATTCATTTCCATCCCTTGGCCAGCTCAATATCAGACTAAGGACTACATAGACTTGGTTTCAAATCACCACTCAGGTATGAAAGAAACTGGGCAACCATGGGAGACTTGGTCTCTGCATCCCTGTGAAAGGTTGGATTGATCATTATGGTATGATCAATTTATCTAGAAGAACAGCCAAGGAATCAATTTCACTGCAACAAAAATGCAGAAATGGGAAGGACTACAGGCAGGAATCTAGACTTCAATCAATTAATCAGTCAATCAATCAGTCAATCAATCACTTTATTTATATCCCATCATTTCCCCCCCAAGGGGGTGTACAGAATAAAAAGAGATGCCAGTGAAGCCACGTGTAGTTAAAAACATCCCAAAAATTAACCTTAAAGTAATATTAGTTTGTGGAATTAAAGTCATATAAATTAAAAACCCTCCTAAAGATCTTAGGCCATTGCCACCCTACACTGTTACAGTGCTATTATTCCACTTTCAACCTCCTATGGAATCCTGGGGTTTGTAGTTTAGGAAGGGGCCTGGAGAGTTCCCAGCCAGAGAGCTCTTTGGCCTCAGTAAACTACAAATCCCAGGATTCCACAGGAGGTTGAAAGTAGAATAATAGCACTATAACCATGCAGGGCAGAAATGGCCTTACAGTTCAGGCAGACTTATAGGGGAAGATACAGTCTTTCAGATAGTCTGGAACCAAGCTTTAAAACTGATAACTACCACTTTGTGTTATGCCCAGGAGATCTCCTCACCAGTATTCCCTGGAAACTCATGTGGTCACAGGAGTTTTTCTATGGAGTTAAAAAAATAGCATCTAAGTTGCTCTTGTATAGCTATGAATATTATCAGATGTTCTTCAGTCACTCTAGCACCTACCTCAGTTTTATTCCAAGATTACATTTCCCCCTTGGCTGTTCTCTTCTCTGCCAGATCTTCGCCCTGCTTTAGAGGTCAGCTCACCATCTATTGACTAGGCATTGACCTGCCTTAGCCTGCCTTAGCCTGTGAGGTTGGTCTACTTCTTGGCATTACAGTTGCATTAATTGATTATTTTAATAAGTCACCTCAATAAATCTTCAGGTAACTATAATAAAAGATGTTCAGACGGCATCCTCCCCCTGCCCACTCTTTATCCGACAGGGCAATAACAGTAGCATGGGTTGAATTAAAACCAGAAGAAATAAGTATTAGAGGCCTCCTTGTTAATATCTCATTAACAAGGGTCTCCATTAAGTTATTATTATTATTGCCCTGAAACAGATTCTCACCTCTGAACCTCAATCAGCTAAAGATATTTAATGAAAGTGTCATAAATTATAAGAAGTAGCAGATAGTGGGATGGAAGCTATAAAAAAGCAGATTGTATAAAAACAGGGAGTCCTTGAACTGATGCAGCTCTACAGCTTGGCTTTTTCTGTTCTTCATGCTTGCTTTGGGTAGAAAAAGTAATGGATTGATGAGCCAAAAGTTTGACACTTTTTTGAAAAAAAAAGTTAATCCATAAACTGTGCACAATTAGTGTTATTTACAAATAGATATGAAAGTAAGGAAGAGAAGACTGTAATTTAAATGGAAATATAAAATCTATCACTGTAGTGGTAAGGATGGTGACCATGTTAACGATGTGAATGATTGACTATTCCATCCTTACATGCAAAGAGAAATGCTTACTTTTGAGAAAATCAACTGTGCAGAAAACAGTTTTTTTTTTCCCTACCAAAAAAAAAAAAAAAATCCATATATTTTCCGACACAAAACTTTTCAACTTTTTCAACTTTTCAACTGCAACTTTTCGGTGTGTTTTAGATAAGGGAAGAAAATTCTTTGAGATTCTTGTTGGTCTGTTATTGAGGAGAAAAGTGGGATGTGAATAAAAATTAAAATATATAAATAAATAATCAAATTGTTCTTCCTAATGAGGTTTCCCAGCTGTCAGGACCTCCATTTTTCAACCTGGGAATGAATAATAACAAATATTCTTTCCATCCATAGAACAAAGGACCTGTGTATCTACTGCTCAGGGTGCTATCCAGGTACTAAGAGATAACTCCAATGTCCCTCTTTTACTTTCTTAGGATTACTTAGCTTTCCTTCAAAGTCTTTCAAGTCATTTCCAACTTATGGTGACCCTAAGACAGATCTATCATTGGGTTTTCTGGGGCTGAGAGTATCTGACATGCACAAGGTCTCCCAGTGGGTTTCCACAGCCAAGCAGGGAATCAATGTCTGGTCTTCTAGATAGACAGACAGACAGACAGACAGACAGATAGATACATAGAGCAAAAGCAAGATTTCATCAAAAGCTTCCTATCATTTGGACCTGAGCTTCAAAGAGAAGTCCAAGCAAGGAAGCTTTAAATTATTCTGAAAGTGATCCGGTCTTGAATTGTATTGTGTCTGCAAAGAGTCCACACTGAAGGAGCAGAACCCAATATGGATGCTTAATTCTCTTTAAGGTGCCTTTGATAATTCTCTGAGATTATTTCAGGATGCAAAAAGGGAAGGGTTCTGTAAAACAGTGGTTTTTATTCCTGAGCCTGCCAGATGTTTTGAAGTCTCACAAGCCTTTGATAGAATGGCCCGTGGTTAGGGATTCTGAGAGTTGATCTCCAAAATTATTATTATCTGCCTCTCCCTATGGATCTAGGCAGCAGATTAAAATACAACAACAGACTGGATACATAACACTAGTTACAAAACACATGAAACCAGTGAAAAGAGAATATAAAACTAATTCATACTTTAAAATGCATGATTTGAAAATCATCTGGATAGATGTGCCGGAAAAGACTAGTCTTCAGTACTGTTTTGAACTTATATAGTATATTCATCTGTTTAATGTGCTCTGGCAGGTCATTCCACAGTCTGGGGGCAGCTGAAGAAAATGTCCCCGGGAAACAGTTCCCAGCCTAGTCCTGGCTGTCTAAAATAAATGTTTCCCCTGAGATTCCACAGTAGAGAACCCTCTGCTTAAAGATACATTGCACCTAAGCCTTGTAAGGCATTATTAGTTATAATAGCACCTTCTATTTTGCTTGGGAGAGAAAAAGGAACCAACTCATATGCTGGAGGACTAATGTAATTTTCCACCATCTTGCAAAAGGGGAAAGGGATTAAGAGGGCTAACAAGCCTTGGACCCATGAGCCCAAGCACAGTACAGTTCAATACTAAAAATTTAATTGAATGGCTGTTTCTTTCCTGTGCGACCATATGGACTTGAATCTTTGCAAACATACAGGGTGGAAATTATCTCACTCGACAAATGTTTCAAGGGAAGAAAAATCTAAGAAATCTAAGAAATGAGATAGAGGCAGTTCTCCCCTGGAAGCTAGGATCCAAAGTCTGAAACACAACAACATTCCAGGACAAAAGTATAGGGATGATTACACAGTTCACTACCAGTGACTGGAGATGTATATTGTGTGTGTGCGTGTATGTGCAGGTGTGTGTTGTCCTTACCATTTCAAAGAGAAGTACCATTCCTACCCCAGCCCCTATGGATAGCCTCAGGTTGCTGGCCAAATGGAAATGAGGATGGATCTAGTGTCACTAGGATTCGGGGTGCTGTCTGGAGTGTCAAGGAACACTCTTCAGGTGCCTCTTCAGATCTCAAGGCAAGGAGACAAATCTCTATGCAAAGTAGTGCTGGGGGAAGAAAAAAAAAAGATTGATTTGACAGGGAACACACAACTCTCCAATTACAACAACTCCACTGGCTGCCAGTCTCTTTATGAGCACAATTCAAAGAGATGGTTATGACTCATAAAGTCCTGTGTAGCTTGGATCCAGGTGATTTAAAGGAGCATCTCTTCTCATATGACCTGCCTAAGCTCTGAAATCTTCACTGGAGGTGCTTCTCTTGAGCCTGTCCCCTTTGCAATCACACTGGATGGCAATGCAAGGGAGGGGCCTTCTCTGTGTCTGCTCTAGACTCTGGAACGCCTTTTCGAGGAAGGCTAGGCTGTCACCCTCTATTCTGTCCCTTCATCGGCCCTTTTTTCCAGCAGGCTATAGCAATATTGTTTCCTAATACAGGAGCTTTTATTAAAAATGTATTTTACTGCTTTTATAGTATATTTTAAATTAATGTTGCAAGTAGTTTTCATTTTGTTTTAACCACAACTTTTTGTATATTGTTAACTGTGTGTATTTTCATTTGATATTTTGTCTATTTTGTAAGCCTCTTTGAGTCCCAGCCTGGAAAGAAGGTGAGATATGAATGAAGCGGTAGAGGGACAGATGGATGATCTCAGCGGGTGAATTGCAGAGTTAGAATTTGAGTTTAGGTGTTCACAGTAAAGGGGCAGATAAAGTTACTAAGGGAATGCAAACAGTGCAAACAGAAGACTTCAGGGAGTGAGCAGTTCAGAGGCGGAAGGAAAATTTCATTGGGGAGACAGAATTCCCATTTGGAGGGACAATGTGCTCTTTTTTCCTATAGCTACAACCCTGCTCCATCCCCTGATGGATACTGTCTGGAGTATATTATTACAGGAGGGAGAGCAAAAATCCTAATGGTATCACACATGGAGAGGGATGGCAAAGCGGGTAGAGCTAGCACAGTGTTCCTCTCCTCCTTTACTTCTTTAAACCAGGTAACAGGATTCCTGAATAGGGCTAGTTCAGGGCTGAGACTCATGCATCCACCTAAGGATATTTTGAAGCCTTCTAGATACACCTGCCTCCTGTGTTTTGGGGAAATGAGGGAGTTGGCCTTTCTACTACAACCCTGGAGACCAGGGTTTGATTTCTCAATTGGCCACAGAAACCCACTGAGTGACCTTGGGAGTATCACACACTCTCAGCCCTAGAAAACCCCGTGATAGGTTTGCCTTAGGATCACCATAAGTCAGCAATGACTTGAAGTCATACAACAACAACAGCGATGCTTGTATTAGTATAAGAACCCAATTTTTTTAAGGAATTGGCTTCTCGAGAAGGCATTGATGTGGTCCACGATGGTTCATGTGTGAAAAAGGCCCCCTTGGGCTGGTCTTTTAGGCTTATTTACCTCAAAGGGATGTAATGAGGATAAAATAGAAGCAAGGCAGAGATCCATATGGACCATGGGCTCCTTAGAGGAAAAGTGGCATTTAAATGAATAAGTAATCTATGGCAAGAGGTAGTTTTCACATTTCTAAACAGCTACCACTTTTAAAACCAAAACTATGCATACCCATCTCAACAAAAGTTGAATTTGCATCCACTAAAAAGAAAAAGAAAAAGAACCACACATATAAAATGATGCATCAATCCATGTTTATGTGTGTTTGTTCCATTTTTCACCCCTCGCAGCTGTGAGGTGTACCTGTTTGAGAGGTGTGCCTGCTGTATTTAATAGACTTCTAATTAAAGTTTTGGTGTATAATTTTGTATACATTTATCAAGGGAGAGTAATTGTGTGTAATAATATAGGTAATATAAATTCATGTAATCACATAATTGGAACACAGACTTGTGTGTGTGTTTTACCCTTTTGTTTAAAAAAAAAAAGGCTTGTGGAAATGAAAATATTACAAAATACAAAAGGTGGCACATATATTTTTAAGGAAATAAGCCTCCAAACATTAGATAAGGTACTAAGCTCAGGTGAGGCCTGTACCACTTCAAACTACAGGTAAGTATTCTCATGATTTAACTTTTTCTTAGTTTAGCGAGGTTAAACTTTCCCCAGTCCTCAATGCATTGGAATTTTCTATGGGAAGCCCCACAACCCACTGCAAGTGTAAGCAAACAAACAAACTCTTGGTGCTTGAAGGTGAAATATGCATAATGTACACACTGACCTATCCATGTGCTGCATTGAAAGCATGTTTAAAAGTGATGTGTTCAGGTTCTCAGACAAGGGTTTTATTTCCATCATGTACCCATATTGGACCACTCAAAAGAACCTTGGGAACTGGAGGTTGGCACATGTTTGTGACAACGGTCTTTTAGAGATTTATAGTTCTCAGGATTCTCTGGGGAAATGGCATAGCCACAAATCCCATTTATCTTGGGAGTAAGCAATGAAACTCAGGGGAGGATCAAGACCACGATGGATTTGTTAGCCTCTTTCAAGAAGACATCTCTCTGTTTCTTCCCTCCTTGCTGCTTTAATGCAGGAGCTATCTCCAATGGGAAACTTTTAAACAACCGTTGTCTTCAAAATTGCTGCTGTTCAAAGGACTTGAAAATATTGGTGGAGCTTCCGGGGATAGAAGGAAATTGGCAAATCAGGGAAAGACGTTGGTATGTGAGATTTGAAGATAGGCCAGCTGGTATCCATCTTCAGCTGGTTCCTGGAGGGCTAGGAAGAAATTAGTCTCACAGCTCAGTTGAAAGAACACCTGGGCTTTTACCTGGGGCGCCGATTCATTCATGGACAAATTTATCTTTGTTTCCTTCCCAAACACACCTAGGAATTAAGTAATAACCAGCTTTTGCATTTTTTTTATTTTTCTTTTTGTCCGGGGGGGGGGACCCAACCCAAACTTCATAATGGTGTGACTCAAAGCTGTAAATCATTCACTGTTCCATAAGTTATTTTATAGAAATGGTTACCGTCTCCCCTTATATGTGTGTGTGTGTGTATTGTGTGTGTGTGTGTGTGTGTGTATGTATATATATAAAACCCAGCTACTAAAGTGGAGTGTCATCTGAATGTGCACACATTTGAGTCCCTGAGAGAAACACCGTTTTTCTTTATGGCCATTTCTGTACTACACTGTTTATAGTGCTATTATTCCACTTTCAACATCCTGTGGAATTCTGGAGTTTGTAGTTTACTGAGGCCCAAGAGCTCTCTAGCTGAGAATTCTGGAGGTCCCTCCCTAAACTGAAAATCCTAGGGTTCCATAGGGTTTTGAAAGTGGAATAATAGCACTATAACAGTGTAGTGTGGAAATGGCCTATGTGTCTTTGAAAGCTTGGGGCAGAAATAGATGGCAATGGATCTTATATGGGAGGAAAGATGTGTTTCTTGGAGTTTAGTGGTTAGGGTATGTTGCTTTTTGGAGGCAAAGGGCAAATGTTCTACCTATCTCCTGGCAGGGTATTCAAAGCAGCTTACAAAAATTCAAAACAAAGTTCAACTAAAAATCTAACTTTTATCATTTATTTAGAGCATCTATATCCTACCTTTCAGCCAAAAAACGACTCCCAGAAGAGCTTCCAAGTTGTTAACAGTTCCATGCCCTCAGACTTATAATCTGAAAAGAAAGGACTCACAATGAAAGAGAGGTGGTAGTGGGATACGAGATTAAGTCCAGCAAATGCTGACTGTTCTTCTCTCCCTCAAAGGCCAGAGCAACAGCAGTTGGAAGACAGAGAGAGGTCCTCTCATTAGCTGCTGAGATCAAGGCACGATGGTGCAATGCCTAGCTGGTCTTCTCTCTCTCGGAGGCCACAGTGGTGGTAGTTGGCACAGGGAGTGGCTCTTATTTTAATAAGAGTAATAAAAGCCAAGACTTGGATGTTCATTCAGACACAGAACTGTTACTTGACAAATGATCTTGTGAATGGAAGAAGCTGCAATACCAACACATTGGTCAGTTTAGCTACTCCAACTGCCAGTGAGTTTCCAAGTGCTTCCAAACGTACAATTCTCAGATCCTTTGGATTGGAGATGCTGGTGTTCAGACCCTGGCTCTTCTTCATCCAACATATATGTTCTACCACCAAGCAGTGGCTCCTCGGGGGCTAGATTCTCTCCATCTTCACCTGCTGGTGAATTTCTGTATGACAAAAGACATTTTGAAAGTTTTTTTTCTTTCAAATTAAAAAGGCATAGTGTGCCTCGTCACAAGGCATTGCTTTTCTTCAGAGCTTGAAAACATTTCAGCTACAACGCTGGCTGATGGATTCTGAAAGTTGTAGCCCAAAATAAAGGAACTTGTCGCCTGATTGTACCTGCTATGTTTTGCCCTGTTTTCAAAATTCAGCCAGGAATTGGAGCCGGTGGTTAAGGATTTTATTAGTATGTTGTGCATTGAAGGCAACCTTCTTCTAGAAGTGTAGGTCACAAGAAACACCTGCATTTTCAATTGTTCCTTTTTTTATGCATTTGAGGACTTCTGCTCTCCCTCTCTCTCTCTCTCTCTCTTTCTCTCTCTTTTGAGTTAACATTAGCATTCTGTGTCCAGGTCTCCTGTGAGAAGATGGAAATGCTTTCTGCTGAGACTTCCTAGCTAACCCCTATAGATTTCCCTACTCAGGTAGTGTTAGGCTAACATCTAGCCAGTCAGATATTCATGATATAGTGTTCCATTTTGGGACCATTCTTCATTTGCATGTTGCCTGCATGTCAAAGACATATATTTTATCCCTCAATCAGGTCATATCGGCACATGAAAGACACTTCCTATAAATTCTTTACTACAGCTTGTGATTCAGGAAATATTTTATGGAAGACATATTTTAGGTTGTCCATCCTTTGATTTCCCTCAGAAACTAATAAATAATCAACAAAAATATGATTAAAGGCATTGCTTGTGAACTCACATCCAGAAAGGGAGGCTAGCTGGTAGAAAAATCTTTCTGATCCATATCCGTTTATTCTCAGAAACAGAATTCTAACTTAGGTTTTCAAAAATAAAAAATGAAACAGATGAAGGGTTTGGCTAAGTTTTGACATCAGATTCCCATCCTTAGAATGTCTGTCAAAATAAGGAGGGTTTGAATCTTGAAATTACAGGGGGAAAATGAAGTACAGCATAGGAAGACGAAAAGGCAAATGACTTCTCTATAATTGGATTTTCCTAAAGCAAAATCCTCTTTGGAATTGATATTCAATCACTTTTCAATCAAATGTCCATGAGCTTAGCTTTATCCCTTCGTCAGAGGAATTAGATCCTATGCAGAGCTTGGAAAGTTTTTGAGAAGCTTTTGAAAAGTAACTTCTTCTGATTAGTCATTATAGTGTTAAGAAAATTATCCAGTGCTATTTCCTGTTGTGTTATGGGACAAGTTGCATTACTCAGAATATGAGATTACTTTTTTCTTACTTTTCATTATTCAGAAAACCCTTAGGAATACTGAAAGAATAGTATGAACTTTTAAAAATATTTCTCAAAATGGCCCTGAAATGCCTCTAAAATGGTGACTGGGAGCTGTTACTACAAGGAACTGCTTTTGTTCTGCTTGTTTCTTTCAGGAAGTTTCATTAATAGCAACCTGTAAAAGTTGGTGGCTCCAGTGTCTTCAAGGTGGTCCATTGAGGTGTTATTCTGAACTTTAAAGCCACTATCTGGGGTGCTAGACCTATTTTAGGGGAAGAAGTCAGACACTTTGATAGCTTCTTTAAGGTCCAAGCCAAAATCCGGAGTGAATCATGTCATCACCTGTTCGCAATGTGTACTTCAAAGCTCTGATCCTATATAGGCACACCTCAGTCAACAAAGCCAGTCTCTAGGAAGGGGCTTCCACTATCTGGGAGAAGCCACTAGTTAACCCCATTAACTGAGTCAACATATGGTTAGTTCCAGGAAATGCAATGTCTGGACTCCTAGTTAAGACTAAAATGGGATTTTGACCCATATGAAGTAGTTCTGTTCTGCTTGTGGAACTCAGCTTATCCAACCATGAGGTACTTCCATTGCGCAACAGCCAAAAAAAGTACAGTCGCATATCTCAGGGAGCTTACAGGTATCAATGGTGCCAACAGAATTCCGCCCTATGTTCAGTAAGGTGTTCTAGGCTATATTTCAGAGGAATAAACTTCTGAAGGTTCTTGCAGGTTCTTGGTGGTGTCCCCAGAAATAGCCAGTGGTCCATGCTCATTCACTTCTACCCATCCTGCCATTACAAATGTGCCTCAAATAGGGCTGAAATATATAAGACCTTTAAAGATATCCTTCATTTTTTAAAAGTGAAGTTATCACCTTCCATATTATAGAAATTTTTAATGGTTCATTTGTGGCATATTCATGATTTCCATGTTCGGAAACTTGAAAAACTCAAGGCCTTTGCTTAATTCGGATTTTAATGTATCAAGAACTTAAGTGTTTTAATTTTTTTTTAATGTTAATCTTTTAAAAGTTGTGTTTTAATTTCATTTCATTTGGTTGAATGGTTTTTAAACTTTTGCACTCCATATTGTTTTAGATGTTCTAATTTGTATTGTAAGCCACTTTGAGTCCCATTTGAGAGAAAAGTGGGATATAAATCAAACAAATAATAATAATAATAATAATAATAATAATAATAATAATAATAATAAAAAAATGAAGAAGAAGAAGAAGAAGAAGAAGAAGAAGAAGAAGAAGAAAAAGAAAAAGAAGAGAAACCGGCAGACCATCTCTGATCATTGCTTGCCTAAGAAAACTATATGAAATTCACAGGGTTGCCATAAGTCAGCACCCACCCACCCACCCGCCCACAATAGACCTTCATCTTGATTATATAGCACATCATGGGCAGGAAACTTCTGCGTTATGTTTAAAAATCTTAGCTATGTTCCTCATGAAGTCCATTAATGAACAAGGCAATCGAGCTATCACTGTTTTGGATTGGCCAAAGAAGCGTAAGGAGCACTGTTGCATTTAGCAGAAGACTAACGATGGATTAAAAAAATGTTTTTTTGGACACTCAAGATGTTTTTTTTTTTTTTTTTAATTCTTGGAGGGGGAGAAAAAAGCGAGTGCAGAAAGGTTGCATTTATATTTGGCTCCCTGGCCCTGTCTCTTGACCTTCTAATTACTTTATTTGAAACAGCACTGAGGGTATAATAAAACTGGAGGTTGTCTCTCGTTTGCTTTATTCATAAATTAAAGCTGCTAGCTCGGCGAGGTGAAAGTCGAGGCAGGGTGTTCATTACTACCCGGCTGACGTCTTGTCAATAGCACTGCTTTTTAGTTTGTTCTAGTCAGCACTTGTGTTCATTTTGTTGGGCCGTTGGGAAATAAATACAACAAGATTATACATTTGGAAATACCACAAGAGTTCATGGGGAAAAGAAGGGAGGGGGAAAGGGGGGCGGGTTGGACGAAAGAAAAAAGAAAAGCAAATGATAAATTATACACTGGGTAGAAAGTGACATGCTATCTTGTGCTATTAACAACCGGAGATAATTGCAGTGAACTGTAATTGCAAGTTTTGCAACTTACAGTACACACTGTCCAACATCAATCTTAATAGGGAACAAAGCAATTTGTATTAAAACTTAATTCGCTGGGTAACTTTCTGCTGTATACAAGGGAGCTAACAGATGTAGCTTTTCAGGAAGTTCAAAGGCACTGAGAACATGGAGAGACATGCTAATATAGTAAGCCTTGGAGAAATATTGCATTACGACTTGTAATGAAAACAAATGCATGCCATTATATCCTAGTTTGTGTTTATTTAATAAAATATATACACTTTGTGCATTGAGGAATTTAGTGTCCCTGAATGGAAATGGAATGATGGCCTCTTTTGATTCACGGATCAGATAGAGAAGACCGTAATGCCTCCCGTTTAAAAATGAGATTACTACTTATTGCTTCTGTATTATGTGCCTAATGTAATGGTATCGGCTTTTTGATGAACGGAATGTGAAAACGAGGTAGATGCTGCTTTGATTGGAATTCCTGACATTTAAAATTACATTTTGAAATAATCTGATGAGATTGGAATGGAAAGAGGGCAGCTTTCTTTGTTGTGCAATGCCGTGTTGCCACGTCCTTGAGTTATTGTTAGAATTAAACATGTGCCAAAAAATGTTGCAAATAAATGGTTCATTTTCAGGTCTGAGCAGTGAAAAGTTCTGAACACTGAGTGCCAAGGTGTTGGGTAAGAGTGTGACAAAGACAAGAGAACTGGGTGGGAGAGAGAGAATGAGCCCAAGTTATTATATTTTTCTGTTGCGGACCGTCCTTGTGCTCCATCTCTTACTTTCTTGTCCAAAAAATGTGTCATCCTCCTCTGGAATGAGACACCCTCGCACTATTTCTCTCTCTTGAGGGGCTAGAGGTAAAAATCATGCAAATTAGACGATCACTCAATTGGACATCATTGTGAAATCTGTCAAAATATTCAGGATGTGCAAAACGAACTGATGAACAAACTAACTAATGAAGGCTGTTGTAGTTTGGCCACAACATAAGAAGACCTGACTCACTAGGAAAGACAATAATGCTTGGAAAGGCAGTAGGAAAAGAGGAAGACCACATCACAGATTGATAGACTCTATTAAGAAAGACACGTCCCTGGATCTGCAAGACCTGAGCAGGGTGGTTAATAATAGAGTGATTTGGAAATTTCTCATTGAGAAGGTTACCATAAGTCAAAGTTGAGTTGATGGTAGCTGACAACAACAAATCCATGCCTTTATTCAGAAGGTACAGATCAATTCCTACCACACTTTGGAAGAAAAAAGTCGAATCCCTCAAGCACTTTCTATTCTATATTCTCTATTAATTGCCTTTTTTTTTTTGAGAAAGACCTTGTCTGTTTTTGTATAATGCATATTTTGCTTGCAGATACATTGGATCTTATATTTTGTAGTCTTTAAAAGAAGATCGTCTATGGTTGCATATAGAAAATTGTTAGGAAAAATTGTGTTCAAATCTCCATTCTGCAAGGAAGCTCTCTTTGGGGGCTTGGGCAGGTCAACATTTTTGAGCTGAATGTTTGTGGGACAGCAGTGCAATTGTTCTGCATTTATCACATATCCAGATATAATGTTAACTGCAGTAGCATGTCAAGCCATCTTTTCTGACGTGTTGGTTTTTGTTGGGAGGAATCCTTCATTGACACCAATGGCCACTTTCTTTTAAATATTAAAACTGACTTCAAACAAGTGGTTTTCTTTGTAATCCTGATAATTACCACTTGCACCCAGTAGCTGGCATGCATATTAAATAGAAAGATATATTATAACATTATGCCTGCTTTGGACATTAAATGATTTCCAGTTCATATCTGCAGTAAAAGGGAGGGAGAGGATTTCCTTCTTTTCTTAAGGTTTCCTCACCCTCAAAAAAGTATTGATAGTATTAATGCAAAATTTGAGAGCTCCCATAAGATGCTTTTTATGCATAAATCATACTGTTTTGGAGAATTTAATGTATTATTGGCACATATATCAGCCTTCCACAGTCAGGGACCTGGGGATTACAACTCCCATGTATCTAACTCTCTGTGGGTGATGGGAGTTTTAGTCCAATACTTCTGGAAGTTACCAGTTTAGAGAAAGCTGGTATATGTAGTAGAAAGCATGCATGAACCGGTCAATCCTTTGCACCAGTGGTTCTTAACCTTTTCTTTACTGGGGACCCTCGGTAAATATAATTTGTTGCCAGGGACCTCCAAGACTTAACTCAAGATTTAAATATTTAAATTTAGATTTAAATATGCATGTATTTATTTAAACAAGCAAAATTATTGATTGATTGATTGATTGATTGATTGTTTGATTGATTGCTTCTGGGGACTAGGATTCAAAGCCCTGCTAAGGGTAACCTTAGACAAGTCCCTGTTGCTATTGCAGATGTTGGTATCCAGCAGCAGGGCTTTGAAGACACTCTGGGAGGGCTCTGTAGACCCCCAGGGGTCCTTGGACTCCAGGTTAAGTGCTGCTTTACACTGAAGGGAGTGCCTGCACCATACGGAGGATTTGTGCCCATTTAAACAATTCCTAATTTAAAAAGTGCAAAGTGACTTGGGCCCCATTCGCACTCGGCGGTTATAGCACTATGATTCCAACTAATTGTCATGGTCTCATCATACGGAATCTTGGAATATGCAGTCTATGAAGGGGTACCGAGAATTCTCAGCCAGGGAGCTGTAGTGCCCCATTGAACTTCAAACATTGGGATTCCATAGGATGGCACCATGGCAAATGAAGAGGAATCATAGTGCTATAACTGTGTAGTGGGAAAAAGAAGAAACAGGGGTCCCAGTTTCATTATCCGAGAGAAGTCAAGTGAGGTTGCCATTCCTTTTTAAGAAACCAGTTAATGAGTAAAGCTCAGTAGTTGTTTCACAGGGTCTGAATCAAAACAGGGATGCAAGGCTTTATAACAGAAGGGCCCAAAGGAGTAATAAAATCATTTGAAAGGTGGAGGGAACACAGTTAGTCAGATCATCGAAGTAGATGAAGAGAAGTTGGTCTTATTAAATCAACCTCCAGCTCCTTTTTTCCCCCCATCTCGTCCAACGATTTGCCCCAAGTTCTGTGAAGTAGAAAATGGAAGGGAAGGAAGCTGTGAAGATTTTCTTTTTTCTTTTTTCCTCTTTTGGGAGCTCTTTTTGCAATGCAATAGGAGAATCAATACAAATCTTTGCAGTAATCACTTATTGATTTTCCTCGAATAGAAGTCCATTTAAAACATTTTTATCCCCAGGAGTGGGAGCACTGGAGGCTATCAGGGAAGGAAGTTGGTTCTCTTGACCCCGTGTGTGGCTCAAGATTGATTAAGAGAGGCGGCATTTGGCAATGAAGAAGGAAGGAGGAGAAAGGGAGGAGCTGGAAGACCATGCTAGAAGGAGAGGAAGGATGAAAAAGGAAAGTCACAGAAAGGTTAACAAACTCCAGGTTGAAATACATTTACGTCATATTAACCTTTTTCTTTAAATTTTGGATTTGTAAAATCGTTAGTTGTTTTTAAGACAGATATTGACCTCGGTAGCAGTTAATTAAACTGTTAACTCTTTTGTACTAAGTTGCCCCTCACTGCCCTAAAGAGAAAAATAAATTTATAGCCATATTTATTTATTTACTTACTTAAGTTCTTGGCTACTGAGGTATATTTGTATGTGTTTATTATACAGATACCCATCCAACCACATATGTATTGAATATGAATGAATATAGATACATGTTCTAATCTCCCACCTTGGATTCAGATCAATTTTATTTTGAGCCATTAAAGAAAGCAGAAGCCGAAACAGTTTTCTAATTGTTCTATAAAGTTTTTTTTTTTTTTAATTTGGGGGAGAGCACCTAGGTTGTTGATTGATGGACACTCACTTCTGCATGTGTGTTGAGAGAGAATAGCCCAGGCCTTTATTTTGATGCTGCTATTTTGAGTTTTATCAAGTTTGATCTATTTTCTTTACTATTTTTCTAATATTTTAAGGATTCTTTCTTTAAAAATAAGATATCTTAAATCCTACTGATACATCTTAACTAGAGAAGATCCATTGACTCAGTTGTTGAATGGTGAGTCGACATGTAGGTCAATCCTTTTGATTCAATGGGTATAGTCCAGTTGGAACTACAATTAGGATCAAGGCCATTACATTTAACTTTAGAAGTTGTAACTTACCAAAGACTTCCCATGCCATATCTGTCTTAGCTGGTGCTTGAAAATTTGTGAAACTGCATGTCAGGTGAACAGCCTAATGGAGAATATTACAAAGTAATTGTATCGCCACAAAAAAAACCCTTCCTTTGGTCATCACTTTGTCGTTGGCTGCCGTCAAGTTGATTCCAGCTTATGGCAGTCCTATGAATGAGACCTTCAAGTCACCCTATCCTCAACCAACCTGCTCAGACTCAGGGATGTGTCTTCCTTCCTTGTGCTCTTCCCCTTTTCCTGCTGCCTTCTACTTTACCAAGCATTCCTGTCTTTTCTCGTGAGTCATGCCTTCTCATGATACGGCCAAAGTATGGCAGTGTCAGTTTAGCCATCTTGGCTTCTAAGCTTGATTTGCTCTCGGACCCATTCATTTGTCTTTTTAGCAGTCCAGGGTATCTGTAAAACTCTTCTCCAGCAGCACATTTCAAAGGAGTTGATTTTCTTCCTATCACCTTTGTCCAGCTTTCACAACCATCACCCACCTATAATGTAAAAGCAGTGGCCATTGGGAAAAGGCCTTTGGTGCCAATTTTAAAAGGCATGGGAATTTTGGGAAAGGTGGGATATAAATTCAATAAATAAATATCTAAATTTCGAAATTCTTCTCATGAGAAGAGGTGGCATTTTAGGCACCCAGATTTGAAACCTCTTTATGAACAATTGCAATCCCAGTAACAGTGAGCATATACACACGCCTCCTGATGCTTCCTGTTCTTGTTTCTTTTTTCTCACGCTAATGTATTATTGACTCCGACAGGCTGAACTTGCACTTGTAGGCTAACCCACCATTACAGCATCTTGTCTGGATACTTTAAATGTTGCTTAACAAGAAAAATATGTCAATAGACAATGAAGGCTTTCATTTTATGCTTTCAACTTGAGCAAACTGCTCCGAGCGGCGTTGTAAATTACCCCCAAAGAATGCAGAAGTGGGCAAAAAGAGAACAATTTTAGTGACAACGGGACGTGACTGGCTTCGTAATTAGTCACATTTAACAATATATTAAGTTTTACCTCTTTTCTGTCCTGGTGACCCCCTCCTCAACCTTCTCCTCCATCCCCCCCCCCCACGGCACCCCTTCCTGCTCCGAGCAAGTCTCGCCTACCTCGTCCATAAATCAAGGCTTGGTTTGCTCAACAGGTTCCATCTATCTCTTGTTATTTCAGGGAAATTACTAAGTGAACTCCTTGTTCAAAAATTTGGTTAGGATCCATGACAGGGTGGGAGGACCTTTGAGTTCAGGGCATTACTGTACTCTGCCCACACAGCTCTGTGTGTACTTAGGAGGAAAGGTAAGGGTGGATGAGAAAAAGAATTAATTAGTGTTTGCCCAGAGGCCTGCAGGGTTACAATCACAAGCAGTTGCTTGCCAGTGCGTTGGACCGTACCGCCGCGATCCGAACCAGGGTAGTACTGCCAAGTGAGTGTCCCGCCGAAAGCGGCTGTCAGCTAATGACAGATGAGGCCAATCTGATTGTTTTATCAGAACATTCATCTCCAATCTTGATTAGCAAACCCTATTGAATTATGATTAATTCACCAGAGTACTGCCAACAGATAAGGCATTTTATCTGACGGTGCGTGTAAGTGGTGGCTTTTGTCTGGGAGCAAGGAAGCTCCAGAGTCGTGCTCACAAAGAGGAGACACGATCAGATGTGCAACACACTGCGAAGGAGCATTGAGCGGTGTGTATCTTTTTGATTTAATTTAAGGACCTGGAGTGCAAGGGCCTGCCTGGCCTCCTGTGTGGAGAAAAGGCAAGAGCACGGAGAGGAGGCAGCCAAAGAAGAAATGGAGAATATCACTGCCTTGGGTTATTCAGATGAAAACACATACCTGCTGTCCATGGACTCAGGCGATTGTCCATCTAACTCAGTATTATCTGCCTGGGGTGGGAATCATGCAGATTGCAGATAGCATGTTGCTTTGTCCGGGGGGCCTAGGTCCAGTGAAGCTTTGATATCCCAATAAGCTCCCCAAGTCACAGTGTGTTGTGTCTTCAAGCCATTCCTGACTTACTTCAACCCTTAGGCAAACCTGTCGCTGGATTTTGTTGGCAAGATTTGTCAGATGGAGTTTGCCCTTTACCTTCCTCTGAAGCTGTGACTTGCCCAAGGTCACCCACTAGGTTTCCATGGCTGAGTGGTGATTCGAACCCTGGTTCCCCAGAGTCACAGTCCAACACCCAAACCACTCAAGTGTCACTACGAAGGGGGAAAATGAGAGTGTTGCCCCTCCAATTAATAATTCTGCTCCCCCTGACAAAATTTCCCTTTATTCTCCAAATTTCAATCACTACTGTGACTTCAAACTTCAATTGAGCACTGAGAAATGTGGTTCAAGTACCCAAAGAAAAAGGGTGAACAAAATGACCAAGGGAATGCGAACACAGCAAATAGAAGAGGTCTAGGTGTGAATGTTGTTCCGTATCTTACTCCCTGCCATGCTAGATATTTGGGAATTGAAGAAAATGCCATTGGGGTGTTGGAATATCTGGGGAGAACAATGACCTGATTTTGGCTTCCCCCATAGCTACACCCATGGTGATGTCCCTAAGCCAAGGGAAAACTAAATCATAATTCAGGATGTGAGCCTGGAAGGTATAGATAAAGTCTATACGGGCTGAATACCCCTTATCCAAAATGCTTGTAACCAGAAGTGTGTCATATTTTTGATATGTTTGGATTTTGGAATACCTGTATTTGCATATACATTAAATATAGTACTGTAGAGGAGATCTCTGGGGATGAACCAGAGCACTGCAGATGCTGCTTTGCACTGAGTGCTATGTTTAGATTCCCACCATTTCCCAGACGATCTTCTCACCGGCCATCCCTAGACTGTGGAATGACCTGTCAGAAGAGATGCGACAGCAGATTACATTGTCCAGATTTTTAGAAGTTCTAGAGACCTATCTCTTCTTACAGGCCTACCCAGTCAATTTTTAATTATGAATTTTAAACTGATATGTTTCAAATGGTCTTATGTGTTTTAATGTATTTTAATCTACAGTGTGTTCTAAATTGTATTTTAACTTCTGTCATACCCTGCCTCGAGCCTTAAGGAGATGTGAGTAAGAAATAAACGTGTTGTTGTTGTTATTTCTTCACAGATCCTCCCATCTCTTTCCAGCTTCACATCTCATTCATTCAGTACTTGTTATGTGAGATGGGAGGCTGGAGAGAAACTGAGGATCTAAGACACAAACAAGCAGGAGAGCCTCAGCCACTCTCTGGAAGGTGGAAGTGGGCCTGTTGGTGGCCAAAAGTATTGGCTTTTGGAGGTTTTCGGATTTCTTGATAAGGGATACTCAACTGGTATATATTAGAATTTTGAAAAGACCATTTCTATCACTTATCCAGCCTTTCCTAGCCATAATTTCCCTCCAAAGCCATTGGATATCTCATCTTCTTAACCATTGGCCAGACTGGCTAGGTTATGATGGGACCTGGAATCGAAGAAAATGGGAGGACTTGGAAGAAGAAAGTCTGCACTGAATTGGCATCTGACCCCCCAGGCCTCTGCAGACATTTGTGCTTCGCTCCCTAATTCGCCAAGGAATTAAAATAAAAACATTTTAATATACTTTCAAGGAATGCTGCTCCCTGCTTTTAACAAGTTGGTGCCATTCCTCGGTACGCATGGGTATTAAAAAATAGCAGATGCGTTGTATTCGGGAGAAACACTGCTGCCCCTTTTTCCACAGAAACTTACCTCAGTGCTCTTATTGCCACCATTCTGCAAGTCAATTTATTACGTGTCCTGTGTTTTATGACCTTTCTCCCCCCCCCAAACACACACATACGCACCCACATTTTAGCTCTCCCGGCTGTACTTCTGAGTGCTGAAAGGTTAAAAGGTGTGTCGCGAGGGCCTCGGGCATAAAAGCACATCAAGGCGAAAGTTTTGAGGCTGCTTTAAACGAGTGAATAAAATTCAAGGTGTTTATTTCCTAACTGCTAAATGCAATTTTTATACTGTGCGGTTTTATTCCAGCATACACTTAGGCCTCTAAAGAGGTTCTGTAACCAACTTTTACCTGCCTCAGAGTGTTAATAAATGCTAAATTGCATGCAAGAAAGTTGAGATAGGGCTCGGGCGGTCAGATTTTCCATTTTAAACCTGGATCGGAATTAATTGGTGAATCCATAAATAGATGTGTGTGTGTGTATTTAGAAAAAAGAGACCTCCCTTTCCCACACAGGTTGATGAATCTATAACAGCACAAGAGTTGTTCTCTCTTCCACTCCTTTCCTGGATCAGGGCCTCCCATTTAATAGGTCAGACTGCTGATTATGAGTGTCATGAAAAGACAGCAAGCTGTGAGTTACTTAACTGTGTTTTTACAACTGACAAGAGCAGTTCTTGGAAGGTAACATTTCCCAGTCGTTGACAACCACAGTAGAGGAAAGTAGTCTCAGTAACTGGTGGTAGTTCTAAATTCCATAGCAGATTATTTGTTGGCACCTGATCACTGTTGGAAGCAAGATGGTTTTTTGGTCCAGTCTGGAAGGGCTGCTCTCATGCTTTTATCGTTCTTGTGGCTCCCTTGTAGAAACTTTTGAACTGTTGTTGTTGTTGTTGGGTGTCTTCAAGTCATTTCTGATGTATGGCAACCCTAAGGTGGACGTACCACAGGGTTTTCTGGGGCTGAGAGTGTGTGATGAGCCCAAGGTCACCCAGTGGGTTTCCATGACTGAGTTGGGAATCAAACCCTGGTCTTCAGAGTCATAGTCCAATGTTCAAGCATGACACCATGCTGGCTGTCTACAGGAACTGTATTTCAGGCTTTTTAAAGTAAAGGTCATCTAACTTTGGGGAATTCTTCATTCTACTGAAGAATAAGAGTTTCCTGAAATGTTTTACTTTTGAACTTCTTGGGGGATTAATCTTTCCCCGTTACTGCCTGCTATCAATGTTTGCCTACACCAGAAAAGTCAAAATAAAGGTATGCCAGTGTAAAGTTTGGGGAAATTAATTTTTCTTTGGTGGTGATGGTGGGAGGTTATAATTCCTAGAATTCCACAGTGACTATGCTGGTTGGGGGATTCTGAAAGTTGTGGGCCCAGAAAGTAAACTTTGCAAGTTTCGTGGGGATGTTCATCATAGCACGTGGGGGGGGAGCAGTGTATTTATGCACAACAATATATTCAGTACTGTTTCTACCTGGCATCATTTTGGGTACCATCGCTGATACTATTTGAAAAGGTAGAAGCATGCATGGAAGATTTTGGATTTCCACATGTCTGTATTTTAAATGGATGGTGTAGCTCAGAGATACAAAAAAGTTTTACTGTGGAAACTACTGTCCAATTCAGGGTAGACCATCTAAAACAAGCTGGACTTTGGGTTTTTAGCAAACAGTGCTAAACTTGGTGCATCTCATGTCTAAGAAGGAACCACATTCATAGGTGAACAGTCATATACCAAATTTTTTACTACTCAAGGAAGGACTGATTAGTAAACAGTGGTGGTCACCTAGCTGTTCCTCCTGAGAATGTCCTCTTCCCAGGAAATTTTCCTTTCTCGGAGAATAGAGTTGTGTGTGTCACACAGCACTTCCTCAACTCTTAAACCAGAGGTAAGAATTGTGAGGTCCACCACCTGTGCAACTTCCAGCACCACTAATCAGCATCATCAAAAGTGAAGGATGCTGGGAGTTGCAGTCCTACAATTTAAGGAGGGTCACACGATTCCCATCTTAAAATTGTTGCTCAGGTGTAGTGAGAGAGATTAGGCAGTTGCCAGTTGTTGTTGCCGTGCGCCGTCCACTTGCTTCCATCTTAGGGCGACCCTATCACAGGGTTCTCTTGGCAAGATTTGTTTTGGGGCTGGGGGTTGCCTTTGCATCCCCCTGAGGCTGGGATAGCATGACTGAGGCTGGGAGAGTGTGACCTAACATTACACAGGGGTGATGTAAAATTCAACTAGGCGTCCATTTGACTTCAAGGCAGGGAACAAGGGAGGAATGCCATTTTCTTTTCACACAAAGTGGCTTGAGATAACCCTGCAGTTAAGGCATAATTCATCCCCATTTAGCTCTGGTGAGATGCTGAGCAAGCCCTACATGGCTCAGGGCTAGGCAGTCCCATCATTATTGCTGTACCCTTCCCTTTCAGATCCATTGAATTCTTTTTCCCAAGTTGAAAAAAAAAACATGTGAATTGGGCCAAAGTTCATCTGTCTCCCGTTCTGCCTTTCATCCTGGCTTACATTACACCCGTCCTGTGTCCCAGTGCCTAAGTGAAAGAGATATGCACGGCTTGTGGGATGATGGTGGTATTAATTTTACCAGGCATTGATTGGATAGAATTGGCTTTAGCTCAATCATTTTGCAGCTTTAAGAGTAGATTCTCCTCTTACAGATCAGTATACGCTTTAAGAAAGCAGGTATTCCCCCACCCCGTAGCTCAGCTGTGAAACTTTTTGCAGTTCAGGGATTTAGTTGCTGCAAGAATTCAGGAAATCTAAAAGACGGTTACACCAGATAGAGTTGTTTTCTTGAGGATGAACAGACCCGACCAATAAATTCTTCAGGGGCTGTGAATTGAGATGCTCCATCATCTGAAATCAAAGTAGAATTTTCTTTTCTTTCTTTCTTTTTTGAATACATATACTGTATTAAAAATATACAGCACATACAGGCAGAATAAAACAAAAATAAACATTGAACTTCACAGACAGAAAAAAGAAACAAAAGGTAATATGAACTTATCCTAAATCCACTAAAAGTTAAAAGCTAAAAACTAAGGTTAAAATCTAATCCTCAACATTAGCACTGAGATTAAAATTAGCAGAACACTAAGGCCATTTCCGCACTAGACTGTTATAGAGCTATTATTCCACTTTCAACATCCTATGCAATCCTAGGGTGGATGAGGCCTTGAGGCCCCTCTCTAAACTGCAATGCCCAGGATTCCATAGGATGTTGAAAGTGGAATAATAGCACTATAACAGTCTAGTGCAGAAATGGCCTAAGGCAACAAAAGCAATTTCCTCCTCTCCTAACATAGACTATTGTTGATTCTATAAAAAGATGGCTTCTCTAACTGGAAATGTCATTCCAATGCATCTATTGTTCCTTCTCCCAAAAATATTAATGGTCAAATCCAATGCCCATGTGTGTATGTGTGTGTTTATTATTATTTGTAGCAGGAGTTGTCTTGCTTCTCTGTCTCTCTACTTCTTACAACATCCCTCTGTACCCTCCAAATGCTGAAGAAAACTTTCTTTATTTTTCTACTCTCTCTCTCTCTCTGGCCATTTCCACTCTCCACTGTTATAGTGTTATTATTCCACTTTCAACCTCCTGTGGAAGTCTGGGGTTTGTAGCTTACTGAGGCCAAAGTGCTCTCTGGCTGAAAATTCTAAATGCCGCTTCCTAGGACTCCATAGGAGGTTGAAAGTGGAATAATAGCACTACAGCATTGTAGGGTAGAAATGGCCCCAGTTTTCTGTCTAATTTTGCTGCACCTCTGTTGATGGGAGGTAAAATCATAGGATCTAAGAGTTAGAAGGGTTCACAAGGGCCACTGAGTCCAACCCCTGGCCATGCAGGAAAGCACAACTGAAGCACTCCCCAACGATACCCATCAAATCTCTGTTAAAAGATATCAAAAAATGGAGGGTCTACTGTCCTACCAAGACAATTTAGTCCACTGTCAAATGGGTCTTACAGTTTTTGCTAATAATTAGGTGGAATATCTTTTCTTGCCATTTGAATCCATTGGTTTCCGTTCTAGTCTCTGGAGCGGTGGAAAATAAGTTTGCTCCAACTCCTACGTGACGTCCCTTCAGATATTTAAGGATGCCCATCATATCACCTCTCCGTCTTCACTTCTCCAAGCTTCTTCTCCATAAGGCTCGGTTACCAGGTGGAAGGGTGACTCTCCCATGACCTGGGGGTGCTGCTGAGCCTGGGGTTGCTCTCTGTCTCTCTTTTTCTGTCTGTCTGTCACCAAATGTTGCTTAGACAATATGCTAAGATCTGGAAAATCTTGTTTGCATTATCATCCAATCTCTTTTGAAAATGAAAGCATTTGGTCGGGCTGTCTTTTTTCTTTCTCTTTCAAACCACTCCACCCAAACCTCTACCCCTTACAGATATGAAAAGACTGCTGGCTTCTTGATCCTGGTTGTGATTTATTGTTGCATTTTAAGTGTCTTTGCAGACCCACAAAGGCGGGGTGGAAATGAAAAAAAAAACATTATGAAAAACTGAACAAACCAGAACAGTTAATGTGCTAATTGGTTGGTATTTCATCAACAGAGCTCTTGTATTGCAACACTTAGTTACCCTCACACCCAGTTTATTACCTTTAATCCACACACTGTTATTATTTTATCTTTTTCATGTGTTGAAGGAAAAAGACACCCTTTGCGTTGCCAGTCCATAATTTGAATAATCAGATATTTTCTGATTAATTCATTAAAAAAAATACATTGTACAGACTGCATTTTATTAATAATCCCAAAAAGCTTTTGTAATTTGAATTTAATGAACTATTTAGCATAAGGACGCATAGCGTTTCCAGTAAAAAAATTGAAGGACCAGAAGTACAAGTTTTTTAAATCAAGTGTCATTATTTAATTCATGTGTTACAGAATGACAATGCGGATTTTATTAGGATAAAAATATAAAATTTCCATAAATTTTGAACCCAAATTGCTGAAATTATTTGCAGGCTAGTGCTGGCACCTTGGATAGCTCCTTTGAAATCTGGATTAAAACCAACAGCAGATTCCCTGTCCCACTGATATGGGAAGCCACTGCTGCATAATGTATCACCTAGTTTGGTCTTCAGATGTTTATCTTGATATTTTCCCCTTAAATAATCCATGGTTAATTTTTTTTTAAATTTCCAACTAAAGTATGTCCATTGAAACAATGGGAACTTGGTAAATTAATGCTGATGGGAGCCATTGACTGAATGGATCCACTCTCTTTGAGAAAATGGAATTTAAGTCTATCCCTTTTGCTCTCTATCTCCATTCAGGAGCTGCTAAGGTCTGGCAAGCTGAAGGAACAGTATATTCTTTTATGGCCCTTGCATTCTTCCTCATCATCCACCCCATTATTTCTTGAACTTAGACCACATAGTTCCACCCAAAACAAAGGGTTTCCTGGAAGGAAAATGCGGTTACAGTTTACTTGCATTAGGAATAGGCTAATCCAACAAGCTAATCACCAGCCCGCTCTCATAAGAACTGAATATATTGAGCATAACTATTCGTTTGTCATACAAAGAGGTAGAACCAAATGACATATGACAGGAGATTTCTCATCCCAGCTTCATTTCAACTCGATGATAAGAAGACGACTAATTGGTATGCTGTTTGAACCGTAACACATTTGTCCATCTATACAAACGAAGCATTAACAGAGATCCCATTGTTGTGAACTTCGTGGCAACGTCGGGCCTGAAAGTTAACGTTGCACTGTGTAGGTTCTCCGGCGCAGAAATGATAATTGGAGAAGAGAGCCCTGACAGATAACTACTCCCTTCCCGGACAGAGAATGAGGGGAGACTAAGGTGTTCTGTAGCACTGATGAATATGATACATCGCTTTCGATCAAAGCGATCATCAAAGCAGGGTGGGTTCAGTAGCTGCCGCCTGGCTTTGTAAATGGCTCTGACTGCCTACTTGTCATTACACCACAGAAGAAAAGGGACAAGGTAACCCGATGCAAAGGGCATTTTCCCAGGCACCGTTGTGATATCTGAGTTTCCAAGTCACTCCTTATACCATAAGCTAGTGTATGACCCTACAGTTGTTATTGTTGTCGTTATTATTATTAATTGTACGTGTAGAAATACTCAAGAAAAAGTTTGGGGGTTGTATTCATCCAGAGTCCATTTTTCCCCATTATCACATTTTGTTCCTTGCATTGTCCTAGAACAAACCTAGGAATTGGTTAGGGCTTGTTTGGTGGAAGGGGATAAACATGCTGCTCCAGGCAGGCTGTACTTAATTTGTGGCAATTGCTACTACAAAGATGGTTGGCAGTCATTAACTTAAGAGCTGCCAATTGGGCTGAGTTTTAGAAGTTTAGCCTAACCATGGCTACTAATCACAATGGTTATCTGGGACCTCCATGTTTGGAAGCATGGTGCCATTGAATACCAGCTGCTGGAGCAATAATTGGAGAGAAAGAGGTGTTGCCCACATACTCTCTCCATGAGTTTGTTTTTTGACCAACTTATCAGGGGTGGGGGACAGGCTTGAACCCACCTAAACCTACCAGCTCAGGCCACAATTCCTGTCTCTGGCCATTTCCGCACGAGACTGTTATAGCGCTATGATTCCACTTTCAACATCCTATGGAATCCTAGGATTTGCAGTTTTGGGAGGGGCCAGATGGCTTCTGTCAACCAAAGTTGTTGCCCAAATTTTGAGGCAACTTGAGGAGCTCTCTATGGTCCAGGAAAGTGCCAGAAAGTGTCTTCTCTTGCCATAGAGAAGGGGTGGACAAAGTGAGGTCAGTGGGCCACATGAGCCCTCCTGGGGCCATTTTGTAAATTGGGGCTGTTTCTGCTAAATAGGATTAGTTGGTGAGCACAGAGCTGTTTATGGGATCTTGCAAGATAGCTTTGTTCCTATTCCTGAAATTAGCAAATAGTTCTGTGCGTGTTTTGTTTGCCTTTGGCACTTCTGTTTCTCCAATGGATGAAAAGGAGAACTTGGACAAAAAAAAAAAAAATGCTCTCAGAGAAAAAAAAATAAAGGATAAAAAGGGAAAACATATGTTAGTTATTGTATTTTGGTGGCTGCTTCGTTAATAACTCTGACATGTCACTCCATTTCTGGTGGGTCTGATAGATTAAACATGAACCTCTCATTATTCAAGGTGGTTAAATATTTTGGCTTGCCTTCACCATCCTCATATTTATTCCTTGCACAGCCGGGCTACCAAAACTGACATCTTCTTTTTAAATTGTTTGGCAGTGGTAATTTTTTCCTCCTTCTCAGAATTGCCGGTGATGTAAAGTATTACTGGCTGGCATCACTTCCACCCCTTTTTAATTATTCTTGACACCATAGAGAAACATCTAATATAAATCTGTAATGCCTGCCGATGACAGACTACATGGTTGGAAGACCATGTAATCTCTCCACAATTAATTAAAGTGCCTAGAGTCGTTGCTTTGTGTGCGCGTGTGTGCGTGTGCATGTGTTTATCTAGCAACCAGATGCCACTGACTGGCTCAAATAATACTGCTGTCAACTGTAAAAAATTAAGATTCAGACCCTAAGAAAGATATTGCGATAGAGAAACCAGATGCCTAGTTATTTTTTTTCCTTTTTTGGGGTATCATTTTGTTGGAAGCGACCATTGTTCAACAGATGTAGCTCTGCATACTTAATTACTCATGTAATTTAGCAAATCTGTCAGCGAGGTTGCTCCTCCACCCACCCACCCAACAAGTGCTAGTCTCTTTGGCAGATCTTTTATTTATTTATTTTAATGGGATAATGCCAATTGCCATAAATGAGGCTGGCTAGCCATGACCAAAGTCTATGTGGAATGGATCTGAGAAAGTAAAGTCGTATCAAATGTGTGTTTGTGTCTTGATGTAGACGTACATGCATCCATTTGATCCCGTGTGAGAAGTCTTTGGCCTAGACATCAGGCTGGTTTTAAGATCTGGGACGGATCAATGACAAATTTTAACCTTCATTCTCAAAGGACCAAAAGGAAGAAGTAAGGTCATCGTCTTGTCTCGTTGGCTGATGATGTGGCCATAACGGTGTTCTGATTCAATATTTAGATGTTTTAATTCAGTATCATTTTATGGACATGGCTCACAAGTATAAAAAGTGTCGAATCACATAGTGGGCCTTCCTTACCTTCGATCTCTGCACGCACAGTTTCAAGTTCATGTGAAGCACTGCATCCTTATACCTAAAATGGCAGTGACATGCATAAGGCCATGCTAAAATGGCCACGTGGCCTACATTGAATATAACGAGATGCAAGCATTTGCGTTTTCCTTATTTGCGGGATTCCTAGATGGAATTCCAGCTGTAATCATGGGTGATTAGATTTTCTCCCTTGTGATGTGGATGGAAAACCCATCTCCTAGCAGCTATCAATCATTCCTAGCACCTCCCTCTAAACATGGAAGTCTTTGGTACTTCTCCCATTACCAAATCCTAAGGTTATATACAGAGTTACAGCAGCTGTCAGGGCTACGTCCTATGGAATCCTGAAATTTGTGATTTGGTGAAGTACATGGAATTCTCTGCCAGAGAACTTTAGCGCAATCATTCAGGGAACTGCCCAAGAGCAATCAAACAATGGATTCCAGGATTCCATAGGATGGAGCCACGGCATATCTTCTAATATACAAAAATCAAAGTTTGTTTGTCTGTGTCAGGCGAAGACCTCATATGATTGGCTGCCTAAAAAGATTCTATGGAATTCTGGGGTTTGCAGTTCAGGGAAGGGCCTTTAGAATTCTCAGCTCAGAGCTCTTGGGCCTCAGCCAACTGCGTCTGTCTTGCATAGGCCGGTTGCTGTCGAGACGAGGCCTAGCAGCAAGGAGGGAAGACAGGAACCCAACCTCTGTATGTTAATAACCCTGAATACAGATTGGATTGGTCCAAATTATCATCTGTGAAATGCTGGAGAGCATGCTGTAGTCCAAAATATCGGATAAGCCATAGTTTCCCTATTCCTGAATCTGAGAGATCTCACCAGGGCCAGAAAAGACAGTATTTTAAAGATCTTGCATAGCTTTGGGGTTAGGTCGGCTCTTTGTCTGAATCAGCACAAAGTAATCCCATAGAGACTTCATTATCTTTTTTTTCCTTTCCTCTTTAGCTAAAATGGAGCATTATTAGGTAGGAAACGATTTGCCAAACTAGATTGTGTTTCAGTTCACTACCCCTGGTTTTTGTTCAGCAAACATGCCAGGAATCTTTAACGATCTCCAATAGTCATGGGCCTTTGATTTCTATTATAACTGACCAATAGTTTATGTCACATTGTGGGTTTCCCTCCTCCTTGCTTGATTATTATGCAGTTTTTTGAATCGCTGAAAACATTTGACTTCTGACACCTCAAAGTCAAGGGTTAGCCCACAAGTGAGCATGCGCTTTGATGTATTTTATAGTTAAATTACATAGTACATGCAATATTTCACTGTATCCAATACAAATCATTTTTTTATTTACTTAAAAGGAGGCAGGCTGTCTTATTTATATCTGCTTGGCTTGGAAACAAAGGGATTACATTCTTTTTAAGAGGTGTTTTACGACTGGAGAGAGAAAATGTAGCCTTTTTAATAGGTATTTATATATGCGGGATCCATGTCTCCACTCTGTTATATATTTTCAAATAAAAAAAGGGTTATGGGCCAGAGTCACATGATGAGAAAGTATAAGGGACGGCGGGATGGGGGGAGCAATGGAGAATGCAGGACACATGTTCTTGAAACAAGTATGAAAAGTTTCCTTTTATTTATGGGTTGGATATGGAAAGGAAGTTTGAGTCATGATTTTTCATTTATGTGGATAGATACCAGCTTGCACAGGTATGGAACAGAGAATATGGTTTTTTGGGGGATAAGTTGTAGGTCTATTCAGACATTCAGTTGACGTCCATTCCGCAGTACTAAATCCCCTTTTTATTATACACCCCAGTGTGCTTTTCTCCCACCACACAAACTCTTTTTTCCCTCCTACAGTTTGGTTGTTTGTTGCAATTATCTAGTTCATTTTGGTCTCTAATAGATGTGATTAAATATATTTAGCACTATGTAATGGGTTTTCTGCCTGGATGCCTCCTAGCTAATATGGAATCCCGTGGAGTACTTTCTCACAGCTGCTCTGAGTCCCAGGTTGGTATGGTCGCTAGAGACTTCTTCCGTGAATCGCTAACATTAGGGGAATTAACTCTGTTAGACTAACCAGAAAATCCAGGATGAAATTTGATTAAGAGTAGCTTCTTGCATTAACTTTGGAGCAGCTCAAAAAGACTTCTGGTCTCTGTTGAACAAGAAACATTCCAAAAGATGCAATGAAACGAAGAGGAAAAGAAAGGAACAAATTTCTCTCTTACAATTGAGATTGAATGTTAGGCAGGATGTAGAATGTTTTGGCTACATCAACGCCGCCTAGAGATTTTCGGGGTAGTAACTGTCCCCATTCTGTCTCTTGTACATAATCCATTGCACTCTTATAGGGCTTTTTACCAGTTTAATTGTCACAATTCTGTCCTGCAGAACCATAGGGTTTCTAGTTTAGTGATGTACTTAACACCACTGAACACATCCCCAAGGTACTCTGATTTAATATTTGATCTCTCTTTTAGAGGTACCTTGGGGGTTACAATACAGAAGCTTGCATGAGAGCTCTTTAGAAGACAATTCTAAGTACCTCACCAAACTACAAATCCCAGATTTTCACAGGATGGAGCCATAGTACTTACAGTGGTATCAAAAGATATAATGAAGATAGACTCCAAGGTCTGGGAGTCATTTTGTGACTGCATGCTTGGAAAACAATAACTATATTCCCATGATATCAGAAATCACGGTATAGCTGTGCAAAATGGAGAGATTGTCTGTGGGATTACTGTTTTTCTCATCATACGCAGGTCTTTTGAGTAGTCTAAAATTGCAAGTAACTAGCTTTAAAAAATGGGTTACTTGTAACGAATTCCTTTTTCAATTAATGAAGGTATAACAACATCACATTACAACTGTGGCTTAGCATGGGATACTGTCACCCATGGGAGGGTGAGGAAAAGCAGCCAACTGTTTTCCAAGCAAGAGGGGAACAGATCCCTGTTGCTTGCAGCAGTTGCTGTTAGGTAACTGGGGACTGGTATCAGAATTCAGTTGCAGTACCATAAATATGGTGCCCATGTATATATGAAGTCAATGCAGGATTCCAGCCTATATTCGGTAACTGGTTACCTTTATAAAGCAACTTTCCAAGCTGTTTGAGTAGTGCAGTATTGTGCGGAAGCTGAACAGAGGGGAATTGAGTGTGGAATCATGCTATTTTTATTACTGATCTTAAATCAAATTTCCTGTGTGTCAAGCCAGTGGCCACTGCAATTATAACAAATGCAATACACACCACCAGACATGACCAAGATGAAAGCTTACCAGTATTAATACATGATCTTAAATCCTGATTGTATTTATTGTGTCTTGTTTGTTTGCTTTTGTGTTTGTTCGGATTTTAAGGTATTATTCAACTCACTGCACCAGAGAAGTAAATTTCTTCAGTTGTAACAACTGCATCCACAACCTCTAGATATATCTTCTTGTTCTACCACTGCAGCTTTTGGAAGATTGTTACAACACAGGGACTAGTGCAATTTAAATTCTAATTTTTTTATTTAGAATTTGGTTATGACTGGCAGAGTCCAGTTAAGGCAAATGAACTGGAAGAAAGAAAGTCAAGAATGTTCACAAATTTCCTCCTCCTTTCCTGTCAGCTACTGTAAAATTTTTATTTTATTTTTTGTGTTTGATTATTTGTTTTGTGAAAATTTCATGAATTTTTTTTTTTGCACAAAAAAGGCTTCTTGTGGAAAAATGGTTTTGCACCGCAAATGGCATTTTGCACAAAGTACAATGTTTTGTGCAAAAATGCCCTTCATGAGAATTTCACCAGAAAAAGTCCCGAAATGCTAAATAAATAAATAATGCACAAAATTAACTTCACCCAACAAGGAATAAACTTGATTCCCCCACCCACCCATATTTGACTGCAAGACTGTAATAAACAAAGATGTACACCTGTGTTGGGAAGGAAAGTGTCCTAAAATACTGGAAAGGAAAAAACTTTTCTCAAAGAAGAAGAGAATGAGAAGTTTAATGGCAGTTTTGTTAGACTTACTCTACCTGGGTCCTTCCATATCTTTTGGAGTATAACTTCCATCATCTATCAGCCATCATGATGAGTTCATTTCAGCTTAATTTGTACTAAATGCTTTGCAATGTATCTACACTACACAGTTGCATGAGTTTGATACCGCTTTAACTGCCATGGCTCCATCCTGTGGAATCAAGGGGTTTGTAGTTCATTGGGATATTTTGAATTGTCCTCTAAAGAGCTCTAATGTTCAGCGTAGCCCACTAGAACTCACTACCAGAACCTTCAGAGTGTCTCACCAAAGTAAAAATTGCAAGAATGCATAAGTTGGGAGGCAAGACATGGTCTCAAAACTGTTAAATCTTTGCAATATGGTTGTTGTGTCAATTAGGGTCCTTTCCAATTTATGGGAAGCCTAAGGCAAACCCACCACAGGGTTTTCTTTGCAAAATTTGTTCAGAGGAGTTTGCAATTGCCTTCCTTTGAGACCCAGAGAGTGAGATTCACCCAAGGTCACCTGGGCCTTGAGCAATGATTTGAGCAAGGATTCGAACCCTGGTCTCCTAGAGTCTTAGCGCCTTTCCACACTACACTGTTATAGTGCTATTATTCCACTTTGAATGTCCTATGGAATCCTGGAGTTTGTAGTTTAGAGAAGGGCATTTAGAATTCTCAGCCAGAGAGTCTTTGGCCTCAGGAAACTACAAACCCCAGAATTCCACCGGATGTTCAAAGTGGAATAATAGTACTATAACAGTGTAGTGTGGAAAGGCCCCTAGTCCAGCACTCAAAACACTAATCATGCTGGCTGTTTGCAATGTAGATATACTATTCATTTCTGGACAGGCAGCACCCAGTCTTTCAGGAGTTATTTTTTTTTTCTTGTATGTGTTCCTATTCTGCTAACTTCTCAATCTGTGGCTTGTGCTCTTGGGCATCCCAGCTGCTTCCAATTTATCCTGTCAGCTCCCTGATTTGTCAGGCAGAAAACACTGGGAATAATTAGCAATTGACGATGCACTCTTACTCTGGAGTTGCCGAGCAACTGCATCAGCAGCGTAGACCTCTTCACCAAGTCTCCGGAAGGGGGATACAGAGACAGGAGGATGAAATGAACCCACTTTCTTTGCGTCTGACTTTATTAGGAAATGATCGGAGCAGAGAGTATCTATAAAGCCAGACGGGGGAGAAAGCACTTGGCATTCCCTAGTTATAAGAAAGAACAGTGCATATAAGTTAGTGGAAATGCATTAGCTTGTGAAAAATGTATGAGCCCACACATTATATCATATCATATCACATCATATCATAGTATCAGGAGGGGTTTCTTTTGGGGTGAAAAACAAAGTTTCAGACTATTAGCAACCTCCTTCTCTGAGTGTGGTTCTGTGAATCGCCAAAATGGTACCATGTGGCACCATGCTTTTACAAGAAGACATTAGCAACAGACTCAGGAAAACCTCTAAGTTTTGTAGAAGTACAAAAAACTGTTGTGGGGGTGAGAAATCCATTTGAAAAAAGAGATGAATGAGGACCGATCGTGCTCAGTGCTTACAAAATGCTTACAGATGGGGAGAAAGGTGTCAGGTGGAGAACCAGGTGAGATGGAATGGAGTATGTTTAAAAAGAGTGTGTGTTTCAGCTGCTAAAACCTGAAGTAGGCACTTTTCTCTGCAACACTGCATGTGCCACCATGGGTTGGACACTAAAAATTCCCCACATTGACCCCAGAGCAATGCAACAGAGGCAGGGACATTGGGAGAAAATTAAAATGATGGCTAGCTAAACCAGCTGCCCAGACTGGAGTGCTCAGACCAGGCATTAGTGCCAACGAACCCTTGTCTAAGAGTTGGTGTTTTTGCCATTGCCCAACAGTGCCAGGTACGGCTTCCTACCTGGCCCTGAACATCTGAAGAAGACTTGTCCCTTCAATTATCATGACTTTGGTGTGGTGGTTTCTTCCTTCTCTTCGGCCAAGAGCATTCTCATGCCTTGTGGGTTTGTACAGGATCATATTGGAAAGAATCACATATGGTGATGGCTGCCACAATTTTACAAAATGACAGTGTTAACCAGCATCAGTTAGAATCTTTAAGGGAAGTTTGGGAACTGTATAGTCCAGTTGTTCTCAGACTTCCTACCCTTGTGACCCGCTTTACATCTCCACGAGGATGTTGGGGGGCCCCACTCAATGTGGTGCCTTCCAGTGTCCTGTCCCACACCTCTCTCTCTTTCTTTTGTTGTGCCCCCATGAGTAACTTTCATGCTGCCTTCAGGGTCCTGCCCCACAAATAATGTTTAGCCTATGTAACTCTCAGGCTGTTTTTACAGCCTCCAGAGCTGCCCCCTCCGGGGAAATATTTTATATTTTTTCAAAGAGATGGGCAGCAACTCCTCTAAAACATACCTCTTTTGCACCAAAACCCAGTGCATTGTAGTAGTTTGAGCATTGGACAAGGACCCTGGAGACCAATCCCCCTCTTGGCCATGGAAACCCATTGAATGACCTTGGGTGCCTCACACACTCTCAGCCCCAGAAAACTGTGTGATGGGTTCTCCTTAGGGTCACCATAAGTTGGAAATGATTTGAAGGCACATAACCTTTTTAATACCCAAAGTGACCTGGTGGTCTTTTCTGTTTTCCCTTTGTGAGCCTGGGGCTTCCTAAAGAAGGTCTTAGAAAATGCCCTGTTCAAACATCTATAACAAACATTCACCCCCTTCCTTTAGGGGGAAAAGTCCTGAAGAAAACTCATGAAGCATCCCAATAAAGACCAAGGAGGTGCAGAAATGTTGGTTGTTGGTGGGGAGGGAAGGAAAACACAGCATACTTAGGGGGAAAGGGGAATGTAATGGAGTATCCAGGAAGAGAGCAAGCCTGAAATAGCTGGAAACCTCTGCCTGAAAAGTTCGGGAAAGTACCAGGTTTTTGCACTGATCCGCTGTTTCACAAGGTGTACACTCAGGATCCTTGTTAATGCCTTTAGGATCAAACTCACTCCTCGTGACATAAAATTATTTTCTTTCTGTTCTCATATCACCGCAGCTGTTTCATGTTAGCAACCTCAGAGAGTGCTCCTGTTTTGTATAACACTGCATATCCCCAAACCTTTGAAAAGCGGCTGGGTTAAGAGTCTTTTCAACAGAGCAAAGTACCGCCCAGCATTACACCATTTGGTGCAAAAAATCTCTGTCTCTGGGAGGCCAGGCATGTAAAATGAACCCTGAAAGAAGCTGATCGCGATATATGTATATATTCAACTTCAGCAAAGGGAGCTCTTATCTCCAGCAGCCAGCAATACACTGGGTTTTTCTAAAGTGCAAAGCATCATCACTACGCTTGCCGATGGCGCTTTGCAATTAGCGTTGAAGCCCTAAGATAAGGTGGGAATATATAAGGAATTAAGCACAGATAATGTAAATGCTAACAAAGAAACCTAATCCCCTTGACTTTGTTATTTTTCCCTCTTGTTTACTTCCGATCAGAATCTTGACATTTAAAACGAAGAGAACGAGCAGGGTGGGAATCCAGTTGCATTTCAATAAATGTTTGACTCCAGTTCCTTTGGTTGTTATATTGTTGTTGCTGCTGCTGCTTTCCTATAAAATCCAGCAATGAGCAAGTGTGGGTCTTTACACTCCGTGCACATACCTGTACACTATCTGCTCTTCTTTTGTCTACTAAGGTTGGTAAGGTTAGCAAAGATGCTGAAATAAACTGAATCTCTAATCAAAGCATCTTTGGTCCACCTGGAAGTTTCTTGATTCATATTTGGAGGAAGGTCAAATTGATAGACAACACCGAAGTGTCTAGATAATTACTTGATCAAACTAATTCTCATAGACAGACATGTACAATGAATTACTCGTCTTCGGGATTGGATGGGGTTTGACCTTTCTGCCCCAGGTATTATTGCTGATTATTATCACCACATGGTTAGCTGTGCCAAGCTTTCTGTTCCATTATTTTAGTTGTGTGTGTGTGTGTGTGTGTGTGCATGCGCAAGCATGAATGTGTACTTGCATGATTTGCATTGGCTGGATTTAAGCAAATGCCTGTCATAAACCAATATTCACCGTCACAAGTGGGGATTTATATTTGCTGTACAAAAATAAATTTTCTCCTTTCCCTAGAAGTATTTTTTAAAGCTCTCTCCTCCCATAGATATTCACTTTAGTGTGATTAGCTATGGTTTGGTTTCTGCAGATGTTTTCAGAAAAGATATACACACTAGGTGGTGAATTGGGGTGTATTTTTCCCCTCCTGGGTGGGGGAAAATAATAATTGGTGCAGAGCTTGCTTTTTTGCAAAATGCCCCAAAAGAATCTTGGAAATGAGGTTGCATAAAAGATGGCTCTGTTTTGTATATAGCATATTGCTTGTCCTTTAGATCTATGTGTTTTGCTTATGGAATCAGCCCAAGTGAGGGAGATAAACTAATATTTTGTATAAGCTGAGCCAGACAATACACATGATAAAGATGTTTCATCTTCTTATGCATGCAGGAAAATATGAAAAATCGTAGTTTACACATATTTCCTCCCTTCCTGAGCCAAATTGGGCCCCTCGATTGCCCTGGGCCAGTGCAGGGAGTGTTAAGGAAGGCAGATTTTACCTAGCAGCCAAGTGAAAAATGATCAAAATATTAGCCTGATCTAGGCTGCATTAAGGAGCCATTGCATTTCCTGACAATTTTAGGCAATCTCAATATGAAAACAGAGCAATTGTCGGCTCATATCAGGTTATGATCGGCAATTATAGTTGCATAATTCACCTCATCGTCTCTTCTCGGGGCCCTTTATTTTCTCCTCTTGGTGACATTCCAGAAGTGCCTGATGAAAATGTCATATATCATCCCAGCTTTAAAACTCGTAAGGGGGTAATCTGCTAAGGCCGTGCTGTGAGACTCGACTCGTCACTGGATTTCTTCTTCTTTTGGAAATATTTTTTATTTTATTTTATTTTATTTCACTCAGGGAGAGGTCGCGACACTCATAATTTCCCTTTTTTGATATTGTCCTCACTTGATATGACAAGGGGCTGTAAAAACTCTACTGTGTGCTGCAGTTAAGAGCTGTTCCGGAGGGGCTGTTCACGAGCAATAACACTGAATTACTGGGGGGATTCAGTCGTAGTTGGCCATTTCGAAGATAATTAGATTTGATGTCAACATTTCTTTATCACCTGCATCCTTTTGTGCATCTGCGTGTCAAGTTGTTTTTTCCGGATTTATTAGCACCCTCAGAGCTCCTATCTATCTGTCAGCTTGCACGATGTCTGTGTTGACAGTTGTAAAGTTAATTACTACTACTAATGAGCAGCGGGCTTTTGGTGGACATGGTATTTTGGGCATTTAAAACGATAATTAGATTCTTGATTCCCAATCCCACCCCCCTCTCCTTCCCCTCCACACAGCAACAGCCAGAGGGAGGAACAAACCTGTTCCAGTGCACATCTACTCAGGAGTAAGACTTGTTTTGTCTGGTGGGACTGCATTTTAGGTAAATGCAAATAGGTTGACGTCTGAAAACTCTACAGAAATAATCAGTTGCAAATAGGAGAAGGCCCCCATCTCAATCAGTCTTTACATGTAAGGACAGCTTGCATCTGGATGGTGGGATTCCTCCCCCCCCATTATCTTATCTTTTATTCAAATGCTCAAACCTGTTTATTTTCAAGTCAGTTACATCCGTCTTCCTAATCTAGAGAAGAACAGAAAGATTGCCCTCTCCTCTGCAATCCAAAAACTCACTGCAGGCATGAAATATTTTTGATGGCTTTGATTAATATGCAAAGGACTCACTTCACCTACATTTTACCCAGGAAAAATTAGATCATCCAATATGTATGCATTAGAGGGGAAATTATATCAATTGGGATCCAAAATATTGCTATCTGTGTGCCAGGTGGATCTGTCCATTTTCTCTTCCTGCTCTTCAGATACTGCTCCAATTGATCCTCTTTCATTTCAAGGGTAGCTTTTGAAGAAGAGTGTAGGGGCTGCCGTAGAAAGCTTTAGCACATCTATGACACTTTGGGTCTTGGTATGCATTTATTTTGCATAATTTACCTTGTTATCCTGTGCACACTTACCTCGGAGTAAGCCCCAATGAACATGGTAACATTTTCTGAAGTTAGCATATATCACGTGGCCAATAGCATCATAAGTAAACATATTGTGCAGTTCCCCCCCCTTTTTTTTTTGAGAAGCATAATTCACACAAAGTATGCCACCTTGATAACTGGGAATTTGGATCTGTTCTTCCTCACAATCACTGCTTCCTATACCATAAAATCTAGAAACATACCTTTGATCCTCATCTATCAGAGTGTACTATTTATTAGTACAAATACTCAGCTCTGGATGGATTAAGGGGATGTTGGGGTGTGCATCCCCAGATAATTTTATTTCAAATAGATTGATCTATGTAAACCTGCCTGTAGCCTGCAGTTCTGTCTTCAACCAGTAGGTGGGAGATGTTCCTAACCAACTAATAGGAAGCCCTGAATGTGCTCCCACTTTGGCACTCTTTCTCTCCTACATATCTAGATGCTCTTTTTCCCCAGTACCCAGCCAGTGTTCTTACTAGTGCTCTTTCTTGCCCATTGAACTAGGTGTGCTGTCTTTACCCTTACCCACCCAGGTGTTTTTTCAGCTTGCTATTGTTTGGTTAGGAACATCTTCCACCTAGTAGTTGAAGATAGGGACTGCAAGCTATAGAGAGGTTTACATTGATTAATCCATGAGAAATAAAACGATATGAGGATACACATCCCAACATCTGCTTATTATACAAGCCAAGTCTGGGGTGTTTATGGGGATATGGCAGAGACCTACACAGCCCCCTTTCCACAAAGTTATTTGTATAGTTTTTATATTATTTATTTGAAGAATTTTTTATCCCACTGTTCAGATAGAAAATCCTCCAGAGCAGTTTTCCTTTTGACTAAAATGCCTCTGCAACCCTGATTTCAGGATTATGAATGAAAAAAAAAATGCAACACAAAAGGACAATGTGATGTGGGGAAAGAGGAAGAGGAAAACAAGCATCATAAACTCAGTGCTATAAATACAAACAGTATCATTAATTTGACTTGTGGGTCAAACTCTTAAATGTAATAGTAGGGATTCATAAGAGTTGCAGGCCATTCTGCTTGTGTGGTTTGCTTGATGATGATGATGATAGGATGCCCACAATCCAAAATAAAATACTTGGATTTCATTTGACAGTCTGTTAGCCAAACTTAAAAGCAGATGCTTACAACTGTCCAAGATAGCTACACATCTTGGCACAACAGGGTCCCTCTGTCATATCAAGAAAACTAGGCGTCATTCTGATAAGTGGAGGGTGGACTCATCTCTAAAAACTCCCCTGAGAAGTAACTTCTAAAAGTAACTATAACATGCCACTCACTAAAAACAGTAAAATAATTTCATCCCCCTGCATTTTGCTTCTTTTGAAATGTAGCCTTATTGTGCCCTTGATGTCCAAAACAATAACTTAGTATAGGTACCTATGTTGTTTATAACACATTAATTCCTAATTCTGGTCAGTCGCTAACTCTGATCCATGAGAGAAGGGAAGAATTTGGGGGGGAAATCAAAAATGACAAAAGGAAAAACATGGATTCTGTTTCAGAGAAGATTTTTTTCCATGAAGTTAAAATGATGAGGGAACAGTTTTCATTTCTTGCTTGAAACATTGAAATTGATTGAGTTGTGGTGGGCTGGTATGGTAGTGTCCTTGTACCACCAAAGAGACCCCCCCCTCCATTTATTCTTATTGCATTTAGCAGTTCTGAATGAAGCCTTCTCCATCCCCCAGAGAATATCTCCCCAGTTTAGGTGGGGCATTGCGATGTCGGTGTTATTAGTTTATATTAGATAAGGAAAGAATGCACACAGAAGCATATGGTGGATATATTTTTTCTTTTATCATTATTATGCTTTCCGTTTAGCAGCAATGACAGGATGTCGTAGGGAAAATGACTTCTAGAGTCATTCCTCCCCTTACGCCTGCCCTGTTTCTGCTGCCTCGTCTCTGGAGGGCACTTCTATTGTATCCTTATATTAATTCTGCTAACTTTCAGACTTCATTGCTGACAATAGACCCTTTGGCTTTCTCCAGCTATTACACTGAATTTCCTATCAAACCGTGTCAGCCTCTGAGGTCAGAGATTCCATGAGCGGCTTTAGATATTTTTGCCTTTTTGACTTCATGGGCAGGTGTTTTTCTAAATTGCTTCTAGCTTTATTTGGTATGTGCTTTTTCCCCTTCCCCCCTTTTTGTTCCTTGTTTTTTTTTTTTAATGAAACACGCCGGACCATTTTGTGAAAATAAACACTGAAAAGTATTGGTTTATGCTGTAATAATGTTATCGTTTCTCACCCTTATTCCAGAGAGGGAATGTAATCCTCACTTGATGTGTCCTCACATGGTGAATGGGGAAAACTTCCAAAAATTTTCTCCTCAATAGAAACACAATGAGGTAGCAGGCTTTCCCTCACCACCACCACCATCCCATCTTGTTGGTCTCAAAGAAAATGTGTGTATTTTTCATAAATGGTAATGTTGGATAGTGGTGTGTGTGTGTGTGTGCTTCTTTGGGAGCAATTTGTCTGTCCTGTTGTGCTGCTGCTTCTGTGTATGCTTAGCTTCACAAAGGGAACAAGACACCAGTTTTGCACAGAGTCAGGAGTTTTGTGCAAAACATAGTCTTCATAAATTTCAGAAGGCACAATAAGAAAAAAAAAGCAGTCTTGTGTAATATACATGATCTCTCACGAAGTTGGAGAACGTTCACAGTGCTGTCTTGTTGTGTGGAGACAACTAGATTCACCTAAAATGTTTTTTCAAAAAGTCCTATCCCTACTTTGGGGTTCCTGTGCTCTGCCCATATGTAGGTGATGTCAAAATTCAGAGTTGGGTAGGTAATCAGTTTTTCTTTCAGGGGCCCCCTCCCATTGGACAATGATCTCTCAGAAGCCACATGCCAACAGTGGGTGGGGCAGAACATTGAGCGAGGCCTGAAGACAAGATGGGCGGAGCTACCCCTTCTATCTCCAGATTTGAGTGAAATTTTCGAAGGAGCCGTCTCATGTTTGCTGGATAGGTTTCATCACCTTAGACAGCTTCTCTAAAGCTCCTATGAAAGCCTGGAGAGGATTCACTGCTTCTGAGAGCCACCAGCTTCCACTAGACCCACCCTTTTCTCCTCTTCGATATCCACCTTGCCTAGTTGGCTACCAAGAAAGAGACAGAACACTCTTTCCAGAAATCTGAGCTGAATTTCAGAAGGCTTTTGAAACTAAAGTGAGAGGCACATGGAGGTTAGAACAATGATTTGGATAAGGGTGGCCTCACCCTAAGGCAGGATGAGGTGGCTGCCTCAGACAGGAGGTGCTGGAGCAGGGGGGACCTTGTCATCATTCTGACAAGGCCATTCTGCATCAGCCATTTCTGTCCTCCTGAGTCAATGCTCAAAGAGTAGCTATTCCTGAATCTTGCTGGCTGGCCATCTGGTCTTGAGTTCTCCCAACACATTCCAGGCTACACTACTGGATGATGTCCCTGATTCTGTGGATAGTCAGATAGGCAACGAGTTGGGTCTGTGTGTTCTGGGGGCATTCTGTGTTTGTCCATTCACTCCATGTCACAGCCCCACATTGCTGGTTTGGAGCTTTTTCTGAGGAGGCAGTGAGCAGGAGACAGGTGGACCTCCACTGTGAGGGATGTGGGAAGGTTTAGGAGAGAATTGTCCATGCTAGGTAGCCTGTCCTGTTCTCTGTAGATTAACATGTTGTCTTTTTGCATGGAAGAAGCAAATGTCAGAACACCAGTGCTGAAGTACAATGTAAACACAATTGTAGCATTGACCTCGGTTCATGGAATTTGTATGTTATATGTTCCTATAACTATTCTATCTCCCCTGTGGATTGATTGATAGTGTCTATTTCTGCATTAAACTGTTATAGTGCTATTATTCCACTTTCAACATCCTATGGAATCCTGGGGTTTGCAGTTTAGGGAGGGCCCTTTAGAATTCTCAGCCAGAGAGCTCTTTGGCCTCGGGAAACTGAGGAAAGTTCTGGCTCTTTTAATTTTTTTAAAAAAATTGTATGTATGAATTTTAATACAAAAACTAATTCACAACAACAACAAAAGAAAACCCCCATATATATATATATGTATATGTGTGTGTGTGTGTGTGTATGTGTGTATATATATATATATATATATATATATATACACACACACATATACATACAATTTATATGTATAACTAAAGCTAAAACTAAATTAAACTAAAGCACAATACTAAGACTCGTTAGTACATAGTAATCTGTTATCCTAAACACAACCTAACTACAATAATTGACTAAACCACAAATGAACTGAGAGTTCTGCCTCTCTTTTTTTTTCTTTTTTATGAAAAAGGATTTGTTGTGTGCCATTTCCTGTTTGCGAAACCCTAAGGGAACTCTATCACAGGGTATTCTCAGCAAGATTTGTTCAGAACAGGTATAACGTTGCCTTCCTCAGAAGCTGAGAGAGTGTGAGTTCTGCCCAAGCTCACCCACCTGGGGATGTGAACCCTCATTTCCCGGAGTTCTAGTCCAACATTCAAACTGCTGCAGAACCCTGGCTCTCATAAATGTTGTGCTCCATTCTTTCAAAATAATGTGAATAGGAATTCCACAGTGGAACCACAAACTGATCTGGGAAACCATGTTCTGTTTCACTTTCTCTCTTTTCTTCACAACCCTTTGTTCAACAGTTTAGAATGAGAGGGGTCTTTGTTTAATTTAAATTAGATCTATTGGGGCCTGCTTGTAGGTAACGATTAAGACCAGAGACAGGGATGGAGAAGGGAGAATGGGGAGGGCAGTGGAGAAGGCAGCCAGCCTCAGCTTGTGCATAGCTCCTACCTGCTTGCCTCCATCTGGAGAGGGAATCGTTTGTGACACTCCGGGGACAATTTTGTCACCCTGACAGTAATGCTGTTATGCACCAAGTTGACACAGCGGATGAATCCATAAAGACAGATAAGTAACTGTGAAAGTGGCTAGGGATCAACCTGAGTGCTACCACTCACCTGCAAATGACAAATAGATAGTCATGAAGGATTGAAAATCCCGAGCAACACAGAGATGTGTCAGTCCGAAACTAAAATACGGCGTGGCTACATGAAGGCTGGAGCACAAGGGCCCCAGGCGACTGCGGGGAAAGGTTAACTTCAATGTATACTATTGCTCTTGCTCTCTCGCTCTCCCTCTTTTGCTAGCTCTATATATTTATTTATGGTGTGCACGTGTATATCTATATATCTATATTACAAATCATCCATGCTTTCAACACACCTGGAAGATTCTGGTCCTTGTTCTGCCATGAAAAACAGCAGAACCTAAAAAAAAAAAAATACAGGGCTCTTTTTTTTCTCCAGCTTCCAGAGTCTGGCCGTGCTGTATGCTGGGGAATTCTGAGAGTTTTAGTTCAATAAAAGTTACTTTTCAAGCTCTAGGCAATACCCTCCTCCATATCAAATGTTCAGCGTAAAGACTAAGAATTTGAACCAAATTAGTGTAGTTCAGGGTTACAGTGTTACTGTCACTTAAGCCAACCTTCCCAAACTTGATGCTCTTCAGCTGTTTTGGGGTCAATTGCCACCAACCCTGCCTATTATGTGCAATAGTGAGGAAGTCTGGAAGTTGGTCCAATACATCTGGAGGACACCAGGTTGGGCCAGTCGGATCAAAGCAATTTATAAGAACCTTGCTGGATTGAACCAAGTGCCAAGACTGTTCAGCAGCCTATTCCTTTCCAACCAAAATTAGAAGGATGACTTTAATGAAGTCCCAAAGTGAGTCGTGACATCAACCATCTTCATACCAATTTTTTCTCCCAGTCTATGGTACACAATAATATACCATCCCCAAAGCACGAGAGCTCTGTCTAGCCATTATGGCTAATGCTGGAACCAGGTTAAATCGTTGTGTTGTCTTAGAAAAAAGATTCCTTCCATCCCCATTGCAACTCCACAAGCCAACTGGACTGGCTTATAAATCTTTCTTTAACACTGGTGTTGGGATGCCATCCTTTAATATAGAATCATAGCATCATAGAATTGGAAGAGACCCCAGGGGCCATCCAGTCCAACGCCCTGCTATGCAGGAACACCCATCAAAGCATTCCCAACAGATGGCCATCCAGCCTCTGCTTAAAAATCTCCAAAGAAGGAGACTCTACCACACTCCGAGGCAGCATATTCCACTGCTGGACAGCTCTGACCGTCAGGAAGTACTTCCTGAGGTTCAGGTGGGATCTCCTTTCCTGCAGCTTGAATCCATTGCTCTTTGTCTTAGTCTCTGGAGCAGTGGAAAATAAGCCTACTCCCTCCTATATATATATATATAGAGAGAGAGAGAGAGAGAGAGAGAGAGAGAGAGAGAGAGGACTTTTCAATACAAACAAATAGAAAAAAAGAAAACAGAAAAGAAGGGGGAAAAGAAAGAAACAACAAACAAAGAGGAAAAAAGGACAATTAACTTTGACTTCTGACTTCCCTAACAATAGATAGGCAGGTAGGTAAATAGACAGACAGATAGATAGATAGACAGACAGATAGACAGGACTTTTCAAACAAACCAATAGGGGAAAAAGAAAAAGGAAAACAGAAAAGAAGGGGAAAGAAAGAAACAACAAAGAGAAAAAAGGACAATTAATATTGACTTTGGTCCTCCCTGCCAATTGCATAACATTGAAGCTGCACTGGTTCCCTTTTATCAAAGTTTGGTTAAAATAACATTCTCTCATTCCCAGCATGCTGTTTCTCATTCAGTTCCATCGTCATCTCCCAACCTGCGTTTCAAACTTCAGAGCACTACATGGCATTGCATTGCATTGCATTATATGACATCACATTGCATGACATTATATGACAGTTTTTGAATGGCAGGGAGGGCAAAGCCAACCTGACATTCTGCCCCCCTCCTCCCCCAACATTCTGTCCTATCCTGGCTTGTTAGGGTATGTGTCATGACATTTTCAAATCAAGAGGGAGGCTCTAACATGTTGAGCATCTAGCCGTTCAAGTTTACTAGCTAGCAAGTTTTTCTAGTTCACAAAATACTGTAGGTACCCCCTTCATTCATAATTGTATACAACTTAATGCATCATTTTCCTTTCTAAACTAAAAAAAAAACCCTCCAAATGGTTTACTGTCTTTTTTTTAAAAAAATTGAGCCATTTTCTTTAGACCAATAGAGGTCCCCATCTGCAAATCTAATGAGAGCAGATGATCGTTGTTAACTAAAAAGGAAGGAAAATTGAATGAGTATTACAGCCCATCAAAAATGCATAAATATATTCATATACAATACAATTAGAAATGCATGTTTCCAGAGGGAGATAATACTATAAAATGCCTATTTAAATAGGAATAGTTCTGCAGATTTTTTTTAAAAAAGTGCAGAGCAGTATGTGAATGGGATTAGTCAGATTTAACTCACGCAAAAACAACATGAGCCACATATAGATGTGCCCATCCAAGATGCCGTATGGTCCATATAGATTGTGGACTACAATTGATAGCATTTTGCTCCTACACCTCATCTCATCTGCACTAAAACACTTGGACAAGCAGGACTGGTATGAAGTCTGTTACAGCAGCAGGTCTTTGCTGTGTCATGGTGTGTGGTTGATCTGGTAGAAACAGTAGAGCAACCTAACTTTGGTAGCACCACCTTCTGAGTTTGAGTCTCCAAGGTCTGGACCCACTACAGAATAGTGCCCCCAAGTCCCATTCTAGAGAGGTGGCTCAGAAGGATACCATGGTTGATGGTATTGAAAGCCACTGAAAGGTCCAGCAGGACCAACAGGGGCACACTCCTTCTGTCCAGTTCCCTGTGTAGATTATCCACCAACGTGGCCAAAGCTCTCTCCATTCCACAGCCAGAACTGAAGCCAGTTGGTAGCATAAGCCTTCATCGGATACAACTGATGAAGTAGACTTAAGTCTAAGAAAGCTTGTGTTACTAACCTCTTTCACTCAGTTAGTCTCAAAGATGCCATTGCATACTGATGTGCTTGTTTCTTTCCACAAGTACATAGGATTATTCTGAATAAAAAGTCTGCGGAAACATGTTGAACTGCTCTGGTGTTGAACTGGTGTAGGAACCCATTCCTATATTTTCCATGTTCTTTCTGCCTCTGGGACCAAATTTTCTGTTAAATAAGTTATGCCCAGAAATACATCTACTTCGTTAGCTGAGGGATATCTGTACTGTCGTTGCACTGGTGTACATTTCACAGAGTTTCAGATGCTAAAGAAGCCATTTTGAACTCGCCTGGTGTTGTACTTGCTTGAAGAAGCTGGGGCATCCTTTGAATTTCAGGAGAAGGTGAGCTCAGAATTCAACCTCCATTGCCCCTCACATGAATACTTTCTGAGCCTTTTCATTGTGCACAGAGAATTTGGAAGGCAAAAGAATGTAACAGAGTCACTATGTACTCGTAAAGGTCAAACCTCCAATTACCAGAACTGTGGAACAGAAAAGGCATGCAAAGGTCATATTGTATCTCTTTCCCCCTTTGTTACTTACATTGGGCCAGCCATATATGCCCCTAGTCTCCAGATTGGAAGAAGTACAGAAAGGATCTTTTTCTGTCAAGTATGAATATTTGTCTTGTGTTCTCCCAGGAAATGTATTCTCTCTCTCTCTTTCTCTCTCTCTCTCTTTTCTTCTTCTTTTTTTTTTAAGTGGAGTTTTCCAAACTTTCACTCTGCATTTTCTCACTAATTCATTTCAAGTACACTGCATTTTATTGGCTTATCTCCTAATTCTTTTGATTAAAACACAAGCAAAAACCAACCAACTCGAACAGGTTGAATGCCACATCTGTGCCGAAGATAGCTGCGCACTTATTTATGACTCAAAGAAATGGAGCCCAAATTAAGCTTGCGATTGCTATAGAGTGGATAAGCGCCCATTATGAATTATCCTTAATTATAGCGATTTCCTAAACTAATAAACCTGCTAAATCTTTATTGCAAAGGTTAGTTTACACAGTGCATATAAAACCTGCATGTGCTACGCATCAACTACCAGCTGTCTGACGGTGTGTCGCTATTGCTCTGAGTGTTCCCATAAATTTTATGTTGGTTATATTAAGACTCAGTCCATATCACTACCCACAGATGCCAGTAGACATAAAAATTGCTCTCCAGCGAGCTTGAATATCCCTGGAAGCTAGTTGTGGCTAATGTTCCATGTAGTATTTGTACGTGAACGCAGCAGATTGAAGAGTTATTTACAGATGAATATTTCAATCCAAGTTAGCTCATGGTGGCCTACTTAGCCTGCCTTTTATTTATTTATTTTCCTCCTGGTTTATTTGTATGCTAAATAATTCACCAAAGCTCCTTGTTTACTTTCAATAGTACTTTCAGTGAAATGCAAACAAGGGAGCCAACTTCAGGTGTTCAAAAGGCTAAGTAGCTCTCCCCAAATTCCCCCTTCCCGACCCCTGCTTTTAAATGCAGGTCAAGGCAACCAGAATAGAATCCCACAGACGAAGCATCGCTTGCATTTTTATGATTATTTATTCCAGTTCTATGGTCTCTTTTTAGTGTACTTCTCACACATTACTATGCTCATCCATTTCTCTTCACAATAACCCTGTCAGTGAAGCTAAGGGGGTAATTCACAAACTCCAGACTGGAAGACTTTATTTATTTGTCAAATATACTAATAGTTCACTAATAGTGAACTTGTTTGTTGACTGTGGACCCTTATATAGCCAAGATGGCATTGCTTCTCCACACAAGGAGGAGGAAACAGCAGGCTTCAGGACACCCCAGGAAACTGGGGCCAACATGTTATGTCAAACTGTGTCTCCTTGCAGGATTTCACTCAGCATCAAGGGCCCAGACCAAGAGGTGAACAGGATGAAATATTCTGGATGCTCTGGAGCTGGGTAATATGCAGCCCATGGGCCACCTGTGGCCTCCACCAGGTTTTGTGGCTGCCAGCTTTCCATCCCCACTATGCCTGTTTTTATCTTCTTCTTCAAAATATGAGGAGCCATTCTCCTGGTACCTTCTAGAAGCAACAGCTACCTCCTAAGTCAAGGAACAGTGTCGTGGTTTACAAAAACCGGGTCTTTTTTAAGACCAAGATTTGGCATGAGGACAGAAAGTAAGATTCCACCCAGGTGGAATATGACTCTGTCGCCTCTCCCACAGGGCTTAGCTTGCTCCTGCTGAAAAGAAGGTACAACCATGTAGTGGCTGAGGGTGATCAAGCACTGCCTGGCTAGGGTCACAAAACAAAACCTCCTTCAGGACCCTTAGCTGTCCTCCAGAAGTCCTGGTAGATGACATCCTGCTTATGGGTTGACCCCCCGTCTACCTGGCCACTACACAGCTGTGTCAGGTGATACAAGAGCAAAGTGAATCTTGACAGAATGAGGGTTCTTACAGGAGGTGATGAATTCCGCCTTCCTCAATGGCAATAGAAAGACCATGTCACTCACAGAATGCCTCCCTTTGTATTTTTTCAAATCTGGAAGTTCAGTTCTAATTATTTCCGTTTTTAAAATATATTTTAAGAAACATGTTTTTACCAAATGTTTGGCCCACAAAAGGTTCTGGATGGACTCCATTGGACCCTCAACCTGCTGAAGTTGCCCACCGAGGATCTTCATAGTGATATGTGTATGTGTGTGTGTACTAATTTGATGAAAATTAAAAATCCCTTGCAATGTAAAATTTATCCTCCTCCTCCTCCTCATTTATTTATATAGCACCATCACTGTAGATGATATATTACAGGTAAAAGAACAACAAAACAGTTCTCTGCCCTCAGGCTTACAACTGAATTAAGACATGACACAAAAAGAAGACAGGAAGGTAGGGTGGGAAGGGATTAAGCCCAGCATACACTGCTTCTTCTTCTCTCCCTCGAAGGCCAAGGAAGTGGCATCTGCTTCTGGGCCAAGGCATGATGGAACGGTGCCTGCTTCTTCTCTCTCTTTAAGGTCAGGGCAGTGGCAGATGGGATGGAGGTATTCTATTAAGTTATGTTAATCTGTTTCAAATGGTAGGTCAGATATAGTAAAGCCAAGATGATAACACCTGGTTAGGCTGGGTCCATTCTTTAAAAGAATTACAGGCCTACTTTAAATTCTACCCCTGCTTTTTGATAAAACAATAGTTCTGGCAAAAAAGAGATGTTTTTTGTTTTCATTGATCCATGTCTACATTTCATCAGGCAACGCCTAAGACATAGGTGGACATCTTTCAGGTTTCGGGAGCCACATCCACTCACTGGGACTTTGGGGGGCCATACTTCCTTCCGTCCTACCCATACTTCCATATCTGCCCCCTCCATTTTGTAAAAAAATGGCCAGAGTTTCCCTCTAATGTATGCAGTTGAGCATTTCTAATTTGTCTTGCTTTTGGAAAGTTTTAAAAGTGGGGGAGATTTAAAATCACAAGTGTAAGTAATGTCCCCCACAGGAGTAAAACAGGAGAAAAAGGGGGAATAATATGGAGTATTCTCTGGATCTCCCCCTTCCTCCCCAAAGCTATGATGTCTGCTTCAGCTTCAGAGTGTGGAACAGCCAAGATGGTAGAAAGTTTGTCTGCAGTGCTTGCTTTTTGTTTTATAACATTGATTTTCATCATTATTATTGCTCACCCTAAGAATTGCTCTATTGATATGCACTCAAATTCTTATTGTACAAAAGCTGTAGACAACTCAGTTACAGCTATCGATGTATGTCTCTTGCTTGCTATCTCTGCCGTCAGCCTCTTTCAAACAAATATTATTCAGATGCTGCTCATGTTTCTTGCTATTGATTTTGGATTGTATTCATTGCACACTTCCTAGCTCATGGATTGAATCTGGCTAGCACTCTGTTTCACATGTCCGTTCAGAACCCTGAGTTGCTTACATCTCAGCCCAAGGAGGAACCCATCAGTGGCACCACAGGGCTCTTGGGATTCTTTAGGTGGGGAACCTATGGCCCACAAACCATATGTGGATCTCAAGGCCATTTTTGTGGAATCCAGACAGGGGAAGGGAAGAGAAGTTGCCACTCCTGGAAGCCTCTAGGAGTGGTGTTTACTCCTTCAAGCAAATATCAATCTGCCCAAGTTTCAACCAAGCTTGTGGCTGGGGTGGTGATGTGATGCACCTCTGTATCCAAAACAGCAACTGGCCGGTGATTTCCATGTCATTGGAACAGAGAATCACCTCTGGCTTTCAGTCCAAACTTTAAAGTTAATATGCAAATGTGAAAGATGTTTTGGGAAGAAGTTTCAACATCTTGGAAAACTCCTTTAAAGACTAGACTCAGTCCAGTGTGTAGAATCTTATAGATTCTCAGTGTAGAATCTTATACTCCGTGAGTAGAGAAATAAAGCACCCTTCTGATTATAACTGGAAAGAGGTGTTCACTGGTTATCAAGAGATTGGGGAAAGACTTATTTAATTGGACAGAACTCTGGCAATTGACTCTGCTTGGAAGTAGCTGCCCCAATCAAGCTAGCAAACATCCTGCTCCAACTGATTCAACAACCTGTCACCTTTATGTTAAAGAAAAATATAACTGTCGAAGGTGTGCCTATCAGCTACATACTAGCAACTACAATAAGCACTCTGGACAGGAGAAAAGAGAAGAGAGGGAGAGGGAAAGGGAGAAAGTCATTGGGAATAAAGAGAAATTACAAGACAGCCCATCTGCTCAAGCCTTGAATGGAATACCTGTCACCTCTAGTTATAAATGGGGAAGAACCCCGGCTTTATGACAATCACACAGGGCAGTTTATTACAAAAGCGGAAAGGAAGCAAACTCAACTCTTTTCCGCTAGCCTGACATGATGTCAAAAACATCATTTTCAAGGAATCTTATGGACAGGAGAGTGAGTCTGAGCTAAGTGGAAACACTAACAAGAAATAAAAGAGAAGGAGGAGGAGGAGAACTCAGAAGCCTTCAGAAGGCTGGAGAAACTAAGTGGGCTTCCCTGCTGAATAACCAAGGGAAAAAGAGAGAACACAAGTGTCAGGTGCATTACTGAAGCAATGTCAGGAAACAGATCTGGTGTGTCTACCAGGGTGACGAGGAAAAAGAATCACCATAGAATAATTTGGAGCCTCTTAATTCCTTGAAATTGTTAATCTTCCATTTACAGCGGTGCTTTTAGAAGGTGTGCCACAAGTTAATGTCAAAAATACAGGGGACAGCCTCATTTATACTGTTGTTTACACTAGAGATATAAAAAAATATTCACACGTTTTCTTGTTCTTCGTGAGAAAGGCTGTCTTGACATGTTTAAACATCCCTTTTTTAAAAAAATGTCAACTGCTATAAGATTTTTCATATTTGGAGACTTATTAGTGAAAAATTTGCAAAGACTTTACAAAACAAAATATGAGTTTGTGTCTGTGCAAGAATAATATTTTTATCAAAAAAACCCCCAACCCTTTACCATTTTTCTTTTGCAATATGTATATATATATATATGTCCTGAAATATTACAATGTCATCATTCACTGGGGAGAAAACTTTGATTTTCGTTTGTATGTTTCTTCTTATGTGCAAGAATGAAATCAGCAAAGGTTTGTACTTACTCATCTCTCTGTACATCTTGATTATTCTGTTCAACTGGAAAGGACCAATAACAGCAGTGGAGCGAATACCAGAAATTAGGAACTTCTAGTATCTGTTCAGTATACAAAATTCTTCAATTTATAATGCTTATGTCCACCTTCTGCTTGTAATGCTCATATCCTAAGTTAGTGTGCCTCTTTTCCTGGTGGGCTGAAAAATGCAATGACGGTGATTTGGTCATCAGGTGACCTAGGAATTGCTTTCACAAAGTTCCTGAAATCTTAGTTTGGGAATTCAGGTGCCTTGGAAATTAGAGATCCCAGGGCTCTTTGTATCATCATTGTTACCTAGTATGACATTGCTGTACTAAGAAAATGATCTGGAGGTAAGCAATCTTTGCATATAGAAGTGAGGAAATGAGCTAAGTTTTGGACTCTGGAGAGGAACCAAGGTAAATTCTCACTTAAGTCTGAACTTCTCTAATAACACCATAGGAAATTTGAGCTGTACCTTCTGTTCTTCTCCAGCTGCACCACAAACTGGTATTAAGTCTCATAACCTGGAATCCAAGGAGCTAATGTAGGCCTAACTAGGGATTTGCATACTCTTGGTGTGATTTTTGAATAGATCCTTCTCACAAATTTCTTTAGCTGTTTTACTAGACGACACAGGTGGGCTACTAAGGAGAGGTTAAAGTAGTCAAGTCAAAATTCTCTCAAAACAAGCGGTCCTTTATCATCTGCTCACCCCCTTTCTGTAATCAGGAAAGCTTTGCTTAGCCTCTCTTGGTAAATGTACAAATAGGGTGTATTCATGTAATGGGCCATTTTGGGCATTGATTTTTGAAGGTTCATTAGATAAGTGTTGTCATCACAGATGGATGTCTCTTTAAAACAGTGTCCAGAGAGTAGCCATTGGGAGAATCAAAAATATTGACATAGCATTTGCTTGGAGAACCCACTAGAGGCATCCAGTGCATTAATAGGATCCATCAATTTAGGTGTTATTCTAATTATTCTAAATCTCTATCTCAGTGCTGAAAAAGGCCCCATTTAACTGTTTTGATCTGGTACCCATGTAACTGAGCAATCTGTCCAAACAAACAACATAATGGAATGTACGGATGTTGTTTTTGCCCTGAGATGGTTCTGTGACATCTTTGAAATTCAACACATTTGGAAAGATATTTTTAACAGGGCAATTTTTCAGCTTGGTGAGGTGATGACATTGACTAGCTGGATAACTTGGGTAGCTTTTACCAATTCCCCCGAAACACACACACACATATACACACAGAGTAATTGAGTTGTTCAGCAAAATACATCCAGGCAAAATATAGTTGATGGCATTTTTTTGTTTGTGTTTAACCCCTCACCCTGGTACCATCAATAGATTGAAGACGTCGTTTGTATCTGCAAGTGTTTCTTTAATTAAGACCTTTTAAAAATCTTTGCTATTGATTCATTCCATTATCTTATTGATTAACTGTGCTGGGTCGTGTACTTGGTCTTTAGTGGGGAGAAACAGACTCAGCCTGCTGTCATTACCAAGAGATGCAAATCGTAAGCAGTGCTCAGCAGCCACGCCTGCCAAAATGTCTCGGGTTTTAATTAAACCCAGGTTACCATCGCCAGCATTGCGTGAGATGTTCATTGCCCATGGCAAGACCAAGCATAAAGGGTTTCCATCCAGTCATTCATAAAGCGCTGCTTCCCAAGGAAGCTGTCCTTTCCCTTTGCTAAGTTAAAATTCAGCTCGTCACTAGCTAGGGCACAATGATGACTGCCTTGATGTTGGCATGGTGAATCTAAGGTTTAGTCCCAGAGCTATCCAGGATATTGAACGTGTCTTCAGATTGTGAATCAACATCTTGCATAGCTCCTTTAAAGTTCAGGCTTAAAACCTAGAGGAGATTCACTACTTCATTGACATGAAACTTAACAGCTGGAAGCTACCAGTGTCACTTGCCTGGTGGAGAGATGGAGGAAAATTCTCAGGAGCAAAGTTCCATTATCTGTGCAGGAAACTGTGAAAGATCACTTATGTGCAGAACTATTTCTGGATGTAAATTAACTCCTCTGTAGTTTATATAGATGAATTAATTTTCATCTGGAACATTATTTGTAGATATAGACACAATTCACTTGGGCCTGAATCTACTGTAGTTGGGACTCAGTTTTCAGTAGGGAACCAACACTTATGTAGATCTCATTGATTCAATGGATTTACTCTAACGGAGACTACCAGCCCTGGTCTATCTTCTCTCCTTAGTTTTGAGGGTGCTCCAAGGGATTCTCATTTTTCCACCATACACCTAAAAAAAATTGCTTTTTTAAAAAAAAATCCTGTTCCAAAATGCCCTGTGAGGGTGTGGAGGGCATTTCCACCATAGCTGAAGGATTCCTGGACCTCCCAGGAGTTTAAAAAACAACAACCCCCCCCCACTAAATAAAATAAAATCCCCCAAATGCCCTTTAGGATGTATGGAGGACATATCCACCACTTTCTGGGGAACTCCTGGCTAAAATCAAAGCCCAGAAGAGGCATTTTTTTGAATAGGAAGTGACTTCTGCTTACTTCCTGTTGTTGAAAAAGGCTTTGCCTTGCATCTGAAATAGCCCAGAAAGGCCCTGAAACATAGTGAAAGTGCCCCTCAGAGGGTATTTGGGGATTTTTTTTATTTTATTTTTTTTTGCAGGAGTGGGAGCAGTGGGGGACAAAACCCTCCAAGGATTCCCATGGGATAATGCAGCCTCTTAACCTTCCACAGTTAACCACCCCAAGCTAAGGTCTGTGATAAAACAGCTCCATATTTAATAGTTGTGCATATTTATCATCTCCTCCTGCAATGTTTTTATCCTTCTTGTGTGGGAGGAGAATTGTATTAATAGGTAATAGATAATGCCTATGCATCTATGACCATTTCTGCACTACACTGTTATAGTGTTATTATTCCACTTTCAACATCCTATGGAATCCTGAGGTTTGCAGTTTAGAATTCCCAGCCAGAGAGCTCTTGGGCCTCAGTAAACTACAAACCCCAGAATTCCATAAGATGTTGAAAGTGGAATAATAACACTATAACAGTGTAGTGCAGAAATGACATATGAACCAGAGGCTAGAAAAAGTAAACTTTAAAACTATAAAACTATAGTAAACTATAAAAGTAAACTTTGTGACCATGCTGTCCAGGGGATGCTGGGATTTGCAGACCCCCTCCCAATAACCTTTCCAAGTTAAACTGCAAACCAGCATGTGATGATATGAGAGGTGCTATCATGTGGGCACAGTAGAAGGGTATGTGTTTGCCTAGTCATCTCCATAGAAGAAAGGCCCATATCCCAGGTAAATTTACAAGCCCAGACTATTTATTCACAAATCTCTGTGATTGGTCTTGACAAATATGCTTGTTGAATAATGCATGACCTGTCCCTAAAACAAACACGGGGAGTTTTCATCAGTATTTAATGCTGGAAACATTACCAATTGGATTATTGTGATTACAGCTTAGTCCCGGACTGGTTTGTTTAGTTAAGTGTCATGTTTCTGTTGCTCCGTGCTGTCGGTTATAATCCCAAACCGTCAACTGTACCTTGGAAAGGAAACAGTTGTTACCAAATTCCCTGCATTCTGTTAAAGGAGTTGAACACTTCAGGGATCGCCAAAGAATAAGTGTGTCTTTTTACTGCAAATGGTCTAAGCACCTTGGCGCAAATGAGTCAGACACCACTGTGGAAGGCTTTACAATGGCAACACTGGAGTTTTCCCTCTTGTTCATAGCTGCACCAATGCCAGGATGAGGTCATAAAGAGAAAAACACCTGCTTTGGAGCTAGGAACGTAGCTTTTGAAAAGCCTCTTGCAGGAGAACACGCTCTTGTGATTTGGCATTCTGCAAGATAAGATTAGGCTTCTATTTTTAAAGGTTTTTTTTTGTGTATACACATTAAGAAATGCTTTGATCAGTGGCTGATACGTGTATTACTTTAATAAGCCATATGCTGCATGCTTAGGGCAAAGGCATATGACCCGCTATTATTGTTGTGTGTATGGTACAGAGATGGGAAGCAGTTTTTCTTTGGGTGTGCTTTCAGACTGACTTCAGTTTCCGCTGCTGTCTGAATCAGCTTCAGTATTACAGATGTGGATAGCCAGCATGGCGTAGTGATTTGAGTGGATCCTGGGAGACCAAGGTTTAAACCCCTGCTTGGCCATGGCAACCTACAAGTGACCTTGGGCAAGTGACACGCTCTCAGCCTCAGAGGAAGGCAATGGGAAATCCCATCTGAACAAATCTTGCCAAGAAAGCCCAATGATAGCTTTAACTTAGGGTTACCACAAGTTGGATATGACTTGAAGGCACACAACAATTACAGAAGTGAGGAGGGACAACTTGTTAGAGATCTGCTGGTTTTGTTACACTGAATGGTTGTTTATGAATCTGGCATCCTAGAACAATTTGGGGCTGAGTTGCATTGTGTATCTCTGAGAAGGTGTGATATTTGTCCTGTGTTATTAACGATGAATCATCACCATCGTCATTGTCGTCTTCGTCGTCATCATCATCATCATCCTGCACTTTGCTTTTTTAAATAACCCACTATCAGTTATCAGGTTGTGCTGGATTTTAGTTGTGGGTGGCCAAGTTTAGTGAACTCTGCCCTTTCCCATGAAGATTATCAGGCATATAATGTGTAATTTACATGTGAGTTTGACTCTGTCAGGTGAGGTTAGGTGGACCAGAGGCAGAAGATATGGGCAAAAGGCAAGCTGGGTCTAGGGGCTGGGCAACCGGATGGATGTAGGAAGACCACAAGCAGAACAGTCATGCAATGACTTTCTCTTGCTCATGTTCCATGTGGTGTTCATAGATATGGATGGAGATCCTACCTCAAACTTGCTTAGTATAAATGCCTATATGTGGGAGATTGCCTGCTCTGTCTTTCTCAACTTGAGTTCCTCCAGACATATTTTCATGCAGGTATTTCTTCCTGCTGGATGTGATTAAAAAGGAGATAGAGAGGTTTGTTTTGTTTTGGGGTTGTTTTTTCCCCCACTTTCAAAACTTTTTAAAGAAATTAATTTTGGAAGAAAGCTTGAGTTTTTTTCCTGGCAAAATCAACTTTTAAGCAGAGGAAACAGTGTTATTTGAACAACATATAATTTTTTTTCTGTGCAAAAATGTTAGATTTCATAGAAAAGTAAATATTTTTGTACATATGATTTTTTGTAAAAATGTCCTAGAATTCTAAAGAAGAAGAAGTTGACCCTTTTTTCAATGGAGTTTCTTGACGTGTCACTGGAAATCTTTTCTCACTGAGGACAAGAAGTATTGTGAATATTCCTTATATCCCCTGCTTACCATCCCAAAGCAGCCCCAGCCAGCATGGTAAATACAAGGAATGGAATTAACCAAATCATCAGAAGGGATTATGATAAAGACATTGAAATAGCTCAAAATTTTCCTTACGTTGGCTCAGCCATTAATCAGAATGGAGGCTTCCGTCAAGAAATCAGAAGAAGACCAGGACTTAGAAGGCAGCCATGAAAGAACTGGACAAGATCCTTGAGTATAAAGACGTATCATTGAATACTAAAGTCTGGCTTGTCCATGCCATCATATTTCCAGTTTCTATGTATAGTTGTGAAAGCTGGACAGTGAAGAAAGCTGATAGGAAGAAAATCAACTCATTCAAAATGTGGTGCTGGAGCAGAGTTCTGTGGATACCCTGGACTGCTAAAAAGAGAAATGAATGGTTCCTAGAGCAAATCAAGACTGAACTCTCCCTAGAAGCCAAGATGACTAAGCTGAGACTGTTGTACTTTGGACATCTCATGAGAAGACATGACTCACTAGAAAAGACAATAATGCTTGGCAAGGTAGAAGGCGGTAGGAATATAGGAGGACTGCATTAGACATGGAGAGACTCAATCACAAGGAAGACACATCCTTCAGTCTGCAAGACCTGAGCAGGGCAGTTGAAGATAGGGTAACTTGGAGATCTCTTACCCATAGGGTTGCCATAACTTGAAGTTGACAGCAGTTAAAAACAAAAACTAGTCTTAGCTAGCTCTCATTTTTTCCCCAAAAAGCTAAAGTAAAGTCTCCTTCAGAGCCCTGCTGACAACACCAGCATTGATTCTTGCCAGTCTGTTATTCTGCCATTGGACGTCCTGGACCCATTCAGTCCTATAGGGTTTTTGGAATAGTCTGCAACCTGGATGAGGTTACCTTATTCTTTTGCCTATTTGAATCTTCATGCTTCTAACCTACACTTTGTATGTGACTTAGAATAGGACTTTTTTTAAAAAAATACGAACGTTAAATACTTCTGGGACTCCTCATTGTGTTCTGTTTTCTCTGCTAATTTATAATTAAGCAAGCAGTAGTTATATCAGTGTACATCAATTTGGCATACTGTCCTTCTTGCCAAGAGCTAACAAAAATGTTTAAAATACCTCTCTCTCTCTCTCTCTCTCTCTCTCTCTTTCTCTCTCTCCACACACAAAGGTATTGGAAAATAAATTCTGACACTGTCAATCTAACCCATGTTACCTTCCCCAGATGCTACCAGCATTTTATTACAATTATTAAAAAAGAAGAAAAAGAAAAGGAAAGACAATCGCACACCGAACTCAGTTTTATATTCTTTTGATTACTGAGATTTGCCCACAGATCAACTGAGCAATTAAAATCTCTAAATAACGCTGCCTGGATTGTCAGACAAAGGATGAGTCTCCCAATGGAGAAAGGTTTATTTTTAAAGTGGATCTTTTTATCTGAATGTCTCCCACCAGTGAATGATTTCACTAATTAGAATAAACAGAAGTATTTTCAGCAATTTAACAATCCATGACATCTTAATGTGGCAAAGACTTTTTTTTTTTAAAGAACCTTTTTATTTTAGGACAGGTGAAGTAATTGTAGAAGAACTGCTGTGTTAAGCTGTTATTCCCAAACAGGCAAAGAATTTGGGGGCAGAGAAATACTAATATTTAAGCTATATGGACAATAAATTTAAGAGTGTCCTTCCTAGATTGTGCCATTTCAGACTGAAGATTGGGGGGATCCATTTTTAAGCATACCTCTTTGAAAAATGATGGAAAAGATTTATTTTATTTTATGTTATTATTCTCTTTTATTTATAGCCCATCTTTCTCTCAGTACAGGATTCTGAAGCATTTTAAACAACGTGAGAACCAGTGTGGTATAGTGGTTAGAGCACTGGACAACAACTCTGGAGACCAGAGTTTGAATCCCTGCTCGGTCATGGAAACTCACTGGGTGACCTTGGGCACATCACACACTCTCAGCCTTAGGGTTGCCATGTGTCAGAAACTACTTGAAGACACCCAACTACACAAGAAATCATTTTTTAAAAAGACTACATTACAAAAGTTAAAACAGAATTAAAGCAGAATGCTGTTTAAAATACGCAAGTTAAAAACACAAGTTCGAAACTGTTTTAAAAAGCACGTTTAAAACATAATAAAATAAAAAGCAGAAGGCACACACCCACTAAAAGTTGTATTTGCTTCAACAAATTAAAAACAAATGCTTGTGTGAATAAAAAGATCTTTTGCTGCCAGAGGAAAGATATTAGAGCGTAGGGCCAAGTGGACCTCTGGTGGAAGGGATTCCGCAAGTCTTGAGAAGACGCCTTCCTGTGTCCTCACCAAACCCCTACCAAGAAGAAGAGGAAGAGGAGGAGGAAGGACTGAGAATGACTGGCTCGGGGTCACCCAATGAGTGTCATGGCTCAGGAGGGACATGAACCTGGCTCTCCCAAGCCCCAGTCTGACATTCGGACTATTACAAGCCACCACATAACACAGTCTCAAGGCCAATGACAAGCGTGAAATGAATCCATCTACACCAGCAGTGCCAATGCCAAGTTTGTTGCAAAAAGGGGTGGTCTTTAGTGACCGTTCCCTGATTAGAGGGGCCATTTTTTGGGGCCATTTTTCTATCTCCGCTCACAGACCAAGCAGAAAGAGAGTGGGAATTGCTGCTACTTTTCCCCACTCTTGTCATGGTCAGAGAAGCAACAGCAAAGAGAGCAAGAGAGAGCACAGGAGGACCAAGGGAATCTGCCTTCCCCCAATAAAAAAGATCTGCAGAACTGTAAGACAGTGGACTCTTTTAAACATAATATAGCTGGACCTTGGGCCTTCTCACACTGTACTGTTGTAGCACTATGATTCCACTTTAAATGCCCTAGTTACCTTCTAAGGAATCCTAGGGTCTCCAAACTGGGGAGTCACTGGAATTCTCTGGATGAGAATGCTAAGTGCTCGTCCCTAAAAGTGAAGATCCCTGGATTCCATAGGCTGGAGCCATGGCACTTAAAATTGAATCAGAATGTTATCATTGTCTAGTGTGCAGTGGCCCTTTGTCTTAATGTGGTCCTCACTTTATAATTGTTTGTTGTTGTTACATGTCTTCAAGTTGACTCTGGCTTAGTGGCAAACCTGTCATAGTGTTTTCTTGGTAAGATTTATTCAGAGTCTGTTTGCCCTTGCCTTCCTCTTAGGCTGAGAGAATCTGTTTTGCCTATGGTTTCCATGGTCTAGTCAGAATTTGAACCTTGGTCTCCTGGTTTCCTTGTCCAAGATTCAAACCAGTACAACATGCTGTTTCTCCCTGCTTTAAGGTTACCCGTTATGAAGTTTCTAAGACTTCTACCTGCAGCAGCTGGTGAATTCTACAATGGTAGAATAGTGGGTCTGATCTGGCTTTTAGTCTGAACTTTAAGGGAGCTATCTAAGGTGTCAAACCTCTTTGGGAACTAGGTTTCAGCACCTTGGAAAGCTCTTTGAAAGTGTAGAAATAAGCCTGGAGTGAATTCGCCAGCCCCCGATACAGAGCTGCTAACCACCAATGAAACTTGAAGTACGTTAATATATTTGTTGTATTTTTAAAAAACTATGTGTTCTATTGCTGCCATCAAAGCAAAAGAAAATTTGCTGGAGCATTTTCAGCTTTAAGGAGAAAATAATGACATCAGCCCTTTTCCTTTCTTTCCCCCTTCTTTTTCTTTCTTTTACTTGCGGCAAAATTATCTCATGCCTAATTAATGAAAAAGTAACCTAAAACAACAGGCCCATTGCCAACAAACAAAACATGGTAATAAATGGGTAGGAAAGAATAGAGTGTCTTCCAAGAAAATACCTCCCCCATCTCTCCTCCAAAAAATATCTGTCAAGGAGTTTGTGGACAATGCTGCTTTCAACACCGATGTCAAATTCTTCAGATGACCAAATATGTCCTTATCTGTAATACAGTCTTTTACAAGCTTTGCCCGCCCTGTAATTTTCTGTTCAATTTAGATAGCAGATTTAATTAACTGTTGGTGAAACAACTGTTCTTTAATAAACCTGCAATAAAAATTGAATTTATATCACGTGGTGCTTATCCCAACAAACTATTACGCACTTTGGGAAACTGTTTCTAGTGAAACCGACAGAATGTGACTCTTTTTTTCCCCATAGAATTGGAACAGATAAAAATACTAAAAAGGGAAGCATAAAGACAGTGAACCCATCCCAGGTATTGATTTTGCTTCTGTGTCTTGAAGTTGGATCCTAGCTTTCCTCATAGAGCAAGGCATCTAAATGTCTTCTCCTTTTCTCCTTCTCCTTCTCCTTCTCCCTCTCCTTACAAGAGTTTACTAAAGTGCTTTACTGGGGTATTTTTTAATCCAAAGGACTCAAAGGAAGGAGTTGCTGAGTTCAAAGCACTGCTCAGTGCAGGAACTCCAGCTAGAGCATCCCCTAGCACATAGTGCTCCAGCTTTTTCTTTTTTCTTTTGAGGCTGTCCAGAGAAAGAGATTCCACCACCTCTTTATGCAATTCATTCAACTGCCCAACTCTTCTTACCTTCAAGAAATTCCTCTCAGTCCCACCACCATCCCAGTCTCACCTGGTGAGGACACAGAAGAGAGCCTTCTCAGTGGCTGCTCCCACCCTGTCGAATGCTCTTCCATGGTGGTGTAGCACAACCTCCATGTTACTCCATGACTGTAATGTTAATGCTCTGTGTCTTTGATGTGGGATCTCAAACATTATGCTTTCAAAGCATTTGAAGTACATCACTTGAATTATAGAGCAGCTATCCTTACATCAGTCCTGTAAGATGATCCAGCATTATTATTCACCAGCTTGCAAATGGTCTGAGAGAGGAAAGCGGCTGGAAGCTTTGCGTGTTCGGGATATGAGGGACTTGTAGACTCATAGATCAGTCTCAGCCACTAAACTACAGCAGCCTCAGGAGCAGATTAAAATATTGGAGAGGCCTAAGCAAGTGGTGTGCAACTAGTGACCTTCCAGATGGTACTGGACTACAGTACCTATATGCTATTGGCTGTTCTGGATTAATGGGATTTGCAGTCCAACCACATATTGCAGGGCACATTGCCCACCCCATCCTAAATTATGCCAGGTTTAGAGATGCCCTCCAAAATGCATGTTATGTAAAATTTCAAAATTAGTTTTAAAATTGTAATTTTTAGATATATTTTGAAATCCCTTCTAATCTTAAAGACTAAATTGTAGCTTATTTAGTTTGTGCAGAAATCTGGCATTGCTCAGCTCAGATTGTGGGAGAGAACAGCGGTGTGGGTGTCAAAGGAGGAACAGACAAAACAGTTCTTTTATTTGTTTGGTAGCATGCTGTGTACTTGGTTCAACCCATACATGAGAGTTACTACTTTGGACAATGTACTTTGAGAATAGTGTAAATTATGGGCAGCGCTGGGCTTTCCACACACAAAACACACTTCCATAGGCTTATGCCTCTAGTACATGGGGAAGCCAGTTGTGAATCAATCCACCCCATTGCATCCGCTCTGTGATACTCCTGATCTTCCATAGGTTGTTGGCACATTTGAAGGAACATCTATAGTGGTTGTCACGCTTGTTGCTGCAGTTCTTTGGGATTTTCCTAGCCAGACCCCCATTCAAAAACTTTCCTCCCTAACTCATGTTTCCTGTGTAATGCACTTGATCTGAGTGATGTTTCCTTGTGGAGCAGGTTGCTCCCATCCCCTTTTTGATGGGGAGATGTCAATAAGAACAACTTATTCAGACAACGGTCCAAGCCTGACAACATTGCATTTAATGCTTGGAATATAATGGATATATTCTTCTTTCTTCCCTTCTCTTTTTTTTTTTTTTTTGTCTCCCTAATGCATTCTGAAGCCTTCTTTTCCCTCCAGATCTACCAGGCCCTGTCCTTCTGTCTTCCAGAGTTAACTTCAACGGGAGTAATAAAAATCTGGGTTGCTTTTTAGAGCGTTAAATCCGGCAAGTTGAAATTTGTCATGATGTCTATTCGGGAGCGCCAGGTGTATGTCACAGACCGGGAAAGTTACTCTGCAGGTAACTCAAATCTCTGCAAGCAAGCAGAGTACATGGAGAAGCCATTTGTATCCCACTGAGTCCTGTAATGTCGAGTGCGTTGTTGAGATTTACACAAGCTCGATGGAAGCAGATGACGAGATGGCTGCCTCCGAGTGGCAATAGGATGACCTGAATCTCCTATATGTTTTTTTCCCCCTTTAATGCTTCAGAGAGTCTGAGATTCTCCTTCTTCCCCTTCCTCCCTCCCTGGGTCTCAGTTTGCTATGAAGAGGTGCATTTGATTCAAGCAGGCAGCTGAAAATCAGTTAGGTGGAAGAATGCAGGAAGGAAAAGCCAGTTGCCTCTTGGGTCCACCATGGAAGCAACGGGTCAAAGGTAATGTATTGGAGAAGTCCTGAATGTTCCGTGATTGTGTACGTTTTGGACGGCAAGACCCCAATGCTTTTAGACAGGAGAATTGTCAATGGTATTGATCAGTTGATCTGATCATCCGGCAAGGCTCTGCGATGTGTTAAATGTCCTCCTTCCACGTGGCTCTAAGCGTAGAAGGAAGGGGTGTGCGGCTGGAGGGGAAAATCTCAGTGGAATCCCCAAAGTACCACTGCCTGCAATCAGGCTATGCTATGCATGCCAATTCCAATCCGTCATCTACGTTTGCTTATTTATTTATTTACTCTCTCTTGCTGGCCCCTACATTAACCCCTTTTGTCTGTAACTGCGTCTTCCTTTTTCGCTTCTTCCCCCACCCCCAGAGAACTTAGCTTCATATGCTTGTATAATTTTGCCATTTGTTGGGATTTATTCCAAGGTGGGTTTTCCAGAGGTAAGCTCTAAAAAAAAAGAGAGAGTGCTGAATTGTTAAAACAAGTAGTATATCTTTCCATGAGTGTAATGCAACAATATCCAACATCTACCAGTAGAGATATCTTTATTGGGTCCACTCGAAAGCATATGTTATGCAAGCCTCACTGACTTCTTCATCAGGCAAAGATATTAAAAATCATATGGGAGCAAAAAAGAGTCACAGGCCTACATACTATCTTAGATGTCACTCTGTGGTCAGCTAGGATAATATTGAGGGATTTCGGTACAGGCAGAAGCCACTTTTTTTCCTGGCCATGTGAGGAGTAGGAACAAAGAACAATGAAAGAGAGGTAATAAAATTGCACCTCCATTAGCAACAAAAAAGTAACTTCTCTGAGATCCAGATGTCCCTGTCCCATGTGCAGGCAACTGCTCCTTTCTTGGGTAGAGAACATTGAATTTCTCAAGGAGTCACTGTACTGTGACATCTGGAAAAAACTTTTAGGTGCTGTATAGGTAAAACCTGCCAGTTGTGGTCCAACAAAAGAGCTTTATCTGTTTGGGAGGTAGAAAACCTCAAAGAGTTAACTTCAGATCCTTTGACTCTTTCTTGTTTGTTAGCCCCAACTAGAATAGACCCATTGAATCACTGGAACTAGCATTAAGTGTTGATTTAGCAATGTCTCCTTCATTCCGCAAGACTAGTTTGACCACAAACTTTTTTGGTGGTGACATACGAATTAATGGATTTGTTGCCCTAGGAAAGCTGATTGATCTCATCTCTGTGCGAGTTTATTCTCTGATGAACCCATTATTTTTAGACATGCATTGCAGTAGATGATCCCACATCAGTTTTTAACTCTGTTCTTTTTTTTTGGTCTTTTGCTGCCTGATTGGTAATGTTTTCATTGACAGTTATTCATTGCCTAGAAAGTCTCCTTTTTTTCTGGGTTAGTAAAATGAAACGCCAATGTTTTAATAAATAAATACTTGTTGAGAATTGGTGGTGCTCACTGAGTTAAACAGCCCTTTGCTGCCCTTTGGATATACACAATTAACAGCAAGAATAGGAGAGACAGGAAAAAAAATGCATCATGGAATTGCAACAGTATTATGAGAAGTGGAACGATTTCTTCAAGAGGTACAGCTCAGCTGCCGTAATCCTAACGATAAACTCGGTTACACTAATAATAGGAGGAGTTGTGGGGAGGGAACTAATTGCGGTGAAGACAGGACAAATCTTTTTTAATCCCCGTTGTCATCTCGACTAAATCCAAACCTATTTGTATTAACCTTTGCTGACAGAGTCACATGATGGACATAATTTCTTGTAATTTGCCAGCAGTAGATCTAACCTTTTCTTCATCAAATATTCATAAAGGCGCGATTCCCAATGATTTTCTGTCTCTTTAAATATTTACAGCTTGTTGTCTGCTTCCTTTTTGCTGTAATTTGAACACAATTGAAGTCAAATGGAATTAAAGTTACATTTCTTTTGGGGAGTAGATATCTAAAGGCAAAGAGAAAGAGACAGAGAATGGCGGAGGGAGAAAGAAGCGTGTTGCACCTGGTATGTGTTATGCTCTAGGCTGGTTTCCATCCTACTTAGACCAAGTGCCTTTCGCTCGAGCACATTAAAGTGTCCGGCCCTTGTCTTTTTAAAGAGTTTGATATGGTGCAAGGCTGCTAAAATGGAGATCATTGATGGATTTGACCCATGTCCTGTTGGGTTTAATTGAGGCCCAGAATGGCTAAGTTGAGACCACAAAACCAGCAAGGGATCTTGCAGTGCCTTAATTCAACAAGCTTTCGTGAATGGGTAGTCCATCATACACAGTGGGCTGCAGCCCTTGTAAGGCTACGTCAACCATTGCAGTTCCTGCTAGGCTTTAATGTTCCACAAGACTCTCTGTTGGTTTTTAAAATAGAAATTCTCATGGTAACTGGCTATATTGGACAGGGCCCATGCAGCTAGAGCTATAAAGGACTGGTTTATAAAAATAGCATTCTAGGTCTGATGTAATAGCTTTTCAAATGCTCAGAGCACATCATCCAGTTGAGCTCTGTGTTAAGCAAATGTGTCATAGGCTAACCTCCTGCTCCTGGATGCCTTGGAGCCATACCAAAGTCTAAAATAAGCCCCTGCCCCAGTGTAGGGCCGCTGTTTTTAAGTATATTTTTTAAAATGTAGAATCATAGAATCATAGAGTTGGAAGAGACCACAACGGCCATCGAGTCCAACCCCTTGCCATACAGGAATACACTGTCAAAGCATTCCCAACAGATGACCATCCAGCCTCTCTTTAAAAACTTCCGAAGAAGGAGACTCCACCCCAATTCGAGGCAGCAGATTCTACTGTTGAACTGCTCTTGCTGTCAGGAAGTTCTTCCTTAGTTCTTCCTTTAATTGAGTGCAAACCCAATGTTTAGGTGGGATCTCTTTTCCTCAAGTTTGTAGCCATTGTTCTGTGTCCTGGTCTCTGGAGCAGCATCTTAAACAGTGTGATTAGGGGCTGCAAATTATCTAAAAGGATAATGTCCTCTGCTGGTAGCTTCCAGTTGAGGCAATTCATCCTTTATTTTAGACCAAAAAAGCAGGGGTCTGGAGAGTCTGAAGGATCTGAGGGCCACAAAAATAGCCTCCGTGCGGTCCCAGGGTCTGCATTTTGCTCACCCTGCCTTAACTCAATCACCCCTTAAGCCTGGCTGCTATTAGGTTTGCCAGACTGAAAACTGGAGAGGGCTCCTGTATCATTAAGGGCTGTGTAGAACAGAGGATTTCAGATCTGTTGCCTGGCTGCCTGACCAACAACATCTGCTGAAATCTCCTCTTCTTAAAGGTACACAAGCCCTCTCCAGTTTTCAGTTTTGCAAACCTAGGAATGGCCAGAGGGCTGAAATCTCCCCTTTTATACAACCATTAACAGCACAGGAATCATCTTCAGTTTTCAGTCTGGCAACCATAATTATGAACATCTTATGTCAGAGAACTGCAGCTTCTCAAAGGCCACAGAAGTGTTACAACAGAAGTATTGTTTGAACTGGCATTTTCCTGGTTCATGGCTCAGTCGCACAGCCATTATTCTATGGAGCCCTGAGTATGTCATCTGAATTCCCTGGTATTTTTATGCTGCAAGGCTAGTCTCTCGATGAAGAGAAAGAAGGGGGTAGCACACACATGCACGCTCATGCACACACACACAGACGCGCAAGTTTCAACTTGGCAGTCTACTGAGACACCTGACTTTCCATCAAGTCCAGTCGCAAGGGCACAAGGTTATTGAAGCTAATCAAGTTGTTTGCGAGCTGTTACAGGGGGTAACCAGCGAGGCCCAGTGGTCTCCCAGGTGACCTTGGGGCCGTAATGCACTGTTCAGACTGCTTTCCCCGTTAATAGCGTTTTGAACAGGCCGATGATGTCCTTTGATTTAGTATGACCTTCTCAGTTTACACTCTTCCAAGACAGCCTTAAGAGGCAATTGAGAAAGCCACATGGCAAAGGCTCCCTTTCTCCTATCAAGCATGCATGTGTATACGTGCATATGGCTGTATATATGGTAATGGGAAGAAATGGGAGCATGTTCAGGGGCCTGTCTTAACACTAGCATCTTTTACTTTATTCTGAATTGTTGTCACTGGCTAATGATTTTGGAACATGTCTCTTATTGATAGTAGGATTGAAGGCAGCGCTCTCCATTTCTGAACACTATTTAAGCAAAGGACAGAAACAGTGTCCGCACGTTTGAATCCTCCATTGATTGCTGTTTCCATGACTTGAGCAGTGCCAGACTCTGCACTACATGCTTAAGCCAGTTTAATACCATTTCAGTTGTCATAGCTAAATCTCAGGAGTCTTAGCATTTATCATCTAGTGGCATATTGAGAATTCTCTGCTAGACAGCTCTATTTCAGTGGTTCTCAATCTTTGATCCTCCAGGTGTTTTGGATTTCAGCTTTCAGAAGCCCCACCCAGCTTGTCCAACAGTCAAGCATTCTGGGAGTTGAAGTCAAAAACATCTGGAGGACCCAAGTGTGAAATCTGCTGCACTAGTTCACTTTTTATGAACTGCAATTCAGATACCTTGAGTGTTTTGCTGCATGCTAGAGATGTAAATCTTTGATTATTCAATTCTCACATGCAGGGACACATAATTGCAGAAGTATTTTCCCTATCTCAAGAGCAAAACATATTTTTGTGCAGTTTTCTTCTCATATTTGAGCATCCAGAAGTGTTCTGTAGGATCTTCCTATGCAGAAAACACATTATTTTTCGCACACATGTGCACATTTTCTTTTCAGGGAACACATTTCCTACTTTGTGTTTCTCTGGACAAAAAAAATCCCGCAGAGAAAGCTCCACAAAAGTTTTGCTGCTCTAGTATTTCTCCTGATGGAGTTTCCCAACTGTCTCCAAATCCCTTTTTCGACTGGAAAACAAATAACAGAGAATGTTATTTCTCTCCCTAGTGTCCACTACAGAATTAAAACAGATTAAATCCCTGGTACTTTTTTTTTCAGGATACCTTGGGAACCAACAGTTCAGGGGATAAACTTACACGTGCAGCTTTGCCATGGGGATATTTTCTTGAAGTCTCTGGAAAATATAACCTATGCATCCATCTCCTATCTTCAAGTATGGGAGTGTGTGGCAAGAGCTGATTCAAACGCAGATGTGAAGAAAATATCGATCCCCCTCTCCTTCATCCTCGCCTTTTAGAGCATAGCGAAGGCCTCTTCTAATTAGAAAAACACCTCCATTCATGAGATTAGCTTTAAACCTCTGCTAAAGCAGTGCTGGCATCTAAAGGGAAGTTAAGTAGAATCCTTTTGTGTTTCGCTGAATAGGCTGGTTGTATCGGGAGCCATAGCAGATAATGTTAAGTAGGATTTATGAATTATTATTATATGTAAAGCCACAAAAGCGGCTTTGTGCCAGGAGGAGGAGGTGAGTTTTCTGCCAAGGTATGTATCTTTGGAATATATATGCGTGTGTGTGTGTTTTGTGCTTTCCAAATCATTTCCAACTTATACTGCTCTACATATCTATGTGGGACTGCCCTTGAAAAGTGCAGGGAAGCTGCAGCTAGTGCAAAATACACGAGCTTCCTGTTCAAAAGCAATTTTGTCATTTTTTGTCCAAACAAGGGCAGGTGTGTTTTTTTTTAAAAAAAATAGTAACTAAGTTTACTCTGAAGGCCATTTCAGTCTTCCATAAATCTTTGGATTTTGCATTACCTCTTTGTTGTCTCTTCCCTGAATCCTCAGCGTAAGAAAGAATAGCATAAACTGGGACTTTTGAAGGATCTGTGGGTGGACATCAGACAAGCTGGGTTGTAAAGGAAGTTTTCACATTTCTTCACTCTTTGCTGGTCTAAAGTGAAAAAGCAGTAAGCATCAAAAGCCTTTGTACTGGAAAGGCTCAAAGCCAGCCCTCTATATGGAAACCCATAAAACAAATGGTTTTGTTTTCCCTAAAGGTTCTCAAGTAGCAGTCTATAGATGCTGCCCCAGAATTCCAACCCAAAATCTTCCTGCTTTGTAATATGTGGAAGTGTGGTTTTATTGTGTGAAATGTGGCAACTATCTTACCATGACAGGGTCTTCATTAGCCATAGCCCAGTTTGTTGTTCTTGTTATTTGCCATCCTGTTGATTTGGACTTATGGTGACTCTATGAATGAGAGATCTCCAAGAGCCCTGGATGTCAGCAACCATGCTCATGTTTTGCAAACTAAGGGCGGTGGTTTCCTTTATTGAATCAACCCATCTGTAATATGGTCTTTCTCTTTTCCTACTGCTTTCCACTTTGTCGAGCATCATTGTCTTTTCTAATGAGTCATGTCACATCCAAAGTATGGCAGCCTCAATTTAGTCATCTTGACTTCCAGTGAGAATTCAAGCCTGGTTTGCTATAAGATCAATTCATCTGTCTTTTTGGCAGTCCATGGTGTCTGTAGAACTCTCACATTTCAGATCCTTCATTTTCTTCATGTCAGCCTTTTTTTGTTGTCCAGCTTTCACACTCCTACACAGAAACTGGAAATCCCATGGCCTGGAATATTCTGACTTTGGTAATTAATGTTATGTCTTTGCACATGAAGATCTTATCTAGTTCACTCATAACTGCTTTTTGAAGCCTTAGTTTTCTTCTGGTTTCGTGACTATAGTCTCCATTTTGATAAACGACTGAACCAGTTTTGATGTCTCCATGATGTCTCCACTCTATGATGTCTCCACTTAAAGTTATACAAATCCTCAGTGGTCATTATTTTAGTTTTTTTCTAAGCCTGCTTTTCACTTTCTTCCTTAATTTTCATCAATAGTCATTCCAAGTCATTGCTATTTTCTACAAATAATATGGTACAATCTACATATGATAATTTCATACCTCCTTCCTCTGAGTCTAATCCTGCTTCTCAAATCTAAATTAAAATTAAAAAGAAATAGTGATAAAGTACAACCTTGTTTGACCTCCCTTGCCAATGCAAAATCAGTTCTGTTTCTCTATATCATGTCCTGACAGTGGCCTCTTCTCTAGAATAGAAGTTATGTGCCATTTCATTTAGAGCAAACCATAATTTATCTTTACCTACACAATCAAAGGGTTTACTGTAACCTATAAGCACAAATTGCTCACCGCCCCAATGGTAGAGTTGGCCTTCTTGGGCAGAGACCTTTTTACAACCTTCTTCCTGAAATCCACTCACGGTGAATGTTGTGGAGGGAACCTGAGATGTTCTGCAAGCAAAATTTGTGTTTTTGCATTGAGTCTCCTACCCACACTGCCCTATTCCTAGAGGACAGATTTTCATAAGCATTCATCTGCTTTCCATTTCTCTTATGGTCTATTTTATGACCAGGCATTGACTGCCTCAGATCTCAGGTATGATCATGAGTGATCAGGGACATTAATTTACAGTGTTGGTCTGGATAGTAAACCTTACATTTTGTGGGATTTAAAATTCCCTTGACCTTCTGTGTTTCAACATTTCACTAGTGTAATTTGATTTTTTTTCTAAAGTTCAACCAATATAAACTTCTTTTCTTTTGGTAAAAGCTGCTTTAGAAAAAACAAAGAGGGTACTTTTGTTCAAGTCATCTTCTCATCCTACAGCAACGTATGGTTCCCCACATGCTTTTAAAATGTCCAGATGCTTTGACTGTAACATAGGAGTGACAATGAGTGTTCAGAGATCAATTCTGAAGCCACTGAGAATCAATATGGTATGACAAGAAAAAGAAGCAGAAAATATGAAAATGTGGACTTGCTCCAAGTTAGCCAAGCTACAGCATAAAAAAAATGAGACCAACATTGTGGTGCCATCATGCCATCATGAACACACCTGCTTTTCTCTGATTTCAGAAGCTAAGCAGAGAGGGGCCAAGTTAGCAGTTCGCTGAAAGACTGTTAAGGAGTGTCAGGAACCTCCAGGTAGGGCTAGAATAGAATCTTTTTTGAGAACCTGGAGAGTCACCATCAATCAGAGTCAAAAATAGAGTGGTCAATGGCCTTCTAAGTATAAGACAGGTTCCTAGGTTGTTGTTACGTGCCTTCAAGTCATTTCCAACTTATGGAGATCCCATAGGAAGCCTATCATCAGGTTGTCTTTTCAAGATTTCTTCAGACTGGGTTTGGTTTTACCTTCCTCCAAAGCCAAGAGATTGTGACTTGCCCAATGTTACCCAGTGGGTTTCCATGGCCAAATGGGGATTTGAATTCTCCCATCACCCTAGACTAACACTCAAACCATGACGCCATCTTGGCTTCCTGTGTTACTATGACATAATAGAGGAAGGAAAAGGAAAGACAAATTTCTGTGTTGTGGGAACAAAAGGTCTTCAGCATCACATTTTCCCCACATAGTAGGAAACCAGATGCTCAAATGCAGTTAGCATATACTTTGACTTAATTTTGAGGACCTAACTCAGGGGTTGATGAAGGAGTAGTGTTTTTGAAAATGTTGAATGTTGTCATGACAGATTGTCCAGACATCCCATTCTGTGACCTCTAAGCCTTAGTTCATCTTACCTACCATCTTGGCCCCTTATCTGAGCTTGCAAAATAACTACTCTGAGCCTCTTAAATCCTAGTCAGTCACATGAAAAACTGTGCAGTGCTTGAAGCATTGTCGTCATTGTTAACTGCTGTCAAGTGGACTTCAACTTATGACAGCCCTCTGAATGAGAGACTTCTAGATCATCCTGTCATCAACAGCCTCTCTCAGACCTTGAAGATTCAGAGTTGTGGTTTCCTTGACTGAGTCTATCTCTCTGCAACACAATCCTCCTATTTTTCTACTGCCTTCCACCTCGCCAAGCATGATTGTCTTTCCTAGTGAGTCATGTCTTCTCATGTTCCAAACATGACAGTCTCAGCTTAGTCATCTTGGCTTCCAAGGAGAATCAGACCTGATTTGCTCTAGAGTGTATTTATCTTCTTGGCAGTCCAGGGTGTCTGCAGAACTCTTCTCCAACACTACATCTCAGATGAGTTGGTTCTCTTCCTATCATTATCATCATCATCATCATCATCATCTTTATTCTCATCCCGCTTTTCTCCTCGAGGGGACTCAAAGCGGCTTATAAATCTAAAAAAGCATAATTAAAAACTGTAATATACAAAAGTTAAAACACAGATTAAACAGCAGTAATGATTAAAACAATGTTAAAATACATATTAAAAACAGCATACAAAGCAATTAAAATAACTAGCACCATTCTATATACAAATTACGTATTAAGTGCCTGCTGGAACAGGAATGTCTTTAACTGTTTCCTGAAGGTAGGCAGGGAGGGTACCAGTCTTTGGGTAGGGAGTTCCAGAGCCTGGGAGCAGCCACTGAGAAGGTCTTCTCCCATGTTCCCACCAGATGCACCTGTGAGGGTGGTGGGACAGAGAAAAGGGCTTCTCCAACAGATTTCAATGCCCTTCTTCACTGTCCAACTTTCATAACCATATGGTGAACACGTATGGAGAGGAAGATGTATGTTCCTCCTTGACCTACATGTGTTTCCTTGGCTATTTGGGCTCTGCTTTCATCCTAAATGTGTACATGGTTGGGATCATTATTTTTCACAGGACCCTCAAGTGTGCATGCAGAGGTTGCTTAGTTTGTGTGCACATAGTGCTGTACATTCAGTGGTGTGAAGGTACATCATTTGCTCAGGGCGCTCTGCTCCACCATGCATGTGTTCATGAATATACAGTTATTTTCTGTAGAGGTCTTTAAGCAGTTCTGGATGGAAAGCCTGGCAACAACCATAGGCCAGTGGTAAAACATCCTACATTGAATTCCAGACATTTCTGGTCAGTAGGTGACAGAGGAGATCCCATTTGACCTGAGGACCTGGAGAATACTGGACTAGATGGATCAATGGTTTGACCCCCTATAAGGCTGCTAGATACTGTATGTCCTCCTCCAGCTTCCCCTCCTCTGTTTTCATTTCCACTTCCCTTTCTTCTCCTTCATTTTCCATAATGACATGTGGATCAAAGGAAGGTCTCTGAACCAATGTAAATACAAGCCTAGTAAAATAACTCGGGCAAGTTCATAGCTCCCTTGCTGCTCTTGCGTCAGTGCTTTTGTCTGCTGCCTCCAGAACAGAAATCTTAACATTGTCCAGGCTATCTCCATGACCCAGAGGAAGAGCAGTGTTGGTGATGATAGAAAAACACACGCAACCACATGCGTCCTGGATTTTAAAGTCTCTCAGCCCCTTGGACTCTGACCTTTTCTGCATTTCTGGATCCAGGCTGATCGTATGAGAAGAGTGGAGATCTTGTTTTTTTCAAGCACATAACTTCAGAAAACATTGTGTTAGCTGTCTGTTATACTTGTTGTATACGTACCAGATATTTCATTTTCTTGAGCAGACTTCATAGAATCATAGAATCATAGAGTTGGAAGAGAACCCAGGGGCCATCGAGTCCAACCCCCTGCTATACCCATCAAAGCATTCCCGACAGATGGCATCCAGCCTCTGCTTAAAAACCTCCAAAGAAGGAGACTCCACCACACTCTGAGGCAGCAGATTCCACTGCCGGACAGCTCTGATCATCAGGAAGTTCTTCCTGAGGTTCAAGTGGAATCTCCTTTCCTGCAGCTTGAATCCATTGCTCCTTGTCCTAGTCTCTGGAGTGGTAGAGAACAAGCCTGCTCCCTCCTTGACATGACAGCCCTTCAAATATTTAAACATGGCTATCATGTCCCCTCTTAACCTTCTCTTCTGCAGAGTAAATATACCTAACTCTCTAAGGCGTTCTTCATACACTTAGGAGATGTCAACACCAACATCTCCTGTGAAAGTCTTTCTGAAATCTAAGATCATCAGTGAGGTCCTGTTACATATTTCACCACCTTGTGAGCCTAGGCTGGTGGGTACACGTGACAAGGCTTGACTCTGGAACTCCTTCACAAGGGAGGTCAGGCTGGCTCCGTCCTTTCTGAGTTTCCAGTGGGAAGTGAAGACTGTGTTCTTTCATGTTGTCTTTGGCTTTTAAAATTAGGGGTGTCTTCTATGGCAGTTTTCTTTTTAAAAATTGTCTGGTTCAGAAGTATTTTTAGTTTGTATTGTTTTTGAATTGCATTTTACTTATTTATTTAATGTTTTAAAAGTGTTTTTATTGATTGTGCATTGCCTCAGGGGCTTGGTGGGTTGAGAAGGAATGAATAAACACCTCGAATGAGCAAATTTTTTAAGGAAACAATTTCTGCATTTTCCCTAGGTTTTTCCATGAAAGGTTCTAAATTCCATTTAATACTCAAACCACAGTGCAGCAACACCATAACTAAGACCTTTTCCTCACTATACTGTTAGAGTGCTATTATTCCACTTTCAACTTCCTGTGGAATGCTGGGGTTTTTAGTTTACTGAGGCCAAAGAGCTCTCTGGCTGAGAATTGTAATTTGGAGAATTGTGTAGCGCTTTGAGCATTAGATAACAACCATGGAGATCAGGGTTCAGTTCTGCTCTGGGCCATGGAAACCCATTGGGTTGCTGCCCAAAACTCCATAATAGGTTTTCCTTAGGGTCATCATAAACTGGAAATGACTTGAAGGCACACAACAACAACAACAACAATTTAGAATTCTCATCCAGAGAGCAATAGTGCCTCCCCAGACTACAAACCCCAGGATTCCATAGCGTGCGATAGTCTTTAGAATAGCAAACAATTTCATTTTTGATGAATGTTAGAGGCCTGAAGTCAATAGAAGCCCAGCATATTGTTAAATATCCGTGCTTTATGCTGTGTTCCAACCTGGTTTACATTCTTCTAGTCAGGTTTTTAGTGATTAACATGCAATGCTGACAATATACACCCTCACTTTTAAAGGGATCATTCCATTTCTCCAGTCTTTGCCAGCCCTAAATTTTCACATCTACAACAAAAGAAAACAGAAGCAACCCACATGCTTTTTTTTTTTTTTGCACAGAATAAGTCCTGAACCTCAGATAGTCTTAGAAAATTATGTAAGTTGTGGACTTTCTCACAATGAGAACAATGCTAAAATTATTCATTCTTATCTGTGAGAATGAAATTTATGATGATTCCTGAGAACTAAATTATATTTGGAGGTTTGGCATTAATGTAATATCTTTGTATCTTCAGAGTGGAAAAGAATTTGCTGCTAACTCTCCTTTTCAGACACAAGAAATTCCTTATGAAAATCCAAAAAGTCTCTTGCCCATACAAATACAAACGTAACTGATCAATGTTTTGCAGAGATGATATCACAGTGTATATTCTTATTTAGAGATGTGTGTGCATGCATATGTATCATGCTTCCCTTATACATTCTCAGCATATTCTTTCAATTGGAATGATTGTCAAACCCTGTGAATGGAGAGAACTCAAAGACCCTCAGTGGTCTACAAGGTAAAGTTGGCAGTTTTGACCAAATGGAACTTCATGTTTCTGCAAATGCCGTGGCATTTAGCAATGTTCATTCACTGGGATTCCACCTCCCTGCCCTACAAAAACTCAGACGCTAGTCTTTGTTCTCCTGCTTTGTGCAACATTCAGAGAAAAAAGCAAGCAACTCTGAAGTGAAGTCCAAGATCGTGCAAGAATTCTTGAAGTCTAAAAGTTTTCACTTGTAGCGAATTGTTGGGAACTCATACCTGTATGCATCTCAGGCTCCCACCTCTCTCTTTGAAGTGTGTGTGGCTTTTATAACACAGTGATGAAGGGAAGGTACACGGTTATCAGGATCCACTGAAGTCCCTAGCAAAGTCCTTTGTCAGTGACCTATCTCTGGAATATGTGATGAAGAAAGTTCTGGGTGGCCATATTTTTAATTTTCCTATACAGCATAGCTCCAGAGCATTGTGGGAAGATAAAATGACAGCTTCTGGACCCAGACACATTTTAACAAAAGTAGGCATCAACGGTGGACCTTTTCAGCATGTGAGGACTCCAGAGGCAGCTTGATGATCTGGGGAATTGCCTGAGGAGTGTTCTGGAAGAAGTACAGTTAAGAAATATATATATTATTGATATTGAGACCTATATGAGTTTCAGAGGTAGGATTTAAGGAGACAAATGCATAGTATATTCAGATAACTTTATTCACCCAGGATGTGTGACACCTAGCTTGACCACAGTATATGTGAAAGAGATTCAGGAGTCATAGTAGACCACCAGCTGAACATGAGTCAACAATGTGATGTGGCAGCTAAAAAGGCCAATGAGATTCTAGGCTGCATCAATAGTGTCTAGGTCAAGGGAAGTAATAATACCACTCTAATCTGCTTTGGTCAGACCTTACCTGGAATGTTGTGTCCGTTTCTAGGTACCACAATTCGAGAAGAATATTGACAAGCTGGGATGTGTCCTGAAAAGGGTGACCAAAACGGTAAATGGTCTGGAAACCATCCCCTATGAGGAGTGGCTTAAGGGAGCTGGTCATGTTTAGCATGGGGAAAAGAAGGTTAAGAGATGACATGATAGCTATGGTTAAATGTTTGAAGGGATGTCATATGAAAGATGAGGCAAGCTTGTTTTCTGGTGCTCCAGAGAGAGGGACACAGAACAATGGATTCAGATTACAGATAAAGAGATTCTACCTAAACATTAGGAGGAACTTCCTTATGGTAAGAATAGTTTGACAATAGAATAGCTGCCTTGGAATGTGGTGGAAGCTCCTTCTTTGGAGGCTTTTAAACAGAGGCTGGATGGTCATCTGTCGGGAACACTTTGATTGATACTTGACTAGCCAAGGGCTCTTTCCTCCATTTTTGAGGTTGCTATATTTTTCTAAATATAGCGAGAGGTTGAAGCAGAGCTTGGAAAGATTACTTCTTTGAACTACAACTCCCAGAATCCCTTGTGCTGGTTGCGACACTGTGGGAGCTATAAAATATACATATATTTGTAATTTTTTCGAGCTGTGGGCCGAACTGGATGGAATTAAGTGTGGATTCATGCTCATTCCCTTTGCAGTTTGAACCTTAGCTGGTTTATATGAGCTTCTTGGGATAAGCTTGGGAGAGACATTGCTGGATTCCATTTTTCCTTATTAGAATTCTTATTAGACAAGAGGGAAAGCATAAATGAAATCTCAACAGTCGAGTTGCCGCTCCATCCAATGTGTTTTGTTTTCATTGTTCCCGGGAAAGAACACTGAATCCATTCTAGCGAGCAGCAAGGAAAGTTACCTTATCCTCCTTTGAAATTGTATCCCTTTTGTCGAGCGCATTTCTGAAGTTGTTCTACAGCTTTTGTGCCATGGAGCTGTGGAATTCAACACGACCATCCCCTCCAGCTTATAAGTGGGCTACCGCAGACATGATATATATAATCACCCGAGCCATTTGACCTCTATATTGTTACCTGTGGTCAGGTAGGAGCAAAGTGAGTTTCAGGTGACCCTATCATGTGGCCGAGATCAGAGGTCATAAAGTCCTAACTGTTTGGTTGTCAAGGTAGCGCATTCATCACCCCAGTTATGTAACTGACATCATGACAAATAGATCTGGGATAGAAAATGGTTCTCTGTCTATTGCTCCAAAGGCCCTGGACCTCAATTAGTTGCCATAAGTTGGTACATGGTAAAAGTTAGTGTGCCTAAACAACTGACCACTGCAAACAGAAAATAAAAATCTGACATTTTGCAATGTTTTCAGTTGTTAGTATCATAATAAATGACAGTCTATTTGATGAATGGCACACCTCTCTACTTCTTCTGCCTTTTTTATTAGTTTTCTTTTCTTTTTTTTTTAAAAAAAGAAATCTTTACTCTTTTTCCTTCCTTCCTTCCTTCCTTCCTTCCTTCCTTCCTTCCTTCCTTCCTTCCTTCCTTCCTTCTCCATCATGTTATATATCTTTATCATATTAGCGCCGATATCCAATAAAAATAGATAGACCACGTTTACTATGAGTGTGTCCACAATGCAGATTTATAGCAGTTTGGTATCACTTCAACTGCCTGTGTCTCCATCTTATAAAATCCTGGAATCTATGGTTTACTGTATTACTTAGCAACTGTAGTCCACTCCCATTACCCAAAGTGAAGGACAGAGAACTAAATCAGGCAACTATAGGAACTGCGTTTCTAGAGCTCTCCAGCAAAGAGGTCTAAGGGTCTTTCCACATGACACTGTTATAGTGCTATTATTCCACTTTCAACATCCTGTGGAATCCTGGGGTTTGCAGTTCAGAGAGGGGCACTTAGAATTCTCAGCCAGAGAGCTGTTTGGCCTCAGGAAACTACAAACCCCAGAATTCCACAGGAGGTTGAAAGTGCAATAATAGCACTATAACAATGTAGTGCAGAAATGGTCACAGTGTCTGTTTTATTCCCCTCACCTCTTATTCCTCTACAACTTTTCCACACAGGAAAAGCGCTTTGCCCCTTACGGGTCGTTTTACTTGCCTTTTTCGGCTAAGCTAATGAACACATCTGTATGGAACAGGACAATGACCAAAGACCAGCATGCAAAAACTTACTGTGAGAACTATTTGTCAACACTGGAGGTGTGTGTGTGTGGGATCCCCAAAATGCTTCTCCATATTATTCAAAGCAGATCATAGCCGGGGAAGGGATGGCAAGGTGCGGGAGGGGGAGGGAGAATAATGTTTTAAAATAAATGGTTAGCACATTAGTATAAAACCTATTGATTAAAAACACCAAGCGTAATGTTAGTCTTTTAGTCTCTTGAGTGATGCAATCCTGAAATAAATTTATCCCTTTGACTCTTGCATTAACCTTTTATTGACTGTGTGCATACCCATAATTAACACACACTTTAGCTAAAGTGGTTAATTTTAGCATTGTGACCAGTGTCTCCTAATGTAGTTGACACTCCAATCATCTAAATGTAAGGAAAATCATGGGGGGAAAATAACCAGCTGTCTTCTCCAGATTCGAGAGGGGGAGCCGTCTTAGGCCAGGTCTGCCCGGGAAGGTAAATGACATGGTAAAATCCTGATATGGTGAAGCAGATTGGATCTGTTTGGGTTAGAAGTGAGGGCTGGTCGTGTATCTCCCACTGTGTGAATCAGAGGTGTGCAAGGTGTGGTCCTGAAGTCACAAACAGCTCCCCACAACCAAGACTGACTGACTTATGTATTTAGTCATTCATTCATTTTTGGTGATCTTGAATTCTTTTAGACTCACTGGACCACACTTTTTCTGTTGACTGAAGGAGCCAAGAAAGTGCTTGTATTCTTTTAGATGGGTTAGGAAAAGAAAAGCCGTAATTTCTGTACAGTCTGCTCAATCATTGTTCAACTGCACAGCATCTGCAAAGTGCAAAATATCTGCTGTGCATGGTGCATGCCACAGTGCTTTATCTAAGTCTCTCTCTCTGTCAGTCTCTCTCTCACGCACACTCACATACATACACACACGACACACAGAGCGTGCAAGCAAGCGAGCGAGAGAATTTTGAAATTCTTTTGGAACACAGCTTCCAGAATCCTCCAACCTCCATGGCCATAAGGAACTCCAGTTCAAAGGGAAACTTTTCCAAGCTCCAACCTCACTCAATGTTCATCATATAAATTCTCAAGAAGGAATCATTTCGAAACGTTTGCCACTGCTAGGCAAAATTAACATTTTTTGCACTTTGAGATGTTTTTTTGATGAAGAATTTGTTTACACCATTGTTATTTCCTACTCACCCTTTAAAATTTTGCTCATTATCCATTAGGCATAGTGTAGTGAGGTAACAGCTGTACACATTCACTGTTTCTCATAAATTGTACTGTGGTGGTATTCAATATAGAGATTGCATGGTACAAGTTTAGCATAATTCCTTTGAGGGATTTTCATGCTACACTGAGACAATCTTGAATCTTAGACCATTGCTGGTAAATTTTGGCCAAGATCCTATCTGCCCATGCAGAGTTGTACATCAATGGTGCCACACAGAACTCTTGCCTTGTATGGCAACATTGCACAACTGAATCAAGATACAAAATGCTCAAAAGACGTCAACAGGATTCCAGACAGAGATAGTTTGAATGCAAGAATGCGGAGCGTGTTGGCCTCAATTTTCTCAGTAGTCTTGAGTAAAGTGGACCTATTGAACCAATGGGATTTCCCTAAGCATTGACAAGAATACCAGTAGGGTGTACCAGTAGGGCTGGCCAGCCCCTCCCAAAACTGCAAACACCAGGATTCCATAGGATGTTGAAAGTGGAATCATTGCACCATAAGAGTGTAGTGTGGAAAATGGCTAAGCAATAGGATGTTAGTCTTAGGCCATTTCTGCACTACACTGTTACAGTGCCATTATTCCACTTTCAACCTCCTGTGGGATTCTGGGGTTTGCAGTTTACTGAGGCCAAAGAGCTCTCTGGCTGAGAATTTTAGATGCCCCTCCTTAAACTGCAAACCCCAGGATTCCATAGGAGGTTGAAAGTGGAATAATAGCACTATAAAAGCATAGTGTGGAAAGACCCCCAGTTTTGATCTGTGAAGTGTTGGAGAGTATCTTATTGTTCTTCTGCAACTGATAACAGCAAAAAAGCAACAACCCTGTAATTAGCCTCAGCCTCCTCCAAACAGTAACGTTTTAAAAAGTTTAGAGAAAAGTAGAGAGCAGAGTCTCTGACACCCGGCTGAATAGCCAGTTAAGTAGCACTGAGAACATCCCTGCAGCTCGACTGTGTTTGCTCAGCAACTGTTTAGAGGTGGATCACACAATAAAAATCCATGGTGCTTCTGTGTGGGGCAGCTTATCAATGTAAACAGTTGAATATTTATGCTAAGAGGATTGTCAAAAGTAGCTTGTGTTCCTTTAATTCTTGTTTTAAATAAATAATGAGAACATTTGAACACATTACTCTTCTCGGAGGGCCTGAGGTCGGTTAATCTTATTATTTATGAAGTGATGTGCTACATAATAGTGCTTAGTGCATGTTAACAGATGCTATTATCACGGGCTGATGTGGGGAGCTGAAGATATATAGGAATGTTACGTGTTAATACTGTCCCGGTGCCGTAATGTACGATGGATTGAGTGTACGGGGAGGCTAGAGCTGCAATTAGCCGCCTACCGACATGGGTGTAAAGTTGAAGCATGTTTTCTCTTGGGTATTCTGCTGCCATCAATAATTCCCATGAGGAAGACTCTCTCCCGTTAGCTTGGGTTTTGTTTCACTCTTTTCCTCAAAGGGGTCAGGGAAGGAAGTGGCCAGGAGACAACTTGAATCTATTAATCATCCAAGCAGGGCTGAAAGCATTCATTGGTTAATTCTCCAAATGAGCCCAGTGACCTCCTCAACTGCAAAGGTGGTTGTGGGATTTCGCTTGCCTCTTGTTGTTATTGTCAGTATATTATGTTATTAAATGAATAGGTTATTATTAAATGAATAGGTTGTTATTGTTGTGTGCCTTCAGATTATTTCTGACTTATGGCAACTCTAAGGCCATTTCCACATGACACTCTTATAGCGCAATGATTCCACTTTCAACCTCCTATGGAATCCTTGGGGTTTGCAGTTTCGGGAGGGGCTGGATTCCATAGGAGGTTGAAAGTGGAATCATTGTGCTATAAGAGTGTTGTGCGGAAATGTTCTAAGTCGTATTATGGCATTTTCTGGGGCTGAGAGTGTATGACATGCCCAAGATCACCCAGTGGGTTTCCGTGGCCAAGCAGGAAATTGAACCCTGGTCTCCAAGGGCTGTAGTCCAGCATTTAAACCACTACACCACTCTGGCTCTAATAATAGATATTAAATGCTAAATAAATGCTATTTAAATAAATATTTAGTATTTAAAATCTGGGAGACCCTGTCTCTACATTGGTACCAAATGAGCCAGGGAAGGTAGTACAACAGAAAGGCTTCAACGTTATGCCTGCTGTTTGTAGTGAAAATTCTTATATTTTCTTATATTTCACATGTGTAGAAAAATATATAACTCTTATAAACCTTACACTTCTGAGCAGCCTTGGTTGTTATTTCATCCCCCTGTTTGTATAAATACTGGCCAGAATCCTTGAAGGAAAGACAGGGCTTGTTCTCAGTCCCACTTCCTTCCCAGGTGTATTCGGTAGATACAAGAAGGAAGGCCTTCTTGGTGGTTGCTCCCAAACTTTGGAACTTCCTCCCTAGGGAGGCAGAGATGGCTCCATCCTTGCTCTCCTTTGCCAACAAAGGAAAACTTCTCTATTCCAACAGACTTTCAGGAATTGACTGCGACAGGCTTTTATTGGTATGTTTAGTGGCCAACAGGGAGCCTGGGCTGTGGAGACGCAACCAGATGCGTTCTTGTTGCTGGACGCACAACAGTGACAAGACCCTATGGGACTTGTGGAGGATGCCGATAGGTCCTGGATGATGCTTTAATTATTGTGCATTTGGTTATAGGGCCAGAGTTGGTGGTTTTAAAGGAGTGGGTGGTTGTTGCAGAAGAGGGGTGCTAAATTCCTCCATGCACAAAGACGCCTACCCACATTGCACTGATATATGTCATATATGTCACTAATGGGATTCAGGCCACCATCTTATATACCTTCTATACTATTATAACTTCTGTACCGTCAACAGTCAGCAACAGAATTATACTCTGACTGAAATTTTCAAAGGAATAGCTGTGTTAGTGCACTGTAGAAACACAACAAAGAGTCAAGTGGTAATGTTAAGACTCACGGATTTACGATAGCACGTGCTTTGGGGGATTGCAATCTACCTCTTCAAAAGGATGGCTTATTAAAATTCATTGTGAACAAGTTGTGCTATAGTATTCTAATGTGTCCTTGTATATAGTCTGCATACCAGTTGTACTGTTATAAACGTTCTTCAGTTAATACTTGTATTAACAGGGGAGGGAAAAAATCAATGTTTCTATTCATGTGAAATGTAAAATAAATAAATAATTTACAAAAAAAAAAACGGTCCTAAGCTAAGAGCAACTTCTGAATGCATGGCTTGATTGGAGGAGAGGATAATAGCTGAACTGTTTTCACTATTTATTTTCAAAATAATTTTTAGTTTGACTGTTGGCATCCGAAAAAGCCTCCGTGGTGGTTCAAACTCCAAAAACACAAGTACAGATTATTATTAATTAAAATTATATTTATTAATTAGTGCTTCCCAAAGCACATCCCCTCCAACATTTCACAGTAGAGAACGAGGATATATGTGGCTGGGCAACCTCAGAGTGTGGTCAAGATGGCAAAAGTTATTAATGAGGAAGAACAGACAAGCTAGGAGAGGCTGCAGCTGTTTGCTTTTGCCTTAGCCCATTGGGAAAGGCAAGATTCTGCCCTCTCCTCTCCTCTCCTCCCCCTCCTCTCTCCCATCTAAGTTAATTGAGTGCAAACTATTTTTATGCTTTGATCTCATAAAATCATAGGATAATAGAGTTGGAAGAGACTGCAGGGGCTATCCAGTCCCACCCCTTTCTGCCATGCAGGATACACCATCAAAGCATTCCTGGCAGATGATCATCCAGCCTTTGTTTAAAAACCTCGAAAGAAGGAGGCTCCACCACACTCCATCGAGGCAGCACATTCCACTGTCAGACTGCTCTTGCCATCAGGAAGTTCTTCCTAATGTTTAGATGGGATCTCTTTTTCTAAAGTTTCAAGTCATTGCTCCATTTCCTAGTTTCTGGAGCAGCACAAAACAGGCTTGATCCATCTCCCATGTGACCTCCCTTCAGATATTTAAACATAGCTATCATGTTACCTCTTAACCTTCTCTTCTCCAGGCTAAACATACCCAGCTTCCTAAGCCTCTTCTCATAGGGCATGGTTTCCAGATCTTCTATCATTTTGGTGGCCCTCCTCTGGACATGTTCCAGCTTATCAATATCCTTCCTGAACTGTGATGCCCAAAATTGGCCACAGTATTCCAAGTCTGGCACAGGAAGTTGAGTCTGCTGGGTGGGTTAATGTGCTCCTATAACTTCCCACAGTTGTCTTCTAAGACGGTTCTCTCTCTACGTAGTGGGGAACCATCAATATCCCTGAGTTTCTAACACAGACTTCTGCAACTTGGCATCCTCCCATTATACCAATCCAGCCTGGCCAATGACCAGGAGTGATGGGAATTGTAATCTGGCAACATCTGGAGACCTGCACATTCTCCACTCCTGAATTCAGGCTCACTTACAAGGAGAAACTAGAGATGTAAAGGATAAACTAATGACATAACTGTATAAGGAAGTAGGAAAATTCCAAGACCTTTGCCTATTATTGCCTTCCTGTTGAAATGATACTTCCAATGGCAAGTATGTACATAGGTTTCCCTGGTCTTAACAGGACTTAATCATACCTAATAGCATGCTGATTGCTTATGCTAAACTATGCAAATTAGTCCAAGCTCTCTAAACCATAACATATCTGTTCATGTGTGCCAAGGACGCACACATTAAACTACTACATACCCACCTTTTTGTTTTAAACCCACAAATGAGCTATTAAAAATAATTCATTCCTGACGCTTGGTTTTCTTTCAACTTTTTTTTTGGCTGAACATATCATAATAATATTTAGCTGTCTTCTGCATTACACTCATTTATAAGCATTAGCTAATTAACCAGCAGCTGGCAATTTTTTGGGGGGAAAAAAACACGTACGCACACAAAACGCAAAACATTGAATTGCTACAAATTTCCTAATGCAGGATGAATAAACGCCATTCTTTATTGCAAAGTAATCTTGTGAGATGTGTCGGTTTACTGCTCATAAAATTTTCCTGTGCAGGACTGCAGTTTTAGTTGCTTATTATAATTAGACTTCACTACTATTGATGAAGAATCCATTTAATAAGAAACACTGTAATTCAAAGGGTTTCCCTGGAGACTTAGCAAATGCTAACCTCTTAATTTAATTTTGTTGAAGTTTTGCCCATCTATTCATCAGCAGAAATTGTTATTAACCTTCATTTGCATCTATCTTTCAACACTGCCCCTACTTCTTGTTACTTTTTCCAAAGCCAATGGACTTGTAAATCTCTCAGATTTACAAACCATGTCCTGAGATATTGTTTAATCTATCCGGTGACCTGAATGTAGTAAATTCGGTTTAATCTCTCTCCATAATCTAGTAATATTGCAAAAACCCCGCTAACAATGGCATAAAGTGCCTATTTCAAATAAGACTTAAGGTAATGAAAAAATAATTCACCGTCAAAAGATGTGCTAACTGAATTTTCTTTGTGATTGGCTTTCTCAAAGATCCCTCTAGGAAATAGAAGCATCAGAAGAAGATGGTAATGTTGATGATTTCACACTCAATGTATAGGTGCTGGGTTGGATCCGAAATAAATCATGCTTAGAGTAGACCTTTGAAATCAGTGGGACTTAACTTATCCATCCATCTGTCCACCCATTTGATTTATATCCTGTGTTATTTCCACGAGTAGACTTCAAGGCAGTTTATAACTCAATAGTATACATAGAATTGAAGCATAAAATGAACAGAAAAGCCTAAAAAATTCAAAATAAAATGTTAAAAATACACCAATAAAACAAACAAAAAAATTACAACATCCACCCAGTTAAATACCCTTCTATATTCAGCAAGGTCAGTTGCCGAAAGCCTTCTTGAATAGAAAGGTTTGCCCAGTGACAGAAAGATGAGGAAGGAGGGTGCTCACCTTGCTGGGTGCAGGAATTCATCTTCTAGAGTCTGGGAGCTGTCAATGTGGCCACTTCCGCACTGCACTGTCATAGTGCTATTATTCCACTTTCAACATCCTATTGAATCCTGGAATTTGCAGTTTAGAGAGGGGCATTTAGAATTCTCCTCCAGAGGGCTCTTTGACCTACAAACCCCAGAATTCCAGAGGATGTTGAAAGTGGAATAATAGCACTATAGCAGCATAGGGCAGAAATGGCCTAGGTTTGGGTGTCCATAAGAATGTATTTTCTTTTTAGTTGTTCTCTATGTTTGTGTTCAGTAAAAAAATGGTAAAAAAAAGCACCCATTTGATTTCAGTATCAAATGGAGCCAAACCATTTTGCCCACTGGTTCCTCCATTCTAGTGTTACTGTTGTTATTGCTGTTGTTAAAGTATTTATATAAAATTATTTTTCTTCATCTTACTTTTTAAGAAAATAACGCCCACTGAGACGTTAGATTGCCGAATGCTCCCTGCGTAATCTACTTCTAATCTTATTGATTTCAGGTGCCATTCACAACTTGCAGAGAGTTTACCGGATGATGAAAAGCCCGAATGCCGTCCTTACTGGCAAGATGATGATGCCAGTATGCCACTACCATTTAACTTAGGAGATATAATCGCTGAGCTACAGAAACTGCTGGAAAGCTAGAAGAAGTATGTTCATCATAAACTGGCCAAATGTTAATTGCCAGCTTTTTGCATTGTTCTCTCAGATCTGGATCTCTCTAACCAACGGTGGCAGGCGACTCCGATGCCAGTGGGGCAGTGAATCTGTTCCAGGTTTTGGTCTGAATGTTAAAAGAGCTACCCAAAATGCTGAGCCTCTTTGGCAGGATTCAGTACTTTGGATAGCTTGATGTAAACTCCACCAGGGCGGAAAGCACCGGCTTTTGTTGTCTTTGAGAAAACAAAAGGGCCGAAGTAACTAATATTCTGGAGGTATAACTGTTTAAGAATTTAACCAGGAAAGCACGTCATAGGTACAAGAACATGAGAGTAAGATTCCCTGCAGTTTGTTTCAGAGCAGGAAAAGCAGACAGTGGCGTGGTGTGTTTCCAATGGGCTGCACAAAGTAAAGGACCATGTATAAACTGTTCTGATGTAAAGGTTTTCTTTCTGTCAATGAACAAAGGAACATTGAATCTCAGAAGAATTCTGTGTATTACTTTGGGCAAGCAATAAAGTTGCCTTTGGCTAGAATCCTGTTGGTTTGTCCCTCCTAGAGTGGAACCATTGAATCAATTGTTGAATAGTAAGTCCACATTTATTTATTTATTTAGAGCAGCGCTTCTTAACCTGGGGTCCATGGAGCCTTCACCAGGGGTTCCATGAAGCCCTGCTACTGGACACCAGCACCACCAGCAGCAACAAGGACATAACAGTGGGGAGAGTGTTGCGGGTGCTTCACTTGGGTGTATGGGCACATACCTCTGCTACTATGTCCCTGACTTAAATAGGATTTATGCCATAGTTTGAAGGGATCAAGCTGAAAATTAGAAATCCTTGATTGGCACTTCAACCGGGCTGGGCTCATAACCACATTCAGTCCTGATGAACCCCAATGCTTTGTGGAGTTAATCCTGATCTACCTTACTAGACTGTTGCGAGGAGTTCAACACAATAATGGCATGAAGTGCTTGGAATATTGTAAAAGAACTCCATAATCTGGAGTCAAGTTTGAAGCCTCCAAAATCTTCTGGAAAACATAGAATCAAGGGCCATCCTGTCCAGCCCCAATCTGCCAAGCAGGAATATACAATCAAACACTCCCAACAGATGGCTATCCAGCCACTGTTTAAAAACCTCCAAAGAAGGAGACTCATAGCCATGTTGAAATTCCGTGCTGGAATGAGTTGTGTGTATGGTGATAGGGAAAAAGTTATCAGGTTTACAGGGACGGCAAAACGAGGGCATTGCCTCTCCTGAAGAAGACTTGTGGCCCCTCCATGAAATCTTCCTGTTCAAATTTCTAGCGTTGCAGTAACATAAAACAGCCATTGAGCCATTTAGAAACACAGTTTAGACATCCAAAGGGAAGAGACAGGCAAAGCCAGCAAGGAAATGGGAGCACAGCAAAGAGAAGAGGTATGAACGATGTTCAATGTCTCATTCCATGCAAGGCTAGAAATTTGGGCACTGAAGGAAAGTTTCATGGGAGGGGGAGGCAGAATTCTTATTTGGGTGGACAATGTCCTCATTTCCCCTCTGTACCCCTGAAGAGCATTACTTTCTCTCTTCCTCCTTGAATCCCAATAGAGATCATTATTTCCATGCTGGTACTAGCAGCAGCGATACAAGATGGGGAAATTTTCTGGATTGAGAGGAGATGTTAGGACAGCATTAGGAGCATCCCATGTAAGTTTAGGGAACTTAGGATGTTGCACTTAAAATGTCAGGTTGGACTTAAGGCTTTGGGTACAAAGACCTTTGAACCTCCATGCTGTTAATTTCATCCTATATCAGTTTTGTTTTTTTTACAGGTTCTCATCTTTCTTAATCAGTTGCTTCTGCAGGCCTTTTAATTACTTTGTAGTAAAACACTGTTTAATTTTTGAGATCACAAGAAGAAACCCAGAAAAAGATGAGGGAGCTCCTGCGAAGGAAAGCAGAACCTTGACAAAACAACAATTCAACAAAACATTGCAACTTGAAAGAAACTGAAGTGGCGACATGAGGAACAAAGCAATGCTGTGCCTTTTTACTGTTGATATATGATTAATTTCTGTTTTAATTAGGCATTGTTGGAAGCGGCTACGTTTTCTCAGTGGCAAAATCCGCTCAGCACCCTTAAAGGGAACAGGCAAGCGCCAACATCAATGACATCTGTATGAAAACACGTAGTCTTCTCTAAGGAAGAAAGGAAAAAAGGCCTAGCTATTGATTATTATTTCCCTACAGTGCTTGTATCTATTTGCATTAAGAGCCTTATCATGGATTAGAATAGGCTTTTGTTGAAACAAAGGCATCCCTTTCTAGCGGTACTGTGAAAAGTGATTGTCAAGATTCTCTTCAATAGTATTTTACAGATCCCAGGGCCGACTTCATGGTACCTTCAAGGCCATTTCCGCACTGCACAGTTACAGTGCTATTATTCCACTTTCAACCTTCTATAGAATCCTGGGGTTTGTAGTTTAGAGAGGGGCATTTAGAATTCTCAGCCAGGGAATTCTTTTGCCTCATGAAACTACAAATCCCAGAATTCCGCAAGTGGTTGAAAGTGGAATAATAGCCGTATAACGGTGTAGTATGGAAATGGAATAGCAAACATATTGGGGAAGAGGTTTTTATGGATGAGGATCCAGTTCAGCAGAGGAATGGAGTGTTTGCCTGCATGGCAATGCACCCGTGCACAAAGTTATAGGCAGGGATTTTGACTTGTAAGCCATGCGGTTAAAGGGAAATGAAGTGCAAAGACTACAGTATCTGATGAGTCAACATTTCCCAGTGCAGTCTTATAAAAAAAGGGAATAAAGCTTACTTCTAGATAAAATAAGCACAGTTACTGTTGATATACACTTCATAGTAAGCCAACTGTCCCTTCAAGGCTGTCAGGATCAGTCCTTGTTCAGTCAAGATCCCGTTAACCACAAGACCCCTTCTCCAGCAAGAGCAAAATGATGTGTCCACACCATGTTATTCTGGTCTCTGAAATCTTTTTTAAAACTGCTGAATAAATACTGCTGAAGCAATATTTGAGCCTGCTGTTCTTGGCCTAATACCCTAAAGGCATCAGATCCTGTCTGATCTTCACAGCTAAGCAAGGTTAGCACTCATTGGTACTTGGATGGGAGACCACGGATGATTACCTTGGCTAAGTATTCCTTGGTTAAGAAAACCCTACGGAATTCATGGGGTTGTCATAAGTCAACAGATGGTTTGGGCCATTTCCACACAACACTGTTATAGTAATATTATTCTACTTTCAACATCCTATGGAATCTTGGGGTTTGAAAATAGAATAATAGCAGTATAACAGTCTAGTGCAGAAACGGCCTTGAAGGCTCATACAGATATACAGTTTCTTCTGAGTCCCTAACCTGAGTTCTGCTTTGGACTGTCCAAGGGGCTGTTTTGGCCGAAATGCTTCAGGGAGCCTCCAATTGTACTTGAATTTCTGATCAGGCTGAAAACATCTTTCCACTTGGATGAGTTGTGATTGAAAGTAGGAAAGCTTTCCTGGAAATGCGTGGGGTAAAACAAATATATTTGAAAAAATAAAGAGTCACTTAGCATAAATATGAGGCAAGAGAAGTTGAGAGAGGCCGATCCTGCACTACACTGTTATATTGAAAGTGGAATAATAGCAGCATAACAGTGTAGTCTGGAAATGGCCTGAAACTTGACCAGGTACACCTAATGGCTTTCCATGTCTGAGCAGGTATTCAGTATTTGTCTTTCATGTATATAAATATTTTTAGTGAAAGAAAGATCATTAATGTTTTGTATAAAATGCTGTAATTTTGCCAAAACACCAATGATCTTTAGAGAATTGTTCTGCATCTTACAACCTTCAACAAGCACGTGCTAAATATTTCAATCCAGCATCACTTGAGATACCATCTGGATGTGACCTTTACCTGGAAGAGAATGTTGGAGTAATCTCTATTTTGCTTCTCCTCACAGCAATGGTGCGTAAGAATTGCTTGGCCAGGGTCTTCCCACACAGCAAGGTGTAACTCGCAGGGTTTAAGTGGCCACCTGCTATTTTATTCCTCTATCAAAGCTTTTCTAATACAACCTTCCTAAGTGTGGTGTTTGTTTATTGACTCTAAATCCTCCAACTGCAGAAGGAGGAACAGGGTCAGGTGGAGGAGAACGACAACGCTTCCGTTGAGTTACTCTCATTAGATTGCAAGGGGGTTTCCTTGCAAAATGAAGTTCATGACTTTGCCCGCATTTACTTTTCATCATCGCTGAAAGAATTGCAGTGAAATTGGTCCCCTGCACATATGTGTCAGGCTAAATGGATTACGGAAGATACAGATCTGTTTGCCTGTCTGCACTTGCCTTTAGACAATATTCATCAATTTTACAAAAAGCTCTCGACTAAACATGGAGCCAATACAAATGCGAATGCTCAAGGCAAAGGGGGCTCTCCCCCGCCCCACCTCCTTCTATATATAACAACAACAAAATCAGATCTAAAGTTGATTTTTACATTAGCGGAAGGAAATTGTTGGCAGAAAATGAAATCCTTTTATCATCTCCCTAGTTTGAAGATGGGGGTAGTAAAAGGGCATTCTTTAAAGTTTGCAGTAGAAAGCCTCTAGCTTTGAGCCTTGTATTTTCTGTATTCACGATTCCTATCTCCATTCCTAAAGCTAACTTGGCCCATCATCCATTGTTGGTGAAATATAACAAGGCCTTCAGTTTCACGGGTGTCTTTGGCAGCATTCCATTTTTTTGCTTCAGTGATGTACCTCCGAACTGGAAAGCATTCACTAACTGTTCAGTTTGCGGCACTACCTTTCATGCCTGAACACTGTTTTGACCTCTGTATCCATTATTGATTTATATTTAAAGCATATTTGTTACCAGGATGCCCAGAGCAGTTTAGAAAGATCAGAAATAAGACTGTCCCCACACATTGGCCTACCTTATTATTTATGAGCTAAATGGCTTTCAAAGAGAGTTAGACAAATCTACGATAGAGAAGGTTACTACTGGTCATGATGGTTGTATATTGCCTCCAGTATCAGAGGCAGTGTATAGCTCAGACCTGGGAAACCTGAGAAGGATGTTCTTACCTTCATATTCTGCTTGCGGACTTTCCAAGGGCACTTGTTTGGCCAGTGTGAGAAGAGAATGCTGGGCTAGATAGACCTTCGGCCTGACCCTGCATGGTTCTTAAGACAGGACATTTTGGATGATTTGCATTCATGATCCTGATGTATTCAATAGTACAGGGAATACATAGGAATTATAAAGGTCTACCAGTCCTGGCTTACTAGGTGTCACTTGCTGTGAGTGATGGAGGACTTTTCTGTCAGTTGGAATGTAGCAGACTGAAGTTTTCATCCCTCTCCTGCCAGTGACCTCTGGTGTGAGGAAGAAGCGTGCCAGGGATCCTTCTTTTTGACTGTTGCACTACAGATTGCTCATGAGAGGAAGGTCTCATGGAAACATCAATCTGCAAGATAACATGGATGTCTCTCATACATAGGGTTGCCACAAGTCAGAAGTCAACTTGATATCAATTATGAACAATAAAAAGGTACTCAAAGCCTATTCACTCGCAGTGAAGGGACACATATGCAAAGCTCCCTCCCACCCCATACATGACATGAACAACTCAAGAACAGCCTATTCAGATGTCTGGAAAGCTATTACACACTCTAGTGCTGTCATCATCTCCACCCATCTGAGTTTGTTGTGCCAAGCATTGGGCAGGATCTTGATTTGAATGGAAAGAACAGACTGGTAGGTAGTCATGGGCCAAATGGAACATTACCAAAATAGTGAAGATGAACTGAATTGGCTGGGTCTCTTACCTTCATGAAGTATCCACATAATGCTGGGATGACACTAAGATTGTATGATACACTATGAGAACGGCTCAAATGATAATATCCAAGACAATTTGATTACAGAAGACCATTACCAATCATTTTGGTGGGTCATCATGTCAATGGCCCAGTTGGAATTTAAGTGGAATAGTAAAAATAATAGCCAGTAGTATTACCCAATGGAAATCCATTGCTAATCAGATTGAATAGCAACCATTTTATCAATCAGCTCCAATGGGAATAGACTCATTGAACAGATTGTTGAATGTTAGGCACACACACACACACACACAGAATGCCATTGATTCCATAGGTCTACTCTAGCTTAGCCTAAAAAGTAAGGTTTAGGTTTCTGTATATGAAGGGTTGTAGGCTGATTAGCATTAGAAATGGAAAAAGTCGAGGCTTACATTCTGGCAGCAGTTAATTTCTTCTTGACTTTCCCTCTGTATCTGTATCAGTATCTTTGCTTCCATACATCATTTTGTATGGTTCACACTAGACTTTAGCCTCACCACAACATTTTTTTTTGTGGATTGTTAGACTCTTGCTTCTCCGTCAGGAGTATTGATCTGATTAGTCCCTTTGATTAAAGTGCTACAACGAAAAAAAGAAATACAAATCTGATACAATTTCTGTTATCTCTTATTTCACTGAATAGGGTAATGCTGCAGAGTTGAAAATGTGAAAATCAGGATTCATTTACTATGCTGCCCCATGTTTTCTTAACCCCCAAACCACAACTCGGTGGTATTTTTCATGCATGTTGCCTTGATCAATGGAACAAAAAGAAAGAAAGAAAGAAAGAAAGAAAGAAAGAAAGAAAGAAAGAAAGAAAGAAAGAAAGAAAGAAAGAAAACACCATAAAGTTGGAGTGAATTTGCAGCTTAAACTATCTCAGTACTTTAACAGCTGCAGTGATTGGCTTAATATATTGGGCCATTGATTTCTTTCTGCAAGTAATAACATAACTTTGAAACTAAGTGAGTCTGATGGCTTGAGCTCCATTAACTAACCTCAGAATGCCCAAGGATACTTGATTATCTTGAGTAGCGTTAGTATTTCAGCAGTATTTCTGACAAATTAGAGATAGGCCTTTGTGTGGTGCTTCTCAGAAACTGTATGCATTTGGTTGTATTGAATGTGTAGCAGTGAAATAAAATAAAAATGAATGTTGAGCTTGGTGAAATGTACTCAGCTGGTTGGTCTGAAATGAACCAGTCCACAAAATTCACCAATTTTTTGACTGATTGAGGGAAGGGAGATGGAATGCTTATTTTTGAAAAATAGCTATTATATACTTCAAAAATGAAGCAAGTCATCAATTGAACCCACATTCCAATGCAAAAGAGAGAAAAGGAAAGGAGAAATCTGTTTTAAAAATCCAGGAATTCAGCAACAAATAACTAAGCATATTTTTGGATCTGGAAGATCCAGCGGAACTTTCATTCCACTGCATATCCAGCTAAAAAAAGGACTGGATAGCCTGGAACTACAAAATCTGGGGAGCATAAAATGAGGAAAATTTCAGAACCAACCCTATTCATGACTGTATTCTGGATCATTGGCTGCAGGTAGCCCTGTGTGAAGTCTTTTTTCCTGCCCACAGGTCCACCAGGAGCCTGAAGTAGGCCTTATATATATGTTCTGCTGATGGTGGTGGTGGTGATGATGATGATGATGGTGATGGTGATGATGACGACAGTGGCAGTCTGTGCTGGCAACACATTCGGATCCAACAATGACTTTCAGAAAGCCCTTGCACTTACATATGAATCACAGCATCCCCTTTCCACTGATTCTTCCTTCCGACTGCAGCCCTCAGTGCCTTATATCAAGCAATTTAGGGGGTCTCTGGCGGAGATATAGGGTCATGTCTTCTACAGGGAATATGCTGTCTTTCACACAAATCACATATGGGTTTTTAGCCAAATCAGTCACAAACTGTGAATAATCCTCAAAAAAGCCTGTGCAGCTTTCAAGGATTTCTTCACAGTGGGAACAAAAATGGTAAAATTATTCATTCTTGCCTTTGAGAGCACAATTTAGGAAGATTTACATCCCTAAGACAACAATGACAGGAACATATAAATGTGTGGGGAGGATTGTTTATGTTTTAATGCTTTTAATGTATTTAATGTATTGTTGTAGTACCGCCTCGATCCATGGGGAGAGGCGGGATATTATTATTATTGTTGTTGTTGTTGTTGTTGTTGTTATTATTATTATTATTACTACTACTATTACTATTATTATTATGGTTTTTGTAGGTGGCTCTGTTCCCAGGAGAGTTTGCCAGCTTCTGCCTCCTGGAGTGGACTGGGTTTCTCCCCCTTTATTCATCCTGATGGTACTGGCTGGTCCATATGTGCATACAGCTCCGAACTTTGTAAGCCTTTTTTCTGATCCAACCTGACTCTTTTTATATTCTCATGCAGGGTGCAACACCTGGACTATGGTTTTCACATGCCTCTTACTGGTTTCTAAAGGCATCTGTTTGATTGCTGTAGCACCAGGGAGGGCCTTTGGTCTGATCCAGCAGGGTGCTTCATATCTTCTTAAGCCCTAAACCTCAACCTTGTATACCGTCTTCACCTAGAACAGTTTATAAAGTATGTAACACCAGAGCTCAAAATCGCCTTTCCATTATTTAATGGCTGCCTAATGTCAAAGCCCTTCCCTTGCATGTCCCTGGTGGTTGAGGGGTTGCAAACAGTTCTCTCATGCCTCAGTGTCTGTAGTTCAAAGTTACTTCTGCCTCTCCGGCTAATGGGGTCAGAAAAGTTCCTTTTATAATAGATTGCCCGTCCCTTGGGTGAAAAGACTTTTGAGAGGCATGCCACAATGAGAGGGCTGGCTGTTAAATAACATTTGATGTGGCTCCGGGGAATGATAATTACAGCATTTAGTTACTATGATTCACGGAGGTAAGAACCACATTCCAGAAGACATGGCTCTTCCATGACCTTTTAAAGCACGTAGGTCAGAATTCATCGATTGTCTGCGAAGTAGGTGTATCGGGTCTCATCTGTGCCGAGGGGAAAAGGGGTCGGGGAAGGGATGGAGGAGGTCTCTTCTGTCCATCCACCAGACTTAAACAATAGTGCCACAGAGATTCATAAACTAGTGAGTGACATCTGTCAGATGAGGGTGCAAGATGGGACCATCACTACACTGTTCTGGCAAAATGAAAGAGGAGCAGGGGAATCAACAATGCTATCAAGAAGCTTCTTTACACCAGGAAGGTGGAGAAAGTTAGGTGATGTTTGCTGATTCCTCCTCTTCCAGGTCAGATTTGCCCGATGTTCTCAGCAACTAAGAGATGCAAACAGTTAACTGGCATGTTTGCCTTCCTGCTCCTTTCTTTCTTGAATTTTAATTCAGAACAATGCTTTCCAGGTTGTTTTAAATCTCCTGAAATATTCACCTGTTTCTTCTCCCCATAGATCCCATCACTGGCTACCAGTTCAGGCTTTTGATTCTGATATTCAAGGCTTAGTGTTCTAACCTCCCTCAGTACTTCACAGCTCAGCTAGAATGATATGTTCCACCCAGGAATGTAGGCTCTAAAGGCAAGGGATTACTGTCTGTTCCACCAATGCATACAGCTCTGCCAAGGCTGTGAGCCTTTCAAGATCTGGTTCCACATATGTGGAATGGTCTTCCTTTGGACCTCTGGCTGGAGGAGGATTTCATCCATTTTTGTAAAGGATGGAAGGCCTTCCTCTTTGATTCATCATCCCAAGAGTTGTGTTTAAGGTGTTGAGATGGGTAGTGACTAGTGGGGTGTGGGGGATTTCACTTCATGTATCGGTATAATGTTAATGTCTATTGTCTTTGTCCCTGAATGTATATGTTGATATTCCATCCTTATTAAACACTTCCTGGTTATGGATTTCCTCCATCTTGCTATGTTGTTGTTGTTGATGATGCTGATGCTGATGCTGATGATGATGCTGTGGGCTTTCAAGTCATTTCTGACTTATGGCAACCTTAAGGTAAACCTTCTTGGCAAGATTTGTTCAGAAGGAGTTTCCTCTTAGGCTGAGAAAATGTTACTTGTTCAAGGTCACCCAGAAGGTTTTCATCATTGAGCAAAGATTCACACCTTGGGCTCCCTAAGTTCTAGTCCAACGCTCAGGCCATTTCTGCACTAGCCTGTTATAGTGCTATTATTCCACTTTCCACATTCTATGGAATCCTGGGGTTTGCAGTTCAGGGAGGGGCCTCAGGCACTATAACAGCACTATAACAGGCTAGTGCAGAAATGGCCTCAAACCTCTACACCATACTGGGTCCATCTTGCTATACCGCAGGTCTAATAGTCACTATAAGAACAGACAGGAAATGAAAGCCTCTCCTTTCAGTATGGAGTTCCCTTGGTGAGTCTTGGATCCTGTCCAGCTTCAGAGATGCTCATTTGGGTGACCCAAATGGCTAGTTCTTGTAATGGTAAAAGTGGGAAATTTCAGGCCATGGGACCAGATTCAGTGCTGTAGGATTCTATGCATGGCCGTGTTCCTTTCCCCATGGCACCATTATATGCCTTCACACCCCTTTTAAAAACAGGTTTCCTCTGCTCTAAGGGTGTTAAAATATGCCAAAGGATTCTATAGGATGTTGCAAGTGGACTAATAGCGCTATAACAGTCTACTGCGGAAATGGCCACTGTCCAGCTGATGCTCAAATAATAATAATAAAAAAGGTTACTTCTTAAAAGTGCAGAAAGGGTCATTCCCAGAGCAGAATTCAAATTAACAGCAGAGGGTGAATACAGGACCTTTTCAAAATCAAAAGCTCCGCTTCGGAATCAATCATCAACACAGACTCTCCAGCAGATCTAAGTTGCCAATCATGTGAAATAGCTAAATATCATTAAGTTAGCGTCCCCCAGTTATCCTCTCCAGTAATTAGAAGGACTACCGCAAATAGATGTAACCTTATCTATTTATCTAAGGGAGAATCTTTATGGTAATTCGAAGGCAGAATCCAATAGCTTCTTAAGTCGAGTCGCTGGGGTAGCATGATATCTATAATTACTGCAACTGCTAGGTAATTGCTGTTTAGGGCTTATTTACAGCATATATTCCTAGGGATACCTCAAGGGCTTTAAAAAAAAATTGGAATGGCCTATAAAAGAAAATACATTTCTCTATTAAAGAGTAATGAAGATCTCTCTCTCAGGGTCTGGCTCTGTATTTTTGTGGCTTCAAAGCCCCTTGCATTATGATTTTTTACATAGACATGTGACGCTATAGGTTTTCTCTAAAAGAAAAGAAAAGAAAAATACCTATGGAATAATAAATAAATAAATGTGGCGGAAATGACTGAACCTGTGTTTTTAGAACCCCCTTTCAAGCTGTCTTTTTAATAAGGGCTGACACTCGATAACAGTATGCGTGTGTGTGTGTGCGTGTGATATATATATATATATATATATTCCCTACCAGTGCTCAGCTCTGCTGTGAATCTCCGAAGACAAATCCATCCAGAGCAAGCAGAGCAAGATTCAAGTTTCTGTGTTGTATGTCAGGGTTGAGGACAGCTTGTCAGCGCTGCCACTGTCAGGTTTTATCTTCAAATATGACAGGCAATTTGTTCGGAGAGCTCTCCTGAATGACAAGATAGAGCAGGGTTGTAAAACATGGCACCTGTGTGGTAGGCCTTGCTTTTGTGGACATAAAAGGCAGATTGTTTTTCTTTGACTATTAGCCCACTGATGCTGAACCATTTAAGGGAACGGGCTGTAGCTCGGTGGCAGAGCACATGCTTGGCATGCAGGAGGTCCCGAGTTCAAGCCTCCACCACAGGCTGGGAGCACGCACTGCCCAAAGGATGTGGGAGTCCCTGCCTTTCAGTGAGGACCGTACTGGGCTAGATGGACAACGGATTTGACTTGGCATTAAAAAGCCTTGAAATATTACATTTTAAAAAGTTACTGTTTGAGGGGACTTATTTCCTCCAACTGTCCAGACTTGGCCGGATTAATCCCCGTCATCTCACTTTTTCACCTGCTTTTAAAATACCCTAGTTTCAATCTTCTCTTTCCAACCCCCCTTGTCCTCAGCTTATTTCAATTGCTGCAAACTGAGTTCAAAGGGCAAAAGTTTGCAGTCAATTAAATTAGCAATGAGGAAGGAGTTCCTCACAAATCCAAGAATTCCACAGGATGATGAAAGTGGAATAATAGCACCATAACAGTGTAGTGTGGAAATGGCCCTGGTTGTAGCAATGTGCATGCACATTGACATTATTAATGAGAAAGACTACATAAACTTGAAGAGGCTGATGCAGTTTGGTCTTACTTTGTATTCTTTCTCATTAATAACGTCAATGTGCATGCATGTTAAGGGGTGCATTTAGTTGAGCAAAGTTGCATTCAAAACAAGAGCTGCATGGCACAATCAATGCATAATTCCACCTTTAGAAATGTTCATGATGCAACTCTGGCCATTTCCGTACGGGACGAGGGAATCACCCCGTACAACTAATTACCAGATCTTCTGGCTCCCCGGTCCGGTCCAGGCTGCTCTGGAACAGTGCGTGCTCATTGCTCCACACTGCTCTGGCATTGAAAATGGCAGCTTCCAGTTGGTCGAGGGTCTCGACCAACAGCTGAAGCTCACCAGCCTAAAGCCCGCCCCCAGCAGATTGCAGTCTTGCATTGGTGCAAGCCTGCGAGTCTGCACAAGGGAGCAGGCTTGCAGTGGCATGTTCTGTGCTTTTGAAAGACCTGATTTTTCCAGTCTTTCAAAAGCACGCTGGACAACCACTTGGGGTCATTCTGGAGCAGACTGAGGTGCAGATCTACATTAAGTAGTCCAGACCCAGTCCGTTCCCAGGTGCAGACGTCCTCCCTGGAGGACGGACTGCACCATTTCAAATACCCCGTGCGGAAATGGCCTATGATGTAGAAATTTGAGCAATGGTTTTGAGGTTTTGGAGCCGATCCTCACCCCTGTTTAAAGAATATCCTATGCAGAGCTCCTAATATATCAAGGGATCCAGAGAGTGAGTCAACCACCCTGTTTTCTGGTTGTTTAACATCCCAAGTCTGGAAGGATTTGCTGCGTGGGTTTGCCTTCCTTTCTGTCCCCCCTGCCCCCTCCTATTTAAAGCCCAGAATGACAACTTGACCATCTGTGATATGTTAACTCCATAATGGAATCTAACTCAAAGGGCTTTTAAAAACAAGGAGAAAGATTTTATTGAAGCGAATAGTGATGGATGGATGGGATGGTCATGTGGAGCAACATAAATCTTCCTGGTTGTGCGGTAGTGCTAAAACATAAGCCAGCCCATTGGCACCAGGATCTCATGTACTTAAGCATCAGAGGCAGATGGGGGAAGGATATTAGATCTCATCTGCATTAGGAGGCCATAGAAACACTCAGTGAAGTCACTTTTGCTGCCAATCAGTGATAATGTGCTCTGAAATTAAGTACTGCTCTCTAGAGTCATGCCTCTGACCCTGAACATGAGAGAATACCAGGGAAAGATGGCGGGGGGGGAGTCTGTTAGGACACCTTTGTGCATTATCTCTTTTTCAATTGTACTAATTCCATCCCCCACTAAAAGTGTGCATTTAAAAGTGTAAAGCATGAATGAGCCTGGAAGCTGGAATGGACAAGTCAGAGCTTGGGGAAAAATACTTTTTTTTGGACTACAGCTCCCATAATTGCCCACCCAACATGGCCAATAGCCCCTCTCTGTCCCTCTGTCCTCCCCTGATCACTGAATGGACATGAATGTGTAAAGACTAGCAGTCTATCAGCACTGCTACAACCAGGGCTATTTCCACACTACACTGTTAGAGTGCTATTATTCCACTTTCACCATCCTGTGGAATTCTGGGGTTTGTAGTTTACTGAGGCCAAAGGGCTCTCTGGCTGAGAATTCTAAAGGCCACTCTCTAAACTACAAGTCCCAGGATTCCATAAGACGTTGAAAGTGGAATAATAGCACTGTGACAGCGTGGTGTGGAAATGACACAGAACTGCTACAATCATGTGAAGGCTACTTTGGACATAAATCCATTTTCATCATTTTCTGTGTAAACTGACGCTAAAGATATCAGGTTGTAACCTGGAGAAAACTCATTCTTTGACCCTTGGCCCATGACCAAGCAGATAGTTGGGAGGGGGGGTCATGAACAAAAGGAGGTGTTGAATTCTTCCATCTGCTATGACCCCCCAAAAAAGGGACCCGTGTTGAAGAAGATCATGAAATGAATTGGGCAATTAAAAGAAAAATTAACAGAAATGAGTCAAGTAGTCAAAACTAAACAAAGCATCCAATACATACTTAGTCATAATTAGAGCCGAGCCACTAAAATTAGTGCAATTTAGTTATAACTGTGGCCAACATCTTGTTAATGACAATGAAAATGACACCCACAACAACCTGGTGAACTTACTGTCTCTTTCCTGTTCCCCTGGCTTGCCCCTGCGGACTCAGTGTAAGAGGCAAGCACACACCTACAGTCCAAAACAGGGACTAGTCTTCTATTAATATTTAGTTGTCTCACTCAATTAATGTTTCATGGCAGAATCCAATTCAGGCAGGAGTGGAATCTTTGCAATATAGGAAAAAGCTCCAGGTGAAATTGGCACTTTATTTATTTTTCATTCATCTCTGGATTGTAGCCGTTTCGGCTCCGATTGGGGAGGTTAGTCGCAGACCTTCTAGTGCCCTCTGGCTATTGTTGCTGAAGCCAGTGAAGTAGCTCGCACTACTTTCTTTCCATGTGTGCTCAGGGAAATTGGCATGCTTGTGTATGTGTGTGTATTTAAAGCCCATAAACATCTTCCCACTTGGAGAAGGAAAAAAATAAACTCTCAGGTCTCCAGCCTGAGTGTCTTATGTTTCACTCTTGCTAGGAAAACACTAATTTTTGCAAGCAATTTGGCTTTTGATGTTTGCAATGTTGGTGGCTTGGCTGTGGAAAGTGGCAAATCCCACAACCTTGATTTAGTGGCCTGTTCAAAATAGGAGCTGAGCTCTAAGCAGTCACTTTGTCATTTTTCACCACAAGGTTGTGAGTTCGATCCTGCCGGGCTCCAAGGTTGACTCAGCCTTCCATCCTTCTGCAGGTCGGTAAAATGAGTACCCAGCTTGTTGGTGGCAATTAGCTAAAACACACTGTAAACCGCTTAAATAACACTCAGTTGATAAGCGGTATAGAAATAAATGCTATTGCTATTGCTATTTCAAATTTCAGAATTCAAGAGAGTAATTTATTGTGAGGAGGTGGGATCTGCAGACTGGGAATTCTGTGGTCAGCATCACACGCACTTAAAATTGTTTCGACCCTCCAAACCTTCACAGATAAAAACTAGAATAGAATTAGCACTCACTTGCTCACTCACTCCTGCTGTTGCTGCTTCCATAGTCGAAGCAAAGATTTCTGTCTTAGCACTATACCCTCCAGCTCTCCTGATTTGTCAGGGATTTAACCCATTCCACTTTTTCAGCAAGTTTTGAAATGTCCCAGTTTCTTTCTCCCACTCTCCTCCTTTGTCTTAAGCTTATTTCAATTGCTATGAACTGAGTTCAAAGGGCAAAAGTACTTAACTCAGCCCCAGGGGCAGGAGAGTAAAGGAAAGACCTCAGTCTTGCCCTTTTCTCAATCAAAAGCAAATGGCTCAGTTTGTCCTAGCTTGTATGTTCTTTCTCATCAATAACTTTTACCATCTTAGCCACAGTCTTAGGTCCATTCTGCATTCTCCAAAAACGTCTCTTCACATGCATAGTAAAAATTGTTGTTTTTTGTTGTTGTGTGCCTTCAAGTCATTTCTGATTTACAGTGACTCTAACGCAAACTTATCACAGGGTTTTCTGGATGAGATTTGTTCAGAGGGTGGGTTGTCTTTCTCTGAGGCTGAGAAAGTGTGAATTGCCTGAGATCACCCATGAGTTTCCATGGCTGCGCAGGGAAGTGAAACCTGGTCTCCAGAGTGATAATCCGATACAAAAACCTCTACTCAACACTGGCTTTCATTGTGCAATTTGCATATGCATATGTCTCCAAGAGGATTCTGGCTATACATTTTTACTCCCAGGTTTCCAGATTTCCACATCACTAGTATCAGAGTAGAGTGGACGCTGTTGCTTGTTTGCTTTCAAAGATGCCAGTAGGTAGCTTTTGCTTTCAGATTTGTTTCACAGATCAGGTATTGTTTCTTTCGCTGAAGCCAATAAAGCAAGTTTCATTCTCATTTAAGACTCTGTTCTTTAAAAAAAAATATATAGGAGAGTGTCAAACTCTACACACCTGAGAAAAAATGTAATCTGTAATTTACAAGAAGCAGTGATTAGATTTGATCTATGCTGTGTTCAGGTAATCTACAGATATTTATATTAGAATAAGTGGCAATGGTAAATTGCTTTTGTTGTTCCTTTTAGAAGTCACCATTGTGTTTGCCAAAGCCTGAGGGGGAAAAAGAATGGAGAACAATGAGTAATTACTGTCACTTATACATGTCGTGGGTCTGTTGGTAATAAGCAACAAGACATTGCTTATTGCTCTTTTCCCCTTATATTTCATTAAAGGGGGGTGGTCTCTTTTCTCCACTTCTCCAAGATGGTTACTCTTTATTTTCCGTAGCTCTCCATGAAATCAAAGGAATAGCTGTCAAAATATTGGCTAGATAACAGCTTTACAAATTAATCCCATTGCTTGATGCTTGTGCGCAAAGGTTGATATTCGTAATTGGCGCTTCAAATGGTAATTAACTTATTAGGATGATGCTGGCAGGTTGGGTGTGCAAAATGGCAGCAGGTGCGGAGGGTCATTAGAACTGTCCGGCGTAAAATGCACCTCCGAGTTTCATCTCTTTAGTTTCACGCTGCCAGCTGCCAATTTGATTGGTTAAGGAGTTGTGTGTAGAGGGGTAGTGGTGTGGGGAAAAGGGGAGAGAAAGCAGGTTTGGAAAGGAAGGGAGGAAGGGTAACAGCACAATATTCCTTCTCTTGGATTGATGTGTTTATTACTTTTTGTGACAGACGTTCCCAAGGCAGATGTTCAATATAGAAACAAGCTGCTACAGAGCGGAGCAAAGAGAGAGGGGCGGTGTCGATGCCGGAAATTGGGAAAGTTATCATAAGTATGGAGTTGTTATTGAAGATTTTGCTCCGAGCATTTGTAGCTGTTGTGTTATATACTCTTCCTCAGACAGTAATCTAACAGGGAATTATTGAAAGCCAACTGCCAATATCTTTAAATTGCACTGTGTGTTCGGGAGCTGCTACTCAAACAGGCGAGGCTAATGCCTTGCGGGATATGTGTGTGTAGTGTGTGTGTGTGTGTGTGTGTGTAGAACCAAATCAAAAGTGTTTTCAGCTGCATGGAGTATGAGGTGATCAAAGATGCAAAGAAGGACTGGACTCTTGTACTTTTAAAAAAGTTGTCTAGACCAATGTTGTTCAAAGTGGTGGCCCATGGACTACTGTCAGTCCTCAAGTCATCTGCTACCAGTCCCTGGGGAGCTTCTAGGGGGGAAAAAATGTAGCCAATGGGCACAAATAGGGTACTGATCTCTGACATGTGAAGGGGGAAAATGCCAGGTCTCCTGCACGGGATAGCTTAAGAGGCACTGATCTGGAAGAAAGGACTGTATTGTGGGCTGATTTCTTACTCCTTGGAGACAAGTTGCACCTTCGTAGTGTTGCAGCATCTAAAGCCCCTTCTACAGATGTTCAGATACATCTATACTTCTACCACTAATAACTGATGTAGAAAAGGTACAGTCCAGAGACAGTGTGCAGATCAGGTTGTTTCTATGGCTCTCAGCCCCTCCAGACTCCATGAATTGCTCCCCCCTTTTTACCCCTGCTGAAAAGAAAACAAGAGAGAAAGGAGAAAGGAATTCTCCCAGACCATCTTCCTTTTAGACAGATTCCAAGACTTCCTTGCTCTGTTTAATAGAACAAGATTGGGTTATGGTAACCCAGTACAAAATCAGAAAGGACAGGAACAAAATTGAAGACTTTCCTATCACTCTGGATGCACCCACTGTTTCCCAGAACAACTCTCCAGTTCTGGGAGGGTTTGTTTGCTTGTTTTCTGTCTTTTTTTTTGGGGGGGGAGTCTGTGCAGCCCCCAAAGGGTCTCAAGAACTCAAAATTAGCCCTTGGACCCACAGCAGTGGCCTGTCCTAGATTTCTTGTCTTGTTGCTGCTATATGTTGGCCTCCTCAATGTTATCCACCCGCTTACTTCTGCAGTGAGAAGTTCCAAGGGCAGTGCTACCTGGGTTTGGTTTTCTTTTGTAGCAAAGCTGCTGGAGTCCCTCAGCAAACTACAAATCCCAGGACTCCATAGGACAGAATCATGGCAGTTAAAGTGGTATGAAATTGCTGTTAGTCATGAACACATGTGACAATTTGACATTTCAAAAAATGCCATGAAGAAGCGACAGTGCTTGCCATGTGCCTCTGGTTCTCATGAGGGACATTTCTAATTAGGTACTTTTTCTTCTCCACTGACCGTTTTTATGGTTATGTGTTCCATTTTAAGTTGTTCTGATTTTATTATGGTAATGGCCTATGGTGAAATAATTATACTGTTGCTCTTGCAAAAACAAATTCCCCTAATTTTGAGGGTGTTCCTGCATGACAGGGAGTTGGACTGGATGGCCCGTGTGGTCTCTTCCAACTCTACATTTCTATGATTCTATGATTTTATAATCAGAAACACTCTCCACAATGAGGTATGGATTCCACCAGGTGCTTGAAGTTAGATCTGAGATAATATCTCTTGGAAAACAAGCTGCAATTTTCTCTGTGTACAAAACAATATTGAGAAAATCCAGGCTTTTTGCAAGTTTTTAGAGCCCTCCCCCCCACCAGACATTGATGAAGGTTAATCACATGCACACACATGCTCTTTGGTAGGTAAAGCTCTGCCTTGTAATTAATTTCATTTTTTCCCCTTTTACAGCTCACTTTAAAAAAAAAATCTAACCAAGTCTCTAAATTATAACTTGATGAGTCCTTATCTTTCTTATTTCTGGCTAACTGTAACTGTGTTAGTAGGAAATGGTGAAAACCATATAGAGATCCATATATTTTTATTTATTTGCTTATTTATTGAATCTATATCCCTCCTTTCTCCCAAGAGGGGATTCAAGGCAGCTTACAATAATTTTAAAAACATTAAGTTAAAATATTAGTTCATGCTAAACTCTATGATTGGGTTGCCACAAGCTGGGCTCAGCTTGAAGGCACACAACAAAGTGCGACAGTATTGACTTTGATGGAGCTTAGTCCTATGCAACTAGGTATAAGATGGCAACTTGAAGTGGCAATAGAGGTGGCAGAAACTGTGCTAACAACATATGCTCCAACACAGATGGCCAAGCAACATCACATTGTGGTGTAAGCCAGGACAAAGGGGGAAGGTGGGAGGAGAAAGGAGGAACTGGGACATCTTAACAGCAGCTGAAAAAGTGGGATGACAGATCCAAGATCACAAGCTGAACATGAGTCAGCAGTGTGATGCGGCAGTCAAGAAAGCCAATGCAATTCTTGGCTGCATCAATAGGAGTATGGTGTCCAGATCGAGAGAGGTACTGGTACCACTCTACTCTGCTTTGGTGAGACCCCATCTTGAATACTGTGTCCAGTTCTGGGCACCCCAATTCAAGAAGGATATTGACAAGCTGGAGCAAGTCCAGAGGAGGGCAACCAAAATGGTGAGAGGCCTGGAAACAATGCCCTATGAGGATAGACTTAGAGAGCTGGGTATGTTTAGTCTACAGAAGAGAAGGTTAAGAGGGGACATGATAGCCATGTTTAAATATTTGAAGGGATGGCACGTAGAGGAGGGAGAGGGCTTGTTTTCTGCTGCTCCAGAGACCAGGACAAGGAGCAATGGATTCAAGCTGCAGGAAAGGAGATTCCACCTGAACCTCAGGAAGAATTTCCTGACAGTCAGGGCTGTCCGGCAGTGGAATATGCTGCCTCGGAGTGTAGTGGAGTCTCCTTCCTTGGAGGTTTTTAAGCAGAGGCTTGATGGCCATCTGTCGGGAGTGCTTTGAGGGTGTTCCTGCATGGCAGGGGGTTGGACTGGATGGCCCCTGGGGTCTCTTCCAACTCTACATTTCTATGATTCTATGATTCTATAAGGACTGTTCCTGCCAAACCAGGACAATTGGAGGGCATATAATAAATATTGTCTAATGGCAGGTCAGATAGCAGTTATCTTCTCCTCTCCAAGAGACCTACATTGCTGACACTTCAGCTGCTGTGCAGCCAGTCGTGAGCCAGCATTTAACAACACATTAAGGTGCAAGAAGCAGTCTATTGTAATTTCTGTGGTTTCTTTTTGCAAAGCTTAAGTCTGGAATTGGACTCTGGTCCCTTTGGCTCCTAGCTAAATATTAAGGACCTCTTAGCCTTACCTATACAAACACTAGGATCTTGCAACCTTTCCGTCTGGAAGGAAGCCCAGACATTTCAAAATATTATTTCTTCTCTACTGCAAGAGTTGGAAATATTGTTTGGAGCGATCAACTTTGCCTCAGCAGGGTCAGGGCGGGATGTTCTCTTTATACAGCTCTTTAATATAAGCAATATTCTCTCTGGCCCCTGACTCATAAGGCAGCTGGTTTCCTTTCAAAGCGTAAATTGAAGCAATGTCACGAGGGGTCATTAATGGACTTAGGAGTGTCAATATGGGGGCCACCAAGTCCCACCTGTTTAATATTAAAAAATGGAGTCAATAAGAGCAATACCCTTCATATACAACTCCCCCTCCTTTTCTCTGGAAAGCAATTGAGGGCCTGGGAAGTGTGTTTAAGTCTAGGAAAAGAGGCTGAGCTGATGACAAGGGGGGATGCTGTATACCCCAAGAAATTCTGTGGCTATGGTAGCTGGAGATTTTTAAAAAACGACAACTCCCAGCAAACAGCAAAAGCTCTTGTGATGGGGTTTCTTAAATGTTTTCAGTGTCAGGGGCACAAGAGTTTCCCTCCGTCCTCAAATTAAGAGTGCAGAAACTCCAGAGCCATTTCTGCCCTACCCTGTTATAGTGCTATTATTCCACTTTCAACATCCTATGGAATCCTGGGACTTGTAGTTGAGAGAGTTAGAATTAGAATGCAGTTAGACTTCTCAGCCAGGGAGCTCTTTGGCCTCAGTAAACTACAAACCCTAGAATTCGACAGGCTGTTGAAAGTGGAGTAATAGCACTATAACAGTATAGGGTGGAAATGGCCAGAGAGAGAGAGAGAGAGAGAGGGAGAGAGAGAGAGAGAGATCTTCTCATCAGAACCCAGAACATTGTGCAACTTAGTTCATATGATTTCTTCCAAACTTGTTTTGTCCATTTCACTTGGTCAGTTAAATTTCTGTGCTTTCTTAGAAACCTTTGTGAGACTTTCATGCCTATACTACTCCCCAGGATGATCCTGATAATGCTTCTCCTTATTCTCTCTCTCTTGGGAAAATATTGTTGTGACACTGGATGGGAATATTAAGAGAAATCTCGACTATTCTAAGAGAAATGTAAAACCTCCATTGGGTTGCTTTCCATTGAGCTGAACATCTTTGCCCAGTGAAGAAGCCCACGAAGCCTTGAATTGCTTGCATGGTGTATTTTGCGGATTTTAGTTGACCCATTAAAATTGCGTCAATTTTGGGTTCCATATGTAACCTCTGAGATATGTCTGAAAGTCCTGAGTCAGGACCAGAAATTTACTTTTAAAAAGTAACTCCTCTGAGGGTAAAAAATCCAGCCCCTCAAAGTTGTTTTTGTGTTCCGTGCCCTCCAACTGTCCTGGTTTAGAAGAGGGCAGTCCCAGCTAATTCTCTATCTTCCCACTGTTTCAGCTGCTTTTAAAAGGTCCCAGTTTTTCTCTCCTCCTCCCAGGTCATTTCCATACTTCACTAATGTAGTGCTTTTATTCCACTTTCAACCTCCTGTGGATTTCTGGGGTTTGTAGTTTATTGAGGCCCAAGAGCTCTCTGGCTGAGAATTCCAAATGCCCTGCAAACCCTGAAATTCCATAGGATGCTGAAAGGGGAACAATGGCACTATAACAGTGCAGTGTGGAAATGGCCTGAGTGCTGTTTGTGAGCTCAAGTTATCCAGGACATGACAACTGGTACCACTGCACATTGGTCCTGTTTTACAATGATAACTTCATCGGCATCCTTACATAGTAACATCACAGCAGCTCCTTCCCGTATATGGACAATGCAAAACTGCTCAGTTCTATTTACTGCAGAGATAAAACCACATATGAAAATGCAAGTCCCTGACTGAATTCTGGCTGTAATTTATTGCTGTTGTTCTTTGCATTGCTTATCATTTTTGTGTTACTTTTTATTGCCTCATTTGTTGTACACAAAAATGTTATCAGTGCTTAGAATGGCACGAAAACATAAAAGATCCTGTCAAATAACTTTAAAAAGTTAGTAGAGGATGCTATGCATTAAACCAGTAAAGTGGCTTCATTTCCCACAGAGGATTTTACTCGTTACACCAGTAAAGAAACTTCTCTTCCACTTGTTATATTAATTTGAAATGCAACTTCCTTATAAACCTAATTATAAACAAATAACGTAACTGGGAATTATGCCAGCACAAATACTTTTGGGATTGTGGTCTATAGCACAGATTAAGATACAAAATGAGATTAGTAGGAGGAAAAATCAAAGAAGATAAATTTGAAGAAATTTAGAAGCCCATTGTTATTAATATTATTCGCATGAACTCTGGATTTAAACCTACCATCTGATCAAACTTTTTTCTGGAAAAGCATATTTTGAATATTAAGAACAAGGTACAATTTTTTTGTTAGTTCTTTCAAGAGAGAGAGAGATATTTAGGCTTTTTAACTAAGATTTAAGATGATTTTTAACTAAGATGATGGCAGAGAATGGAAGAGGAATTATCTGTTATAAGGTAAGGAATATTTGTATGGGAAAAATGTAAGCAATGTGTTTTTAAAAATTATTTTATTTATTAAGACCAACCACTTACTGAACACGATACGTAGATTGTTAACGTCTTAATTAAAAAAAAGGCAAAACTTATAATATATTATGATACAGTTATCACCAGATTTTTACCTTCACATATACAAAAAAGTAAATAAGTACAAAATAATAAATTTATCCAGCATGTATTCTTCTGATATTAATTTTATCATTATTATTTTCTAGTTACTATCATCTTTCCATTTATCTTCCTTATCCTTCTTCTATACTTATTACTGTGTAATAATTACACATGATAATGATGATTTCAATAAGAATGATAATTATTCTTCTGTGCTTATTACTTTTTTAAAAAAGAAGCAAATACATTTGGAAGCATTGCACAAGGAGGTATTCATTCTCTCCTTTCATAACATGCTTTCACCAGCTGTACAACAGCATCCAAATAGGAACGGGATATAGCCCTGTAACAATCTGGGGCTGGGTGCCATGGGGTATAAAGGGGAAGGAGCCATTTAATATAGCTTTGCTTGGGCTAATTTGCAAAACAATCTTGCATTTTAGGGAGAATTGTGCCCTGGTTCCATCCAGCTTCCATTATGCAGCTGGGGGGAAAGAGTAAACTTTGACCTCTCAATTCTAAATGAAACAAGAGGAGAATCTGATTGATACAAGGCAAGTGGCACATGTAAGGCAGCTTACTCCAAGGAGATGGGCATTATTCATTCCATCAGAAACACATGTAATGTACATTCTTCTTCTTTTTTTACTTCTACGTAAGCTACATTTCAGAGGAGGGAACTGGCAAAACCACCTCTGAGTATTCCTTGTCTAAGAGAACCCTATGAAATTCATGGGATCACCATAAGCCAACAGGCAACTTGAAGGCACATAAGCACATACAGTGATTAACACCGAGAAATGACACCTCACCAGCGACTTTACTTCTTCCTTTCCTTGTAGGCTCTATTTCAGAGGAAAATATCAGAGGAAAGGCAATGGAAAACTACCTTTGAGTATCCTTGGCTAAGAAAACTCTATGAAACCCATGGGGTTGCCATAGATTAATAGGCAATTTGAAGATACACACACACACACACACACTTCAGGTGTTCTCTCAGAAATTTATTCCAAGCTGCAAATCCTCCAGATCTTCACATAGTTTGAATAGAAGTTGGAAGCATCAACCAGAACTCACTAAGGCAGTTACAAATGCAAAACTACCTTAGTTAGTGTATTCCAGTTCAAGACCCGCCATCCTCACTTACAAGGCAGCAGCCACTGTGACTGATGAGGGTCTCTTACCCTCTTGATCTAGAAGTAGCTGACTGATGGTTCCACCCCTTCCCACGAGTGATCCTTGATGCACCAATCAGAAGCAGCTCTCCAGTTGCAATTCTGGAGACTACTCACAAGGTCAGAGGTGGAAAAGTTTGTTAGTTGCTTCTTGATCAACAGGAGAACAAACTACCATCATTCATGGCACCTGCTACCTGAAAAGTGACGATTAGGGGATGAATACATAGGGATTGTGAACACAAGCAGGTCACAAGTGTATAACTCTAGCTTATGCTTTTGTAACTACTTTAAGGAATTTTGGTCATTATTTTTGTTTTCCACACCCCCTAGAATCCTTAATGCAGATTGCTAAGAGCTGTAGTCCAAAACGTAACTCTTCCAGGCTCCAAACTTGTGTGTCTTTGCAAGTCAATCAATAAAGAATAATTCGTGTTGTTCCATAGCTTTAGGGAAATATATTTTTTTACAAGGGGGAACTCTCTCGCTATCACTCTTGGGGGTTAACGTAGAGGATGAATGAAAGTTTTCTAATATTGCTCACCTGTCTAACCCAGTCAACATGAACTTGCAATTTCAATATCAACACCCTGGAGCTCAGACCTGACAATCCAATTTAGAAGCATCACTAAATAACTTAATCAATGCCACTAAATTAGCAGAGAGGCGAGCTTTGACACCATGTTCCTTCTTTATGGTTATCATTTTTAATAAACTTTGAAATGCTTTTACAGTTGTGGGAGGAAAGGGGTGCTTTATGAAAATGGTTTTCATAATCAGGGATATTTTGCATTAGGATGTGAAGGACCTCGAGTTCCCCCTCCAATGATTCTCCACCAGGGTGTCAGGGTGCCTGTGATCTTTGATTGACGTTCACCAAGCAGCTTTCTATATTGGCCTTAGAGTAATTGAGATGTCAAATAACTTCAAGCCTGCCTCATTGATTCCATAAGGGATGCCAAATAAAGGTTCTGAATATTTGGTAAGGGCTGGTGTGTGTGTGGAGTTACAGATCAGAAGAAGGAGAGACAATTTTGCTTTCCCGGAAAGAAAAGGCCTGCTAGAGGAGATCTATATGGGATCATGCTTGTGGCTGTCAAGTCTCTGATGCTGATTGGCTGAACAGGTATAAGTATATAGAACATACCAGCTATTGAGAGATATCACAGAATGATGATGGGGAAGTTGGCAGTTTGGATGGGAACAAAAGCATGACATAAGCCCAAGAGAGAGGTGTAACTTTGTGGGACAACAGCTACCAAGTCCTTGGATGTACTGAAGGTACCCATGTCACTACATTGTTACAGCACTATTATTCCATTTTAACTGTCTTGGCAACATCCTGTGGAATTCTGGAGTTTATAGTTTACTGAGACCAAAGAGGTCTCTGGCCGAGAATTCTAAATGCCCCTCCCTAAACTGCAAACCCCAGGATTCCATAGGATGTTGAAAGTGGAATAATAGCACTATAATTGTGTTGTGGGGAAATGGCCAGAATCTTGCCCTTCGCAGTAGATTCAGACAAAAGCAAACTGCTGTAACTTCTCCTATTTTGTGTATTCATCTTCAGTAATAACTCTTTTTATCTTTACCACACTCTGAGGTTGCTTGGCCACATGTGTGTTCTAGGATTCACCTGCTAAATATCATTGAACTACCACTCCTAGCATTCTTGAGGTGCTGGGAGTTACAGTCCAACCAAAACCAGAAGTCTCACTTTGGATTAGTCCTGAATGAGCCCATGGTTTGCCAAGCAGGAACTGGAACAAACAAGAATGCAAGAGAAAAACAGAGACACAGCTACCAAAAAGCAGAGCTGGGAAGACTGGTTACTCTGTATTGATTGGAACCAAATAGGTAATACTTTTGCTACAGGATTTTACAAGTAACGAAATGCTTTGGAGTTTGTTTCATCAAGCATCTGCAGGTTGGGTTGACCTTTGACAAGCATCTCTGGGCTTGTCTTCTGCCACTTTTAGCATTGTTAGCTGTTTTTGCCTTGATTTTCTATATATAGAGGAAGATAGAAGGGTGGTTTTTTTTTCTTTTTTTCATTTCACACCAGGCTTTTAGCAGACATCCCATATTCAAAGTTCAGATTGAATGGTTTCTCACTTCAGCAATGGAGATGTTTGTCGGGCCACTTCTTTCCCTCTCCCTCTCCACTTTGCTTTAAGAAAAAAGCATTCATGGCTGAAATTGTATCGAGAGAGCAGAGCAATTGACTCTTCTCGTAAACAACGTGAAAGCTCATCACACTGGACCAAGGCAAATGTGCCAGACATGTTCTGCATCGATATCAGAAATGAATCTTAAGCTGGAAGGCTGAAGGTACTGTTTGCAACGAGAACGTAGAACTGGATCCTAAGAACCACGAGTGGAAATAAAATAATGTCATTCCATACGTGCTCATGTCTTGAGCAAGAGCTAAATTAGCTAGATTCTAGTGCTGGACTGAAAGATAAAAAAACTGAAATTTTGTCCTTAGCTGAATTAGAATGGGAGGGGAGTAAGAAAGAGGATGAAATGGATATTTTTGATTTTCTATACCTCCTCCTAAAATTCGTAATGGCAGCATCATTGGTTGTTGCTGTCCAATGGGTAACATTTTCTTTTGTCTGGGTGATTCCCATAAGTGACCCCACACCCTCAATTTTAATGAATCAGGGAAATGAAGCGAGAGCTCACTACCGGACAGAAGGACCTATTGGATTAATCCGGCACAGCATTCTAGCCCAGGTGTGAAAGTCATGTAGCCTTTATTGGACTACAGCTCCCGTCATTCTTCATACAGCTTAGGTCCAGATTTTCTGAAATCCTGTATCTCCCTGTATGAGCCTGAAAGAAGTCATTTAATAAGATGAGAGGGAGAGGCAGCATGGTTTAGTGGTCTGAGCATTGGTTTACAATTCTGGACACCCTGATTCAAATCCCTGCATGGCCATGGAAATGTACTGGATGACCTTGGGCAAGTCACATTCTCTTAGCCACAGAGGAAGGGAAAGGCAAACCCCTCTGAATAAATCTTGCCAAGAAAGTTCTATGACAGGTTTGCCTTATGGTCACCATAAGTTGGAAATGAAGGCACACAACAACAGCAAAGTTGAGACCACTTTCTAAATTCAGCAGGGCACTTTTGCATCTAATTCTTAGTAATCTACATAAGCACATTGGAAACCATTTATTTCATTGTGTATCTCCCCAGTCTGATGACAAAGAAAGTGTAAGTTTAGGGTTGAGGAGCACTTGTGTTTTTACCACTTGGTGGTCTTTGGACACTACGTTGAATTATGGTTGCCACCTCTATCTTCCTCTTGAACAGCTATCTGGCAAGAAAGTGCTTTGGGGTTCTCCATATGTCAGTAACAGCTTCACCTATGGAGTTTGATCATATCATGAGATAACATGACTCATTAGAAAAGTCAGCAATGCTAAGTAAAATTGAAGGTGGTAAGAAGAGAGGAAGACCACATTGCAAGTGGATTGACTCATTCAATGAAACTGCAGCTTGGAGTCTGCAAGACCTGAGCAGATCTGTTGCTGATGGCAGCTCTTAGAGACCTCTCACTTGATTGCAATGAACAAGAACAACATGGATCAGCCAGTATAGGTGGGTGAGAATTTCACTTGGTTGGTGAACAAGATGCACCATTTTTCCCCCCTTCATAAATGAAATGGAAGAAACCTAACATTAAAAAGAGTCCGATGTAGGAGAAAGGCATCCAGCATCCCACATCCTTAGAGCAAGAAGCAGAGATGATCACAGGAGTGCTGCATTAAAATTGCTTAAACTTAACAGAGATAACATAAATGGAATTATGCAATGTATTCAGAAGAGATAGTTTCATGCTTGCTGGAGATCACTTACTAGTCTAGCCCCATGATGGAGATGTATTCAGCATGTATGATTGTCATGCAAAGCACTGCTGAATTACTATTCCCTTCGATTAACTTTCAGTGACCATGTCCAGAGGCTGCTCTGTTAATGGCTTTCTGTCAATACTGTAAAAATGCTAACCTGCCTTTACATCTAATCAATGTTAAAATGGCTCTTTACATAAATGGTCTATCCCCTTTCTTCATTTAAAAAAAAAAGCAATCAAATTGGATTGAACTGAACAAGCAGCTGCAGTTGTAAAAAAGGGACGGAGAGAAAGAACGGAAATACAATAATTAATTTTGAGACGGTGCATTTTGAGGTTGCTGTCCTTGTGTATTTTCTTCATCACCATTTTTTTTTATAAAAAAAAGAGCATTGACAATCAATGTTCCACGTTGCTATCATCCATCTTCATAGAGTAATAAATTAAGTGGGAAATATTGATAGTTTTGACTGAGCTTTTAAAAATTTACATACTAATGACAGTTGCACCCTTGTGACTTTTGGATTTCTGTTGCTGTTTACTGTTAGTGACTCCATGGGACTCTCAGTCATTCCAGAAGCATATTTTCCCTTTTAAAGTGGGAAGGGAATGGTGCTATTTTTTCCCATTAAGCATTCTGTATGAGCTCTTTAGCTGGCTGATCTTTTCCTCTCATTAAGTGGGTGGCAAATGTTAACAGTGCAGTCATCCAACAGGAAGCAGCTAGAAAAGGGGGCATCTTAGTGTATACCTCCAACTGCCTTGATTTAGCAGGAACAATTCTGATTTGTCATCCGCCTTTTTTCAGCTGCTTTTAAAACAGCCCAGTTTCTCTGTCCTCTTGCCACTTTCTCCCTTTGTCCTCAGCTTACTTCCATTGCTGCAAAGTTCAAAGTGCAAAAGTAGCTTACACTCCACCAACTCAGCTGGGCAAGAGAAAAGAGGGGTGGAATTTTGCCCTTCCCAATTTGCTGTTTGTTGTTAACTGCTGTCAAGTCAACTTCAACCTATGGTGACCATATAGATGAGACTTCTAAATCACTGTCCTCAACCACCCTGCTCAGGTCTTGCAGATTCAGGAGTGTGTCTTCCTGGATTGCATCTGTCCATCTGTAATGTGGTCTTCCTCTTTTCCTGCTGTCTTCTACTTTACCAAGCATTATTGTCTTTTCTAGCAAGTCATGTCTTCTCATGATATGGCCAAAGTATGACAGTCTCAGTATAGTCATCTTGGCTTCTAGAGAGAGTTCAGTTTTGATTTGCTTTAGGACCCATTCATTTGTCTTTTTAGCAGTCCAAGGTTTCCATAGAACTCTTCTCCAGCACCACATTCCAAATGAGTTGATTTTCTTCCTATCAGCTTTCTTCAATGCCCAGCTTTCACAATCATACATAGAAACTGGAAATATGATGGCAGGCTTAACTTTAGTATTCGGTGATAGATCTTTACACTTCAGGATCTTGTCTAGTTCCTTCCTAGCTGCCCTTCTAAGCCCTACTCTTCTTCTGATTTCTTGACTGCAGTCTCCACTCTGATTAACAACTGACCCTTAGTATGGAAAATCTTGAACTATTTTAATGTCTTCCTTCCCAATAGATTCAGACAAAAGCAATCTGCTGCAGCCTCTCCTAGCTTATGTGTTCTTCTTCATTAATAGCTTTTGCTACTTTGACCATACTCTGACGTTGCATGGCCGCATGTATCCTGGTTTTCATTTATATAATTTCCATTGAGTCAATGGGTCTGCTCTAGCTGGGATTAGCAGTTAGATTAAGAACATTATTTCCAGGCTCTGGGCATATCAAGTGAGGTATGATGACAAACACAGTCCTTTCTCCGGTTTGCTTGTTGCAGCATGTGATTTGCCTCACCTGTGTACCTTATAATGGGCATGCTTTGTTTTGTGATTAGTCATTGGAAGGTAAATAGGGGATTAATTTGCAAATCTGATTATTTTGACATTTTTGCATCGTACTATCTTTCTGGTGTCCACAAAACTGGATGAAATTGCATAGAAGGATCCTATTGGTGGCCCTTATGGAGGGGTCAAGAGGAGTGGAAGTATGTTGATAGATACCTTGATACCATCAGTTGGGTGATACCAAACTCAAGGAGGCCATGGTATTGGAAGAATCAAAGGGCCTTTTCTGATCCCTTACAGTGACTGGGCTTGGACCTAAACAGCTGAGCAAGTTGGTTGTCTCATGTGGTCTCAGAGCTTGCCATGGGCCCAAGCCTTGTTAACAAATTGTATTGTTTTAGCATTGCTTACAGCCACCCAAACAAAAGTAGCCACTGTCTGAGAACCTCCTGGCTACCACTGGTCAAGAGAATCCCTAAATTGGACCAATTTGAGGCTAACCATGATGTGCAGCTTTCCATGGCTTTTTCCCCCAATCAATCAAGACACAACAGAAGGACTACTTTTCAAAGTTATATATTTTGTAATATGTAACATGCAGTGTTTTCATTTGTGATTTAAAATCTGACTGCATGAAGACCAGTTGTTCCTCTAGTTAAGGGTGCTAGAGCAAGAGAGGAGGCAAATGTTTCAATCCTACCCAAAGCTTGGAAGAGTAAATTTTTTGGATTACATCTCCCTGACCATTGTGGCTGGGGGATTCTAGGAGTCATAGTCCAAAAATGGCAACTTCCCCAAGCTCTGCAATGTACCATAATTAGGTGTGATTTTCCCAGTAGGGAGCAAAGTCCATTTTTCTCTACATTCTGTTAAGATGAAATAAACTGTTTGCTTAGAGGTGAAGGTGGCCAAATGGGTTCCTTGAAAGTGGGCAGGTGGCAGCGGCATGCAGACAAAATGATATACAAGACAAGCAATACGCGGTTGTGTAGACAGTAAGGTCAAAAGATTAGTCCATTCCATTTTTCTTGTGAGCCTATGCTGGGGTCATTTGTGGAGGATTAAGGGAATATTAGTGATGATAAAAAGCCGGGACATCTCCGGTTTCCCTCTGTGGTGGTGAACGCGGCTTTAGATCAAGCTGACCAGGAAATCACTCACAGCACTGTCTGTTTGTAGAAAAAGGAAACATGAGAGGTGTGGCGATGGGTTCATTTTCATCAAGGTATCCATTTCCTTCCATGATAGTAGGGGGCAACCAGAGCATTATTGTATTACAGACTCCACACAAGTATGCCTTGTTCTGTGGTGAGTGTGCATGTGTACTTTAGTTATCTCATTTTTTATAAGAATACTTACCTCTTGCCTTATATCATGCAAGGTTAGGGAAGCGTGCAATAAAATCAGTTCAACCCACAATATAAAAATGAAGACTAAAAGCCTATTCAACAGTTGGACACGTTAAAACATGACTATTAAAAAATCAGTTAAATCAGTTTACAATAATTTTAAACCATAATGCACGTGACATACTCTCCAACTGTCCTGATTTGGCAGATGCAGTCCTGTTTAATCCTTGGTCATCCCACTTTTTCCACTGCTTTAAAATGTCTCTGTTTCTCTCTCCTCCTCCCAGTTTCGTCCTTTGTCTTTAGCTTACTTCAGTTGCTGCAAACTGAGTCCACAGCACAAAAGAATTTGCATTTAATTAACTAATTGGGGGGTGGGGAGAGGTGGATTTTTGCCTGTCCCTGTGGGCTCTGGCAAAAGCAAACTCCTGCAGTTTCTTCTAGTTTGCCTGTTCTTCCTCATTAATAACATTTGCTATCTTGACCACACTGTGATGTTCCTTGGCCACACATCTTCTGGTTTTCACCTCTGAAATGTTGCAAGAAGCAAAGGGCAAAATCACTTCTGAGTATTCCTTGCTTAGGAAAACCCTGTGAAAGCATAGGGTCACCATAAGTCGACAGATGACTTGAAGACACATACGTGCACACCATGTGCAGAGTTGGATAAAATCAGTTTGGCCTCCATGGTTTTATTACAAAGCCATGCTTTGACTTAGTGCCAAACTGACACCAGTAACTGGTGTTAATCAGACCAGTAGGGGAAGAGTATTCAACATCTGTGGGGCCACAGCAGAGAAGGTTGTGCATTTTAATTGCTGTGTATAATCCATGGATCTCAGTCACTCTAATACATGGACACATGTGCAAGCATACATTTTTACAGTCATGTGACTGCAAGTTGATTCTGACTTATTGTGAGTCTATCTTGAGGTTTTCTTGGCAAGATTTGTTCAGGGGAGGTCTGCTGTTGCTTTCCTCTGAGTCTGAGAGACTGTAACTTGTCCAGGGTCAGCCGGTAGGTTTCCTTGGCTAAGGGGGATTTAAACCCTGCTCTCTTAGGCCATTTCTGCACTACATTGTTATAGTGCTATTATTCCACTTTCAACATCCTATGGAATTCTGGGGTTTGCAGTTTACTGAGGATAAAGAGTTCTCTGTCTGAGAATTCTGAATGCCCCTCCCTACAGTGCAAAGCCCAGGGTTCCATGGGATGTTGAAAGTGGAATAATAGTGCTATAACACTGTAGTGTGGAAATGGCCTCTGAGTTCTGGTCCAGCATTGAAACCAGTACACGACACAGTCCTTATATACACTTTCATAATGTTTTTATTCACCAACATTTAAAAGCCACTAACATCTGAAGATTTCGAAGCAGCACTCAACAGGAATTAAACATGCAGCACAGAACAGAAACTCCAGTCAAGACACCCCATTTACATTTGTCATAAAGGAAGGCTGAACCACACCAGGTAAGTCTTTGCCAAAAGACGCACATTTTCCGCATGTCCCTGGAAGGCAAAACTTATTTCAGGATCGAGCAACTCTCCCCAATTGCACCGTGTGGGAAATTCCTTAATGGCGTAACAGAAGATGTTAGACAATATTCCTTGCTGGAGCTATTGACATTTCGGTAGCCGTGACACTTTGATTTCTTTTTCTTTCCCTCTCGCCAAACATATGGATCAAGCTTGACTGTATTATTGGACAGGAAGATCTGATGAAAGACCTGCCTTTATCTCTCTTTGTATTCTCTCCCTTCTGCCAACACACACACACACACACACGCACACACAAAAAAACCTCCTCTGTTTGTTCCTAGCTTTCCCTCTGACTATAATTGCACTTTTCTCATGCTACCCAGGGAGTCACCATTGGCTCACTAAATATTTCATAGCACACCGTGCTACGTACCTGCCAACTGGTCTTACTTGTTAGTTAGATAGATAGATTTTTATTTGGAAAAAAAAAAAAAGAAATAAAAAGCAAACCTGTGCTAAGGGAAGGAGGGGCCCCTGATTCCCCCATTTCAAACTGCACAAGAAGTAATTTTAAAGCTTCAAATTAGACATGAAACCTCTCGCTTTCTTTCTGCTTGAAAGTTAGATTATTTTCTCTTCCGCACGCCCCCTCCCCACCGGCCCTCTCCCTCTCTCTCTGTGCGGGTTCCCCCTCTCTGTGATTCCAAGCGCTTGTTTCCTCACAGTTTCACTTCCTATTTGTTCAAAAGGGAAAAGTTCAAAGGCGCTTCTGGCAGCTGAGGGTGAAGAAGGGGAAAAAAAAGGGCTTTTTGAATGCTAACCCTCCAGTGTCTGCGTTGTCCTGACCTTGAGAAAAGTATCAGTAAACTGTTCCATTGCAAACCCTGCATATGTGTTTTGTTAGACCAGGTTAGGAGGGGGTCACCCTGTCTCACCTGAGGCTCCGTCGGCTGCCTGCAACTGCTTTTCAGTGGCATAATGCATTTTTAAAAAGGGACATTCATCCCTTTGTCTGAGCCCAATATAAGCACTCTTTCTCCCTCCCTCCCTCCTTCCCTCACTTTCTCTCCTTCTCTCTCTCTCTTTCTCTGTTTAAAAACGAAAGCTGTCAAAAATCCCAAGCACACACTCCATAAAATATAAATAAGTACTTACTGTTTGCAGATGTTGCTTGTTTTTTTGTGTTTTTTTTCCCTCCCCATAATGTTTGCATTTGAAGTCCCGAATCCATGCTTCCTGTCAGAGCTGGGCCTATTCCTTCAGTCCATTTGTTTCCAAAGGTACTTCAAAACACGGTTTGTCAATGAAGACAGTCTCTGTCAAATCCGTCAGCATTTGCAACACAACTCTTCCTCCTCCCTTTCCTTTCCTTCTCTACCCCCCCCGCCAAAAAAACAAGGCTAGCATTTATAGCTTTGACAGAACAGCACATGCACGCACACATGTGGCAATCTTTTCCCCAGAAGTCTTTTGAGAATGGGTGTTTATGTTTGTACCACTTATGGAGCGCATGTGGGATTGCTTTTTCTTATAATGTGCAAGAGCTTTGCCGTATTTATGCCCTCATTCCCTAGCAAGTGTGGTATTGACAAGCAAAAAGACCTGACGTCAACAACAATAAAAAGAATTAATAGTCTTGCTATTGTTTTGTTGTGATCATTTCTAAGGGTTTTCTGGGGCTGAGAGCATGTGATGAGCCCATGGCCGCTCAGTGGGTTTCCATGGCCAAGTGGAGAACCGAATCCTGGTCTCCAGGATTGTAGTCCAGTGCTCAAGCCACTATACCACAATGACTCTCAATGAATACTCTATCGCAGGGGTGTCAAACTCAATTTCATCTCGGGCCGCTTCAGCATTATGATTGCCCTCAAAGGGCCGGTTGTGTCTGTAAGACTAAATAAATGTATCTACTCTTTTATCATATTAAACAATTGCCTCTGCATTTGATTATTACCGGTTTTAGTAATAACTAGCTCTGAAATTAGAACTCTAGGAAAAATAATGGCAAGCAGCTCCTCAGATCTTCTCTGTGCCTCTTTCTTCTCCTCTGTGTCTCTTTCTGCCCCCCTGCCCCTCTCTGTACCCGATAAGCCGGATCCTTACATTGTGGGCCCCTAGATGCTGGTATTCTGAAGAGAGGTCCGGCAGCCAGTACTCGCAATCTACTTCTACTGCTGACTGCTCCTCTGTCCAACTCTTGCAAGTCACACGGAGTGTGGCCATGGCAACCCACGGCAACACTGTGATGGTGAGACTTGGACAGAGGGGCAGGAATAGAACTAGATTGCTAGTGGTGGCTGCTGGGCCCCTCTTCAGAATACTGGCAGCCAGGGGCCCTCAATATGGGGATTGGGCTCGCCAGGTGGAAGAAGTGCTGCAATTGCAGGAGAGGTGTGAGGGCCACATGAAACGGCTTGGGGGGCCAGATTTGGCCCTCAGGACTTGTGTTTGACACATGTGCTCTACCAGATGGTAACAGTCTATTAGGGCTCTGAGTATTCCTTGCCAAAGAAAATCCTATGAAATTCATGAAGTTGCGCTAAGTTAACATTAAGTTAAATTTTAATTGCTTCTTCTTTGAGAAGTCTATCCTACAATCTACCAGATGTTATTGACTGGAGTTTTGGACCACCGTTGATTCAACTTCTACCCAAGAATCAAAGGATCAATGACTAGAACCTGTGTATTCAATGGGTGGTTGAAAGAGCAGACCACACATCAAATATATGGGTTCTGGTTGTAATTGTGGAGAACAGGACTGGCCTCCACTCATGTTCACTTGAATATGAGTGCAGGTCTCCATGTATTTGACTGCCTTAACAAGTCAAGGTCCCCAGCTTTCCCAAGGCATTTACTGATTTTTAAGTGAGCAGCCTCAGACCTCCTTTCTTTGTGTTAGAAGGCTGAGGATTGAACAGGGAAAGGAGTGGATCTTGAAATGGGGGAGTCTTCTCTTCCCTGCTTTTAGCCCTCATGTGAGCAGACCCAGTGCCTACATGGTGCTTGTGTGGAAATAGAGGTCAATAGTCAAAGGTTAGGATTTTACTGGAGCCAATATACTAGCATTTTGCTTCCTGCACACAGGGAAGTGGAACTGGAAGTGATAGGAGGGCAGATCCATGCATTTGTTTCTTAAGCAGCTGGCATCCATGGAGTCCATGGAGCCCAACCACTTTAGGTGAGCTGGCTTGAAAAATGACCTCTACCTTGGGGCAAGTGATTGTCCAAGCCAGCCCTCGCATATTGCTTTGGCTTTGTGAATGTTCTGGATGACTGCCATTTCCTCTCACCACTGTCTTTTTCCTTCTGCCACTTCCTTTGGCCTCCCCCCACCCATCAGTGTAGTTTTGCTGGTAGCAGAATCAATTGGATTTTATTCAAAGTGAACAGCCAGGTCCATCAACAGCCTCCCATCCCCACTGCAGTTTTCACAAGAAAGAGAAAGAGAGAGAAAGAGAAGGTGGTGGTGGTGAAGGAGGAGGAAGAGGAGGAGGAGGAGAAATTACAATCTCACTCCTCTCTTTCCCTCTAGACAGAGCTGCAGTGGGCTGGTGGACAGTCCCCATTGCTGAGTTGCCTCTTTCTCTCCTCCTTTCTGGCCATTTAACAGATGTAGCAGAACCATGTGGAGTTTGCCAGGGGGGATCAAGAGATGTGCGGTTGAATGCACAATTTATTACATTCCATGCCCATATGCATAATCTTGGCCATGTGTTCAACATCAGAGGTGGTATGCCTCTCCATACCATTTGCTGGGAAACAGGAGGTCCTATCTCAGTCACCTTCTGTGAGTGGGTTTCCCAAATGTCTCTGATGTGTTTGCTATTGGATGAGCGGAATTCTAGACTAACAAGGCCTTTGGTGTGATTCAGCAAAACTTTTCTTAGTTTCAGACATTCTTAAATATATCCGTCTGGGATAAGACCCTGTTCTGGTAGATTAGCTCACCAACTAGACCTACTAGGTCTTTGGTGTGATCCAGTAAGATCTTTCTTTTGCTCATACATTCTTAAAAACATACACCTGGGATAGGCCATGGTGGATCCATATTTTGATAGATCGCTAGAATTTAAGACTCTCTCTGCCTATTTCACCTCTCTACTTCCCTCCCTCTCTCTCTTTCTCTCTCTCTCTCTTCATCTTTAAAGCTTCCACCCTTAAAATCAAGATGAAAATAGTTCAGCCCAGCACTTTACCAAATGATACAATTTAAAAATGGGGCTGCTGTCGTGGCTTGAGGGAAAGCTGACAGGATGACTTTTATAATAGCAGAACGTTTAAGGTTATAGAAATAAAAGGAAGAGGATGAAATCTCTCGCGCTGATCTTAGCCTGCAGGCTTTCTCAGCTAACTCAGAGCTCCACCAATTATTTCTGCTCAGGCTTCTCTTCCTACCCTTTCTCTCTCTCCCCCCCCACAACTGCCGCCTTCCTCATGCTCCCCCCTTTTTCTGTTTGAAATGAAGCAGAACCAGGCGAAGGAAGTTTATCAGCAGTCCTTAGCTGACAGGGAGCACCTCACACCTGCTTTTACTTGCTGCTTTTTCCAGGCACTTTATGCCACTGAAGAATGTTGATTTTGTTCTTATAATGTGTAAAGATTCATTTATTTCACCTTTTGAACTTGGCAGAGCCACTTTGGCTCGAGGGGAGTTTCTGTCTCGCGTTGGGCTTTGCTTCCCTTCCACCAACCCTTTCCTCCCCGCCTCTCTCTTTTTCAACCGTTGGCATTTATTGGATGATGGCCCAAAGCTGCCAAGATGGGGCAGAAGAAGGAACATAATGTATGTGTATGTGTGTAGGGGGGAGGTATTTCTCCCAGCCCTAACTGGATCTTCTGGAAAGTTACACAGGCCAATAAGAAACTCAGAAGATGGGAGTGTGAGTTGAGATTTCTGCATGATGCAGGACCCTACAGATTCCAGAAGAGACCTGGAAACAATCTGGACCCCTCCCTTCTGTCTCTGCTGGAGCGATGTTGAGCAGAGCCTTGGCTTCAGAGGTTGAGAAGGTCACTTCTGACATGACACAAACCTGCCCCTTGATTTTCTTCCTCCAGGCATGTTGCCAGTGGCAATAAATCTAGATCGGAACAGAGGTCCATTTTGTAATGGAGAAATAAAAAGCCACGAAGACAGGTTGAAGGGATTCAAAGCTGGAGATGAAACTGATGTCAGCACCTGAGGGTCTTTCACACTATACAGTTAAAATAGGATGGTTATGCTTTAACTGCCATGGCTGCATTCTGTGGAATCCTGGGATATATATGTTGGTGAGGCACTAGAGTTCTCTGACCCAAAATTGTAAAAGTTCCCAAATCCAGGATTCTAAAGAATGTTATAGAAACATAGTGCTCTAATTGTGCATTGTGAAAAGGCTCCTGGTGTCTTTGGGCAGTTCCTAGGGCTCTGACATAGGATGGGGCTGACCCAGAATATTTTGCAGCCTGAAGCCAAAGATAAGATGGTACCTTTCCAATCTACACACAGAAGCTAGTTGGACTGACAGCTAAATTTTACTAAATTTGAACTGACAACTAAATTTAACTTTGGTAATAGAATTATGTGTTTGCCTACACTATATGCTCATAGGAGTCTGCTACCAAATGGGCTCTTAATAACTCCATCCCATGGAATCCTGAGATTTGTTGTTTTGGACAGGTAGTTGGAATTTTCTGCTAGAAAACTGTGGTACTTCAGTTCAGAAAAGTGCACTAGAACTCACTAGTGGAAAAGTTCAGATACCTCACCAAACTATAATTCTAGGATTCTGTAGGATGGAGCCATGGCAGTTAAAGTGGTATAAAGCTAGTGTAACTGTGTAATACAGATGCACAGTGTTTACTCCCACACCTGAAGGAAGCAGACCAGTTTAAAGGTTACAGAAGAATTTATGTGATGCACCCAGCTCTATCTTGGATCAGAAGGCAAATAGCCAAGAGGCTCAAGAGCAATACCTGGCAGTCTGCCACTGTTGTCCCACAGTATCTGTTGCCTGAGGTGGTTGCCTGGCACTTCCGGATGATGGGGATGGACTTAAGAAAGGACTTTTTGTTCCTTTTGTATACCTCAAGAGTCATGTTTGCAATTCTGTACTAGAAGAGATAATACAGTGCCCTTTAGAAAGCACTGCAAAAATGAGGATCAAGTGCTTTCATCCAGAAACCACGGTATGCTCACATCTTCACCTGGGTCCCTCATGCATGCACACACAAATGACCACACATGTGTGTCGACTTCTTGCTTTATAATTAAACCGTGATGCTAATTCAGAGAAGCTGGTGTTACCAACGCTTCAAAACCTTTGTGCATGGAACAGGTTGCTCACTCAGGTAAGTACATCTTCCATACTTGAGTAAATCAGTTATCCTAGTTATGGCACGGCCCTTCCCTGTTATCGGGAATATTCTACGGGCATAATAGACAAAGCCTCCATTACCATGCTACGATCTGCTTCAGCCAGCCAACCTCAGTTACGTGCAATTATACTTCTGCATGCCAGGAAATGGCCTGTACTATGAATATTTATCACAACTTGTTACGGTGAAATGTTCAAGCCAAGTGATCTGATTGCCAATGATATTATTGTTGCATTTTTATTTGTTATCATTCTTCTCTTTTAGGAGGGATATAAAAACTGATTCATCTTTTAGATGACAGCAGGTTCTAGAAAGCCATTGAAAAATAAGGATGAAAGCAACTGTAAATGGAAATGTCATCATCACCACCACCACCACCATCACCATCTGTAAACAGTGTAACACCACCAGAATATATAGCTTCCTTTATGAACTTTCATCATTTTGACCAAACTCAATGCAACATCATTCATGAAACTAGCAATGGTGTGCAGGAAGTCTAAATGGCAGATGCCAAGGGCCAAGTCTGACAATGCTGGGGCCATTCCCCATCATGGGGAAATCCCATCACTCAGGTGCCATTGTCACACCTCACTGCCAACTGCAACTTGGATAGAGCTGAGTCACACAGCAAGGCCCCAAACAGTGATTTTAATGGCCAAACATGTTCATTTGTGAGAGGGGTGGGCAATTGTGGAAGGCTAGGTGATAGCCTGAGATCTCTCCCTGAAACTAGCTTCTTATGCATGGCTGTTCATTCCAGCGGCCTAAGTTAAATAGGAGAATCATTTTGATGTTTCCAGCATGGGATAGTAGTTTGAGCGACCCTTGAGAGCAGGGTTTGATTTCTGCTCAGCTGTGGAAACCCATTGGGTGACCTTGGGTGCATCACACACACTCTCAGCCCCAGAAAAATCTGTGATAGATTTGCCTTAGTGATAGATTAGTGCCATAAGTCACAAATGACTTGAAGGCACACAACAACAACAACTACAACAACAACGACAACAACAACAAACGTTAAACTATTGGGAATCAGAAAGAAGTGACAATTAGTGTACCCAGGTCAGTGAAGCAGAGTATCCGCTCCTGGTTTTAGGCCAGACTTAAAAAGAGCTATCCAAAGTGCTGAACCTTCTTCCCCAAAATAGGTGTAGTACCTTGAAGAGAATTTGTAGAGGTTTCCAAACCTTGGAGTGGATTCACCACCACACTGGAGCTGGTAGACAGCAGGTACCATTGTCAGAAACCCTACAAAACTAGAGCATCATTTTGCCCCCAAATGCCCACTAGGCTGCATGAGGGCATTTCCACCATGTTTTGGAGCCTCCTGGGGCCATTTTAGACCCAAAAAAGGCCTTTCTTTACAACAGGAAGTGAGCTGCCATGCTGGCTCCCATAACACTCTATACAGCTATAAAAGCCAGTGAGGTGTAGTGATTTGAGCATTGGACTATGATCCTGGAGATCAGGTTTCAGTTCTTTGCTTAGCCATGGAAACCCACTGGGTGATCTTGGGTGTGTTACACACTCTCAGCCCCAGAAAATCCCATGATAGGTTTGTCTTAGGGTTGCCATAAGCTGGGAATGACTTGAAGGCACACAACAACAATGTGTCAATATAATTGCTGCTCCTATAATTGCATTATGAAGAACATTGATCCTTGTGTTTTGCTGGTTATTTGTAACCATTTTGTTAATTTTTATTTTTTTGTTTATATATTTGTATTAACATTAGAAATATTTTTTAACAGAAGTAAAATAAAATGGGGATCAAGAGGAGGGAAGGAGGCCAATACTTTTGTGTTAAAAATGAGTTATTCTCTCTCCAACCAGTGGTGACCTGGTGTCAGATCTATTAATTGTATGCCTGGGTTTTTCCAACCCTAAGTCATTTGACTGAATTGATACCTGGAATCCTGTTGGTATTTTTTGCATGCCTGTGTTCCCCTACGGAAGCAATTGACCATTTATTTCTGATTCAAAATGTCTGGCATTCAGTTCAGGGTTTCAGAAGCAGGGTTGCACATGCAATGGCATTGCACATGGATGCAACATTGAGCATTGTGCACTGATGTGCATCAGCCATTGCACATGGATGTACATAGACATCTGGTTGTGCATTTAGTTGCATCTCTGGTGTCTCAGTTAAGTTGTGCAACACTCATCCAACATAAAAATTGCAGAGCCCTATTAATTTCATAGCATCACATGTGGAGATCTATGACACACAACTCCAGTGTAGGATCTTGGCCAATATATCTATTTTCTTTTTAATTGGAATGATTGTAACATATGCACACACAGGGAGAAAGAGTTTTTGCTGTGAACATTCAATGGAGTTCTCTGTAATTCTACTAGACTGCCTCTGAGCGTCTCTGCAGCTTGCCTCCTCCCAGAAATTACTCAAGGAGGAATAATGCAAAAGAAATGAGTCATTACAATTTATTGGTGTCAGCTTGACTCTCTCTCTGCCCCCTTCTTCCTCCCTGCTCATAATGTCTTTTACTATTATTTTTTTAAGGATATCACAGGTTGAAAACAAGGGAGGATCAAGTGTCCCAGTTGTGTTTTCAAGGAAGTAAATCTTGAAGAAATGATTGCGGAGCAGATGTTAAATAAATGATTTTGAGTTAAGATCTGTGACAGAATGCTGCATCAAGGGAACTTCTTTAATAGTAAAAGAAGAGAAGGGGAGGGAGAGCCCGCCCTGCTGTGAGTACAGCTGAACTGAAAGGAAAGCAAACACAGTTGGATTTGCTAGAGAAAGCAGAGCATTACAGTTTAATGAAGAAGTTTTTTCAAGAAAATGAACTGTTACAACTTGGTCATGATTTTAAGCAAGGCTTCACTGTCAGTCATTGTAGGCATTTTGTAAAAAAAAAAGAAGAAGAATCTTTTCTAAAATAAAATGAACCACTGTGAAAATGACAAGCGTCGGTTTCAGCAAACAGCTTATCAAAAATCCTTCACTGAGTATCAAGTCACCACACAGGGGTAAGTGCGTTCAGGATTGCAGCCTAAATTTTTCACCGCTTAGTGTTCCTTCCACCTTTGTCATGTAGACTTGTAATGCTTAGGAAAGGCTCTTTGAAACACATACCAGATCTTTGTGAGAACATGAAGAGATGTCTCGGCGATAGCAACATTCCCCGGATAAACATTTCCAGATACATGCAAACGTTTACGATGCAGAGACTGAAGTGGTGGTTCTTTCAGGCTATAATTAAAGGAGGAGATCAGCAAATATGTCATGATTATGTTGTCTCTTTTTTAATTTGACACAGCAGGATAGCCTTGGGTTGTTCAGCGATGCTGATCTCTGCTCCTAGTGTCAAACTTCTCTTCTCTTTGCCTGATTCATGAAGTCATGAAAAAGGTAACTTTCCTGTAACCCTTAATCACACACATCGTCTCATTATTACCCAATTGACTCTTTGCTGTTCATGCCATGTTTGCGGGCTGCTTTTCTGATCCGTGGTGTGGGGACATCCAATATATTTGAAGAATCCAAGACTGTAAGAAGATCCATCCTGCTTCAGATCCATGGCTCACCCAGAGCCCTTTCACACTACACCATTATAGCACTATGATTACACTTTAACTGCCATGGCAGCATCCCATGGAATCCTAGGACTGTAGTTTGGTGAGGCTGTAGAGCTCTTTGACTGAGAATTCAAAATACCCCCGAACTGCAAATCCCAGGAACCCAGGGGATGTTACCATGGCAGTCAAAGTGGAATCATAGTGGTATAATTGTGTAGTATGGAAGGGCTCTTGTCTGCTGTTGGCCAAGACTGTACATGGCTTCAGTAGAGCATAAATATCTGCAGGTACTGAGTTTCAACGTAGCACAATAGATCAATGGCCACTGGATGTGGCTGACAATCCATTGTGCAAATGCAATGTGCAATGTCAATGCATGGAGGGAATTCACATTCACATGGGAACTCTGTGTACTTCAATGTGCTACTGCATGTGCTGCAGTCCACATGTGGAACTCTGCTTATGCTGCCCTCAGCTGGATATGACCATTCTACGTTGTTCAAAAAAAAATCACTCTGCATGTGTAGCCCAACTTATACCTGCATATGACACTAACTAGGTTCTATTCACATGCTGGATCCCCAATTGTTTATGGAAAACCTGCCAGCAAGATATGAGTTCAACTGCAGCCTTCATCTCATGGTTCCCAGAAACTGATATCCAGAAACATATGCCCCAAACCATGGAAATCAGGTGTAGTCTGGAACCAAAACACCATGTCTGTTTCTACTTGGAGTAGCCACACTGCTTTCATGATGGGGTGAGAAGAGATGGGGCAGTGACCCCCTGCTCTACCATTGCAGGTTTCCAGTTCTGCCGTCTTTGTGTTTTGAGGATGGTGGCAACAGAGAGGGGGGAGCAAGTTCTTGGTAGTGATTAATTGCTAACCCATGTTGTTTTTCAGAAAGACATATAATTGCAGAAAAGTTGATCGCATTTATGAATTAGACATCTGCGTTATTCTAGACAGCCCATCTGACTCTTCTTAATTTGATACTTTTCAAAGTCCCTCTACAGCTGGCTATGTGCATTAGAAATATCCGCCAAGCATGTGTTTTCCTGTGACTGCATTCTAAGCCTTTGACATATAACGAACAAAAGGGATACAAAATGCACTGTTATAAGTTTCTTCTTCTCTCTTTCTCTTTTTTTTCACCTTCATCGCATGGGGAGCAAGGGGGACACAGAAAACATGAGCCTGGCTATGTGGAATTTTAAAGAGGTGCTCCAAGGTTACCCGGAGATGGGAACGGTGTCAGAATCACTTCTGATGAGAATTCCAGATCCTGCAAAATCTTAAAACAGCCCAAGTTCCTCAGCTCTTCAGAGCTTGTGAGGTTTGCTTGTATGATTCAAAATGTGTTCTCCTTGAATATTTTGGTTTAGAATTCTGACAGAAACAGGGTAGAAATGGAGGGGGGAACTGTAAATTGTCTTATTTGCAAATGAGTTGTTCTATAGTTGACTGTAGTTGGGAATAGTAGCAAGAAAGTAAGGTATGGCAAAATTCTCTTGAAGTTAATGTGATGTATGCATTTATGACTGAGTAATCAGGCCCAATCAATCAGGAATCTGATCTATACGATGGATGCTGAGAAGGTACCTCCAGTTTCTGCACAAGTATGATATCATGTGCAATGCAGAAGAATGATTATGTGTTCCAGTCCATTGTATGGGCTACCCCATTTCCAATGTCTATTAAATACATGGGTGGATGAATACATGCATCAGCTCTGAATGCCCAAATCTTGCCGTAGAACATGGAAAATGACAGTTTTGGGATACAGCTCTCAGAATCCCCTGGCCAGCATGGACACAGTGGTTGAGATAGGAAAAGCTTCTCTGTTTGTACTTACCTTTGACAAGACCATTTCTGCCCTACCCTGTCATAGTGCTATCACTCCACTTTCAGCATCCTATGGAATCCTGGGGTTCGCAGTTTAGGGAGGGGGCTTTAAAATTCTGAGCCAGGGAGCTCTTGGGCCTCAGTAAAATGCAAACCCCAGAATTGCACAGGAGGTTGAAAGTGGAATAATAGCACTATAACAAGGTAGGGCAGAAATGGCCTCAGTTGAGTATACTTAACTAAGCAGCTGTTTCCTAAATATTTAATCTGAGTGAAGACCTGGTTCAGTGAAATCTTTAGGATGCTCATGGTGTGGATCTCCAGAGCACTGAAGAAGCAGCTGACTCTGAGAAAGGGTGCAAGTCTCTTCTGGCCCAATTGCGTTTTAGATGTTCACAGGGCAAGTATGGAAGACTAACATGGAATGACTCATTGAAAAACTTGCAGAGAAAACTCAATGAGTCTCTGGTCCAATGCGCCAGTAAGGGCTTTACACCCTTTGAAGTAGAGCTTTGCTCTCCAGAAAGGCACAGGGGACAGAGGAAAAGCAATAAAATATTCAAAACCCACCCCTCTCTATATCAGAAAATGAATATTTTATGGCAGGAGTTATTTACGTTTTGTGTCCCCAAATAGCCTTTAATTACTTCTTACCCTCATTCCCCTCTTGACTTTAATTAAGTTTTCTTTCCCTGCCTGCCAAAAGTTCCAAAGACAGTCTTGCAGGTGAGTTTTGTATCATGTCTTGTGCTGGTAAGAACAGTTTATGGACCTTACTTTAAGCATCACATAACTGCTACTTACTCAGAATTCTGCAATACTAGTTTTCAATTCAGATTGTATAGTTGAATATATCTCCAAATTAGACCCATATTCCTCTGCCTTCTACTGCATTTTGAGAGTCCACTATTATGTATGCTGGAATGGATCCAACTCATATTGTATTTTAGGCATAGATCTATTTGGAATGGGAAAAGCCAGCTTTATTGAGCACCTATTGGCTAATGTCTGTGACTCCATCAGTATTTCTTCGTTCTCTGGATCAGTTCTATTATTTGTAATGTGTGTTATTTCTAGGTGTGCCCTCTCTGGTGTCAGGCTCCACCCAAATTTAATTTGAATCTCCAATCAATGAAAGAATGAGCATCATGCCATCTTCACCAGTGATAGGATCAGGGGAATTGCAGTGAAGACTTTGGATTTGCAGTCCACAACATTTGAAAGACTGCATGAGTCCCAGCCTTGTGTTAGTGTCTGCACCCCCAGACTTGGACAGATTACTTTAGGGATTGCAGAAGACCTTGCTGGTTGGGAAATTCTGGGAGATGTAATCCTGCTAATAGTTTTTCCAAGTTCCATTGTTTCCTCCTCACTTGACCCCTTCCCAGATGAGATTACGTAGCAGGCACAGGTCAGCAGGTATTTTAATTATGCATAATTCCCCAGATTTGTATCCCTCAAAGGCATTGTGGGAAATTTATAATGGTAGGTGTTGTGTCACTGTTAGACAACCCCAAGCTGGGTGGCTGCTGCTAGTGGTGGGAAGTTTATAAAGCAAGTTTTAGTATCTTGCCAAGCTTCTGGGGCCCTATAAAATTGTCCTCTAAAATCTGTGCACATCTCTGTGAATTCATACCACTCTTCCTTTTCTGTCACTTATTGCAAGTGTATTCTCTTTATTAATATACTAAATTGTATTCTGAGTGCATCTTTTTAGAAGAATTATCCAACTAGCTTTCTCTCTCTCTCTCTCTCTCTCTCTCTCTCTCTCTCTCTCTCTCTCTCTTCAATTTCTGTCAACCTCATACATATTTTATTTCTTACCAGGACACTCAGCAAAACAAAACAAAAATCTGACCATTCTTAGGGAAGTCTAAGACATTCTATAGTCAAGCCACAGGTTATATCTTCATGGATTAGACAGTGACCTATGACCTTACAAAGAAGTTCTGTCAGCACTCTGCAAAACACTCCAAGCTTTTATCAAACATCACACAAAAACAAACTGAATGATATAGTTTCCCTCCAGCAAGACCCAGTGGTGCTATACTGTTCACTTTGTTGCTTGAGACAGCTTGCTCAGTTTCTTCTTGGGTTCCAGCAACAGTGGCTGGTTTGGGACCCATCTTGCTTAAGAGGCCTCCATTCCATTTGACTGGCAACTGAGTCCAACAGTAACACTGGTGACAAGACAGTATCCGCCATTTGATGGCAACAGGATCCCTGCAGACTCCCTGGCCCACCCTGAAAAAGTGGTATGGCAGAGGAATAAGCAGGACTGTTCCTGCCAAATTGGGGCAGTTGGAAGATACACTTTCAGCATGTCATGGAGGAGGTGGAATGTATGATACCCTTGCTTGGGAAGGGGTAGAATACTTTTCATGCACTGATCCCTGGTTCAGACCTTGGCATCATCAATTTTACAATCTCAGTTTGCACATCAGGGAAAGGCCTGTGAGGTTCCTGTGGAGCCATTGTCAGATGTGTCAGTGTTCACCTGGGGGTGGATGAATGTATCTATACCATATAGCAATAGCAGTAGCAGTTAGCAGTTACATTTCTATACCACTTATCAGTGCTAAACATTTCCTTAGAGGTTTTACAATGTGTTTAGCTAATTGCCCCCAAAAAGCTGGGTATTCATTTTACTGAGCTACATTAGGACGGAAGGCTGAGTCAACCTGGAGCCCAGCAGGATTGAACTCACAACCTTGGGGCTGCAGTGCCGACATTTAACCACTGTACCACCAGAGTGGGCAAAGTAGAGCCCATACTCTGCATGGAGTCCTCAGAAGCCCCATTTGCAGCCCCTGAGCCCCTCAAAGCCCCCCAAAGCCCCAACACAACCAATTTTTTTTTAGGAGATTTGTTCCTCAAACAACCCAAAATGGCTCCAGTGGTTTTACACTCATAACATCCAAAACCCCCATGTATCCCCAAACCTATCTCCCCCCAAATCAACTAAAAACTGGTGAAAAATAAAACCAGAATTGATGTGACATCATTTCCATTCCTGTTGGTCGTGTCAGTGCAGCCCACTGGGAGATGCATGGGACCCCAACCCCTCCACAGTTGCTAACCTCTGATTCCACACTATATAATCATAACAGCATATCTCTCCTAGACTTGTGAGTTCTTCATTGAACTACAAAACCCCAGGATTCCCTAAGACACAGTTGTGCGTTTTAAAGTGGGTTCAAACTCCTATAATGAGGTGGTGCAGATGAACTCTTAGGATAAGACAGCTTTGTGTTCACTTTGCACACTGGAATCCCCATTTGAAGACTCTTTGCCAAGAAAAGTGTTAAACAGAGCAGCATCTCCCTGACTAAAACCAAGCCAATGAATAAACAATTGTGTAAAAGATTGCAAATAAAGTTTTCTTGATCCAATTGATCTCAAACTAATCAATGTCGTTCATCCACTGACAGACAAAACCAATACATGCTGATATCTTTGCATTATTGTCTCCCCCATCAAAGTGACTTAGCAATCTCTTTCCAAGGTGCTGACCTAGTGCAAAAAAAGAAAGCCAAGATTGAGCATATGTGTTTATTTTGTGTCTGCACTGAAATCCACTAGTTCTTGCGCACTGTGTGTGTCAGTGAGAAAGAGAGACAGAGAGAACTACCTTTTCAATGTTCACTGCAACGATTTTATTTGTAAAACATTAAACAGCATTTCATGAAAATTCATGTTCTAGACAAGTAATGCTTGTGTATGCCCTTTTTTTCCCGATTAAAATTGCAAGCAAATAAATCAACCCTCCACACCAATTTTCTGTTTTATATGCAAGGCATTATAATAGCCTGCATTTCGACTATGAGCTACCTTCTCGCAGATTGGAAATGGTTTATGATAATGTGCATACAGAGCAATGTGAGCCTGCATGCTGTGTAACTAACCAGTTAATGGAGAAAGCGTCTTCTTTTCTTTTTCTTCTTCATTTTTTTGGTTGGAGTACCTTGGTTTGAACAGAAAGGCATGATCTCCCAAGTGGAACCACTTTCCCCATTGTGTTAGATGGATGTAATTTAAACTAACCTACGCTGTTCTTCTTGTGCTATTTATTTAAAAGTATATTTATCCCACAATGAAACCCAGTGAGATGAAACGTCAGATCTAGAGAGGGCCCTCGGAGCAGTGAGAATTTTATATTGATTGGTATTGCAGAAAAATGGTGGCAGGTCACCTTTTGGCACTGATTGCTGATTGTCCTCCTCTAGACTGTCAATCATGACTATATTAATGATACAGCAAAGACCTAGGAATCTTCTTTCTGTCCCACCTTATTTTTTTCCCCCTTTAGCTTCTATTTTTGATTAATGAGATGAAAAAATATTGGCCGAAATTCAGCATGGGACCTATGTAAATGAAGTTACCTTGTGCAAGAAATAGAAATAAGTGGTTTTGTTACTGGGGGACATTGAGGTCCACCCGCAATGCCAGCATCTCCTTAAAATTTGGGGAAATTATAGCTCAAAGGAGGCCTGCAAGAGAAGAGAAATGGCAGGACCTATTCATACGGGAAGATATAGGCTTGTAGGTAGCCCGAAGAAGGCCAATTAATTTATAAACCAGCTGACATACATTTGGGCTTTTTAAAGAATAAACTTGAACCATCCATAATCACATGGACCCTAGTCTCCTTTTCTTCTGCTGGAAATGGAGCAACAGTCAGTGGGGTTGTTAGTTCTGCAGCTTTAACATTCCAGTCCTTTATCACCATTTCTTCAGCTCATTTCCAGGTTTGTGCAAACAATATTCTTGCAGCTGTGCTCATATAAGGAAAGAGTTCATATGTTCCCTGTAAGATTTGCACTGGGGCACCATATGGAGATCTGAAGAACAGAGATGCTCTGCACCTTCTAAACTAGCCTGATTCCCTGCCCCTGATGAGCAGCTGAAGATGTCAATGTCAAAGTAAAATTCAACTACCAACCAAAGGGGCATCTGTACATATAACAGGAAGGTGTGCCATCTTTACGTCAGGCAGTCCAAATCATGGAACAGTCTTGCAGACAGAATCATCACTGTGTCCCCAGAAATATATGATCAATGTACTTAGAATTAAAAACTTACATTCTGTTGCTAAACACATGTGTTCCATTACAGTGTGTCTTGCTAACAGGTTTTCTGATGGGTCTGTGTGTATCAGTACTGTTGTACTCCCCCCGCCCCGCAAAGCACAGCTTTCCAAAACCACAATATGAATATACTCACATACAACATTTCAGGAAAATTAGCCTATCAAATGCATGAACAATTGTGTTTCAATGGGTGTTGGTATAGACAGTGGCTGTCATTCTATGAGTGAGACATGCATATATAGGTTGTGCTACACATATAGGGCAAATTATTTGTTTTAGTTCCATGAGCTGCCTCTGTTGACAGTGGTAGAAAAAGAGTGGTACACACATCAGTACTGAGAACTGTGACTACACACTGTGCATTGTACGTTGCGATTGCAGATTACAAACTCTCCTTGCACAATGACACTCTGTCATTGAGGTTTGTTGCACAATGTTGTCATTCTGCACGGGGTTGCAGGGTGCTAATGGAACACATTTCCATATGTATATATTTATAGTATGGTGAGGGGATGCTGAATTGTAGCCCTTATCTCCCTGTCTCATAATTCTTCTTCACTCATAGGAGATAGACTGCAAACAATCTGAACAGAAGTGAATACTTGGGGTATATGAACTTGTCTTATTTGAGGCCATTCTGAATACCCATCTAGCGCAGTATCTACTCTGATTTGCAAGGGGATCTTAGGCTTATAGGAGGTCACCTACTACCTGATGTTTTGTTTTTTTGAAAGATATACCCTTGGGGATGATACCTGGTGTGGTGGCTTTGAGAAGTCCACAGTCAGAAGTCCCATCTCTTGATTGTCCTGGAGATTGCCGCATTGAACACCTGAAGGAGCTTATACATGAGCCAGACCTGTTGGTCCCCGTAACCCAGTTTTATCTTGTCTGATTGGCAGCCACACTGGTGGAAGTTCTTTCCAAGTTTGTTATCTGAGATGCTTTACTGGAGATTCTGAAGACTTGACATGGGAACTTGTGTATGCAAAGCACGTAACCAGTGAGCTCAGGTTGCTCCCTAGAGCAGAGATGCCAAAGCATCCCTTCAAAATGTTTGTCTTATGCAGCGAGGAGGTCAGGAGACTGGAGTTGTATCCGAAGCACCTTCTTAAACTTTGTGAGTAGGGAACTGAGGCATCACAGCAATTACTTAAAAAGAACAACCCACCTCTTTACAAAAGTCGGGGCCATTAGTACAAACCCACCAAGTTTTCAGGACGCCTTAGTGTGGCGTCGGTGGAAAATGTGGGAAGCATCGGAGGCGAGATCTCTCAGATCCCAACTGTCTCAGAGATGTCCAGTCAATTTTGTTTGTGTTTGTTTCTGAGGTGGGAGGTGGCAATGGAAATTTTAATGACTTCCCTGAGGGGCTGACTCTCAAGAAGTGCCTCCCAATGCTTCTCTCTTTGCTTATTTATGGCAGCTCCCAGTTATCAGAGCCCTGGCTGTCCAATTAGCTTAACGACCAGAGGCTCCTCAGCCAGTCTTACATTATGCTGTCTCAGAGCTATGTAATCCCTTCTTAATGACATGGTACATTCCAAGCCCACTATATTAATTTCAAAGGGAAATGTCAGTATGTGAGTTGCAAGGAGGAGTCATTTGCTCCACAGGCTTCCAGCTGTGTAACGGCAAGGTTTCTAATGCGAAAAAGAGTGACGGAAATAAGTGCTTGTTTCTTCCTGTATATCTTCCCTCCACGTCCACAATGTCCTGTTGATCTCTTGATGATTGAAACTACTTCACAGGTCATGTTTTTTAGCTGGCCAGCTGGGGGTCAAAGGGAGCGTGAAGTTAAAGGCGTGTTAGGATCGACATTTGGAATGATAAACGCATGTTGGGACTAGGGATGTATATGCTGGAATCCTAGATGAACTACTTAGTTACATCTGCATGACTACCTTGTTTGGCATAATTATGTCTGCATAACGAAATAACATTTTACATAACTAAGGCCCTTTCGGCATCCTACCTCTTCTCGGCGCTGGGGTGTGGTGCTCGCGTGAGCAGCCTCTTGTGAGAGGCCCTAGCACACTCTCTTCAGCTCTTCAGGACCTTCCCAGGCTGCACTGAGACAGGAAGCATGACCGGCCCGGCTCCCGAGGCTCTGCACACCAGGTAAGTGAGCGCAGGGCCCAGGAGCAATGCACGATCACGCAGCATTTTCGGCTTAAAGCCAAAAATGCAAAGGTGTGCGATCGTTGCCTGCCGGCCCCTGGAGCCTTGCACAATTGTGAGGGTGTCATGCAGATCACTCCTCACAATCGCACGAGGCTCCAGGCCCTCTTTCTCATGGCAGATGCCGTGTGAAGAGGAATGTCTCCTGGACCAACTTCCCTGGCCCACTTTAATAGCCAACCACGAGACTAGGTGAAGATGGTCCATTCATCTTCTGATTGGAGTGCAAGGAAGATGACATTTCCACCCTCTTCTGTCAGTGAAGGACATTGCAAGAAGGAGTTCTGATGAGGTCCTGCTTCAGATTATTACAGCATTACTCACAAGGAAGAGGGGGTGGAAATATCATCCTATTTGTATTGCAGTTGGAAGCTGAATGGAACTCCTTCACCCAATTTGATGCCTGTATGTTAGAGCTGGGGAGGATATGGGCCTCCATGCATTATTGGACTGCAGCTTCCATAAGCCCTACACAGCATAGCCAATGGTGAAGACCCATGGTTGCTGCAGACTGACATCATCTGGAAGGCAACATGTCCTTCCCTGTAGATCTCACTCTAGCGTCAGACTTTTCTCATGAACATAAGGAGGATGGTGGAATCCAGTAATACGGATATGACAAATGAGCAGTCTTTTCTCTCTTGCGATTTTGATTTCATGAACACTGAATACTTGGGGTGGCAAAGAATTTTGTTGAATTCAACAGCCTTATCAAAAGATGTCTTGTGCAAAGGTTGACATCTTACCTCAGGAATGTACCAATGTGTCAGAGGGCATTTTGGAGAAAAAGTTTGAGATACAGGATTACTCAGCACGGCATTTCTCAGGCTGAGCTCTGCTATGGCTGCCTGCTCACCACCTATGGTCTTGCTCTGATAGCTCCCCTGAAGGCCTTTCCCTGGCTGGTGGAGAGAGGGAGGGGGATTGGTGAAACATCTACCTGTGCTTCATTGCCAGAGGCAGACCAATGGTGTCTTCTTCTAAGATCCACTGTGGGCTTGGCAGACGATGTCATCATTTTGTATCTACCTATGGACATAACAAGACATTTCTCCAAATTCTCAGCCAGTCACAGAATGGCCAATCAGGTGGGCTATCACAGCAACCCCCCTGAGTCCTGAGTGGAGTATGGAAGGAATACCAACGTAGTATTTTGAAAAGGGCACAGCAGGTGTAAAGTGGACTTTGGTTTGTGTATGCCACTAATTGAAAGCCAGTCAAAAACTTTACCCAAAAGCAACACACCCATTATAGAATGCAGAACGCAAAACACGTACAATTGAAATGCAAGCAAGCATACTATACTCAGTGGGGAGAGAGGGAAAGCATACCCTTAGCTGAAATGCATAAATCAATGCATACGTGAGGGAAAATGTGTTTCAAATACACATGAATTTCAATGCAAAACCTCCTTGCAAAGTCTAACAAAATTAAAACAGGAGGAAAACACAAAAGGTGATGTGGAGAAAAGCAGTAATATCGAAACTGATTTTCACATCATTATTGAATTCTTGAACAGGACCAGTCTCTTAAAATATCACCCCTATAACAGTGCTCAAATTGGCAAGTAACACTTAAAAAAAAAAATCCACATAATCTCTTTCAGTTATCTAGACTTGAGTGTATTCTGAGCCAAAAGTCAAAGCAAACAAACCAAATTAAACAACAGCAAGAACAACGAACAGTGAAGTACGCTATTCCCCCACGTGCAATGAATCTCTCGCCCCTTTATGCTTCCCTTTTAAATGACTCAATCATTTTTCTCCTGACTTCTTGAATTTTTAGAGGCAACAATTTCATACGTGGATGAAGTGCTAAACAAGTATCATTACCCTCTTTATCCATGATGCTCCGTGGAAGCATAAATTCAGCATTAAGATGATTCGAAAGAAGAGCTGAAGTGAATTTTAATAAAAGTCCCCAGTGAATTCACTGTTCAGTAACCAGACAGAATAAAAAATGAACAAACATTAAAGGATGTTACCAACCTTTATGAAAAAATAATATACAGATTATTTGTTTGTTTAGGTGACTAAATTTAGAGTGGTTGTTCAAGGTGTTTTTGGAAAAACAACAACAACTCTGAAACATTAGAAAGCAAATCCCTTTAGAAAGGGCATTGCTGGTTCATTCTTTTTGTGTCTGTTTGTGTCTTCTTTGATAGGATATTTGTGAAAGACTTTTTTTTATGCAGACAAATATTTCCTGCTTCCCTCCAGACTGTTTTGCATGTGCTTGTGTGTTTCAGAGCAACTTCATGGAGGGTAGATGAGTGAAATTACATCCTGTGTTGTTGTTTTCAATTTGCACAAGACTTTACATCATCTCTTATTCAAGACATGAGACCAAGGCTTGAGGGAGGGGAATATGTTTTGGACTACAACTCCCAGAATCCCCTGACAGTTGTACCAGAACCTGGAAATTGTTCACATAGCAGCCCTCAAAAGAACTTGTGCAAACAGAGAAGAATAACATTAGAAGTAGATTCAGTGTATCTGATGTTACTTATAGAAGAGTAATCTGGTTTCACTAGAATCCCCTGCTCCAAGAACCTGGAAAAGTTACTTTTTGGACTATGCCTCCCAGAATTGTATGTTTGGTCAGGCTGAAAAGTGTAGTCCAAACAGAACTCTTCATATTCCAACAGTGCATGAATCCACAAGCATATGCTTACATGAGTATTTGCATGGCCCTAGTATTTGGTTCCAAATTTATGCAAAGACAAAAGAGAATGTAGAGTACAATAGAATGCAATGGTCTGATCAAAGGACTGCAGTGACCAGAAGAACGCTGTGTGTGTCTTCTTGTTTCTATTTTCAAACACGAACTGTCACTCACTGGTGGAATACTTGCCATGTATGCAGAAAGTCCCAGATTCAATTGCTGACGTCTCCAGGTAGGATCAACTGCCATTGCAACATCCTATGGAAACCTGGAATTTGTAGTTTTCTGAGGTCTGGAGAATATTCAGTCAGAGAGCTGTAGTGCCTCCCTAAACTACAACCCCAGGATTCCACAGGATGCAGCCTCAGCTGTAATCATGAGGGCAGCTGGTGGCTTTCAAGAATGTGCTGGGTTATAGTCCAAATTTTTAAAGGAACCAATCCAAGGTGCTAAGCCCAATCCATCCAGCACCTTGGATAGTTCCTTTAAGGCTTGGAGTAAAATCCAGAATTGATTCACACACACACCACCCTTGTTGACATGGTTAACCCCAGCTGCCATTGATCCCTGGGCGGAGAAGGGAAAATCTGTCAGTTTTGAGTTGGATGAAAGAAGAAATCGAGGTTTGAAAAACCCAAATGTGGTGAGAAGGAAGGGCAAGGAACACATTTTCCGATCCCTCTTCTATGCCAGAGGTGGGATTGGTTGCAGAAATCCCATGTTCACTCTCTTATCCACTCATTGCAGAACCACTCCAGTCCTGAAGATCTAAAAGTGTGGTTTGCTGCTGTTGTTATTTGCTGTCAAGTCAGCTTTGACTTATGACAACCTTGTCAGTGAGAGTCCTCTGAGACACCCTCCAAGGCATCAACAGCCCTGCAAATTCAGCTGTCAGCTGTCCTGCAAACTCAGTGCATCCTTGATCAATCCACCTGTAATACAGTCTTCTTCTTTTCCTACTGTCTTCTGCTCTACCAAGAATTACTATTTTTTATCGCTGAATAATGTCATCTCATGATATGGCCAAAGTGTGGCAGCCTCAATTCAGCCATTTTAGTTTCTAGAGTTCACATCTGATGAGCTCCAGAACACAAGATACTGTGTCTACAGACATAGGCCATTTCCACACTACGTTGTTATGATGTTATTATTCCACTTTCAACATCCTATGGAATCCTGGGGTTTGCAGTTTGGGGAGGGGCATTTAGAATTATCAACCAGAGAGCTCTTTGGCCTCAGTAAACTGTAAACCCCCCAATTCCACAGGATGTTGAAAGTGGAATAATAGCACTATAACAGTGGCCCTTTTTGCACCTTACCTTCGTCGCGGCGGTGGGGGGCGGCGCTCACACAAGCAGCCGTTTGCGCGAGCCGCTCACGGCAGCCCTTCTGCCTCCCACAGCTGTTTGCCAGTCACATGACCGTTGTGCTAGTGCCCTGCCCCTTCCTTTCGCAGCGCAGTCTGGGAGCTGTAGGCTGCACTGGGGGAGGAAGCGCGAACAGCCCGGCTCATCTGACGCACCACACGCAGGTAAGTGCACGAAGGCACCGTGAGCATTGTGCGACCACACAATATTTTCAGCTTAGAGCCAAAAATAAGAAAATGTGCGCGTCCCGCTTTAGACTCATGAGCATTGCGTGAATGGGAGTGCATGGTACAGACTGACACTCCCATTCATGTGACGCTCAAGGGGTCCTTGCGCTACAGAAACTGCGTGCGAAAAGGGCCAGTGTAGTGCAGAAATGGCCATAGACAGTAACCTCCCAATTCAGCTTTGTGCAGGTTCCAGCCATTTCTTTGGACTGACCTGATCGAATGTGCCACTCCTCTAACAACAAAGACAAAGGGCAAACTTCAGAGCTCATTTCTTGTGTCGATAACTTACAAGCTTCACGCTGAGGCCTACCAGCCAACACACCTGGACTATCTGATTTTCCATCTAGTTTCCCCTATGGGGATGGATTGTCGGTTGCATATACACATGATTTATGCAGTAAGGAAACTATTTCTGCAGATATTGATCAACACATCATAGTCTATTTTTTTAAAAAAATTACATGTTGTGTACAAGCTTAGTGCCCAGGGACAATCACAGCAAGCAATTATGATATATTTAAATTGAATCGTAACGAAAAGGCTCCCTACCATGTACTGTTACATTTTAAAGCAGTTGCCTAAAGACCTTGCCCATTTGTCTTGGATGTACCATTTTCATTGGTAATTTTGAGCATCACTGTTGCTTCAGCACAGCCAGGCAAGCTGTTCTGGAACAGAATAAGTTATGCTGCAGTTTCTCTTCTAGTATTTTATAGGGATATAATTCTTCACTAATCTTCTCCTCGAGGGAAGTGAAAGGTAATTTTAGCAATTTTCTTCTTGCTGTGGCAGTCTTTGAAAACTGGAGTTTTAGATGACTATTTACAGTTCAAGACTTATTCTGAGCATAATTCATGCTTTGCTCACTAAACAACATTTTCTGTGGAGGAAAAAAACTGCGCAGAAAAATGCTGTTTTCTGTGCAAAACCAACCACGTGTGAATTTTGTGTAGAATAAGTCCTGTGAAGTGTTTCTTGAGAAATGTGATTTTCAAAATATTTTGAATATTCATTCAGTCTGTAGTATTTAATCACCCCTGAACTATGCACCAAGTAGAATCAGCATTTCTAGATCATTGCTTTGGATATTCATAGTTACATGCTTTGTCCATAACCTTCTTACAATATCTGGACGACTGTGTATGGGACCTTATTGAATCAATTAGTGAATCAACACTCATATAAAATCCCATTGATTAAGTGGTTTTGCTTCTAGATAGGGTTACCAAGAGGTCCTTGTTAGAAGACAGCAATGTCAGAAGGGCTAAACCTTCTACATCTTGTACATCTTGCTTCAATTTATGTTCCTCTCTGTTGTTGTTGCTGCTGTTGCTGTTGTAGCTGTGTGACTTCAAGTGGCTTATGGCAGCCCTAAGATGAACTTTTGCCTTTGCCTCTCTCTGAGACTAATGGCCTTTCCGCCCTTCATGGCTATAGTACTGTTATTCCACTTTCAACATCCTACAGGATTCTGGGGTTTGTGGTTTACTGAAGCCAAAGAGCTCTCTGGTTGAGAATTTTAAATGTCCCTCCCTAAACTGCAGACCCCAGGATTCCATGGGGTGTTGAAAGTGGAATGATGGAATGATGGCACTATAAAAGTGTAGTGTGGAAAGGCCTTGAGAGAGTGTGACTTGCCCAAGATCATCCAGTGGCTTTCCATAGCTGAGTGGAGATTGAACCCTGGTCTCCAAAGCCTTAGTCCAGTGTTCAAACCACTACACTGTGCTGGTTCTCACACCACTATTGCATGCTTGCTAGCACAGTGTTGGCCCCAGGAAGTGCACATTGCAGTGGGAGTGAGGGTCGTCATTCGGCTCTCTCACTCACTGCTCTATCCATATACCCTTAAACATTGCCAATCAGAGTGCAATCAAGCTCATCAGAATGCAATCAAGATGGTAGAATTTATAAATGAGGAAAAATAAACACACAAGCTAGGAAAAGCTGCAGCAGTTTGATTTTGCCTGAACCTGCTGGGAAGCATAAGATTCCATTTCCTCCTCTCTTTTTTCCCCTGCTGAGTTGCGTATGAACTATATTTGCATTTGGAACTCAGTTTGCAGCAACTGAAGTAAGCCAAGGGCAAAGGGGGAAGGTGGGAGGAGAAGAGGGAAACTGGGACATTTTAAAGGTAGCTGAAAAAGTGGGATGGCACAGGTTTAATTGGGACCACATCTGCCAAATCAGGACCATTGGAGCATATATGTCCACTCATCACTCCACCATCCATTACATATGATTTGAACTCAAACAAAATGCTAAGCAATGTGTTTCAAAGGATTTTTTCTTCCTTCTGTTCCATTTTTTAAAAAAAATTGCCACAGGTCTAGACAAATCTATCAAAATTAATCTACCTATCTAAAAGATTGTTCACAGTGAGCAACAAATACAAGCCAAATTGTTCTTACTAGGAGAGGGATGGAGGCTTTCTTACCTTGTTTGGCTCCATGCCGTATGGTGAACTGCAACAGCACACCAGTGCCGGCCTTACTCATCCACATGGTTTTCCTTTCAGGCTGGCATGCTGTTTTCTCTTTGACAACTTCCCAAGCAAGAATTCAAGTAACATCTCGAATCCCAACTGTGTTACGTATGTACTGAGTCAGCTTCAACAAAAAAGTCTTTCCATTTGTTTGGATGTGCTGTTAGAAAATTCATAGCATCTGCCAGCTTCGAGATTGTCAAATGCGGCAGAGGGATCAATAATTTAGAAACGTTTCCTTTAAAGTCTGCTTTATGGAAGGGAGGCCACTGTCATTCTTAATTTTGAAATGGCCAAATACCCAGACAGTGCCACCACCTGCTGTAATAGGAGGAACCCTGCTGGCTCCAGCAGGTAAGAGCTGCTAATAGCCTGATAAGGTTTGTTTGGTTGCTTGTTTTCTTAAATGACTGATATAACCAGTCGTATTTTTCAGAGGAATGAGTTTGATGGAACAGGTGCCACCATTGAGAAAGCTCTAAGTCTAGCACCCTCCAATTGTAATTAATTCGTTAATTAATTAAATTTATATCCCAGCACAGTACCCAAGGCAGTTTAAAACACAGACCATTTCTACACTACACTGTTATAGTGCTATTGTTCTATAGTTTCAACATCCTATGGAATCCTGGGGTTTGCAGTTTAGGAAGGGTGTTTAGAATTCTCAGCCAGAGAGCTCTTGGACCTCAGGAAACTACAAGCCCCAGAATCCCACCGGATGTTGAAAGTAGAATAATAGCATTATAACAGAAATGGCCACTGATGTATTTAAGTCTTTTACTCCAAGTCTCAAGTCAAGTCTCAAGTCTCTACCTTCAAGTCTCAAGTCAAGTCTCAAGTCCTTGAAGGTATTTTCAAGTCAAGACTCAAGTCAAGTCTCAAATCTGGAAGCCAATTTTATATCCCAACCAAAATTCCAGGATTATTGGATAGAGTGAAATAAATTCAGTTTTAACAATTTAAGCAGAGCTGGCTCTCCACATTTGCAATTTTGCCATCTGAAGCTTTGGAAGTGGGGAATAATTTATAATATAATTATTTATTTCACTTACTCCCCCTTACTGAAGATTCAAAAGATTTAGAAGGAAAGCTCCTTCTTCCTCAAGCCCATTGCCTAACACATTTGCTGTTCCCCTCTGAGAAATGCACCCTGAACTCTGAGGGCAAGTCTTGCCTTTTGCTCTTAGGAAACATTTTAGAAGGTTCCTCCCATATGCAGCAGGGACAGGCTGCTGAGCAGACCTCACACCTGCCCCAAGCCCATTGCCTAACCTGTTTGCTATTCCTCTCTGAGAACATTTCCGCACAACTCTGTTATAGCGCGATGATTCCACTTTCAACCTCCTATGGAATCCTGGGGTTTGCAATTCTGGGAGGGGCCGGCCGGCCCCTCCCGGAACTGCAAACCCCAGGATTCCATAGGAGGTTGAAAGTGGAATCATCGCACTATGACAGTGTCGTGTGGCTATAGTGCGATTATTCCCCTTTCAACATTTTATGGAATCCTGGGGTTTGCAGTTTAGGGAGGGGCATTTTTAATTCTCAGCCTTTGGCCTTAGTAAACTACAAACCCCAGAATTCCACAGGATGTTGAAAGTGGAATAAGCGCACTATGAGAGTGTAGGGCGGAAATGGCCTCAGAAATGCACTAACATTTTGGGCTTGAGAAAGGTTGTCCTGTGACCAGTAGGCAAAAAGAGATGGAGGCGTTGTTCAAAGTTGTAAGTTTTCTGGATGAATGTGTTATGTTACTGAACCAAGGACATCAAGTCATTCATTAAAAATGTACAGGTCTCGAGTCAAGTCAGCGTATCATTTATGGCCGAGCCGAGTTCAAGTCGAGTCACTGAAGATGCTTGAGTCCAAATTGAGTCCGAGTCTACATCACTGGAAATAGCCACAATTAAATAAAGAACTTTACAGATCTTGATGCTGAGACAATGGCTTGAGTCCTTGACGGGGAGCTTAGCATAGGAACTCTGAAGAGGAACTTAGCATAGGAGGTGCACAGGCTGTCAAAAATATGGACTCAGAGTCTTTAAGGCATTAATCTTGCTTTTGGCATTTCTTTTAACATGAGGAAGTTCATGCTTTACTTTGCGAGCTTCAAACATACTCTTTCAATGGCAATGAGAAAGAGAGAGAAAGCGGGGGGGGGGAAGGCTGTACATCCCATTCAACTTTAAATCTCAGAGTTAACTTTTAATACCATTACCTCATGTACAGAAGAAAATGTAAATTGCAAATATGCTGGCGATTATAACCTTTCTTCCTGACAGACATTGTAATATAAATGCAATAAATTGAATTTCTTCTTGAAAGAAATTTGAATACCTTTGGAGCGTTTTTAGCAAACCATCTCCAGCTTTTATGGCACGACTTCAATGGACTGCGAAGAAGTCATCTGCCGATGGCATGGCTGCTGCAACAGAAGGATAGAGTGCGGCAAAGGTATGCCAAGAAAAATAGAATGTACTTTATTGATATTCAAAATTTATTTTATTAAACTTGCACAGAAGGGCTTCTTAAAAAATGGAAGTGGCTTTTATTAGAAATGGCATTCATGTCATTAACTCTGTCAAGACTGCATTTTCCCTGAGAGAAAGCAAGCAAGTGTGTTTGAGAGACAGCAGGGGGAACAAATCAGCTTTCATATCTTGAATTTGTGGTGCACGGTGAGAACAAAAAGAGGTGATCACATGGTAAAACTATGCCTGGACTGTACCACTTCAGGGGACAGGAGCCCTTTCACACTACACAATTACAGCACTATGATCCCACTTTAACTGCTGTGGCAATGTCCCATTGAATCCTGGCATTTTCAGTTTTTAAGAGGAGGGATTTAGAGTTATTTGTTTGTTAGTTAAAGGTATTTCTATTGTTTCTCAGCTCTCAAGCAGCTTTTCCGCACAACACTCTTATAGCATGATGATTCCACTTTCAACCTCCTATGGAATCCTGGGGTTTGCAGGATTGGCCCCTCCCAGAACTGCAAACCCCAGGATTCCATCGGAGGTTGAAAGTGGAATCATCGCGCTATAAGAGTGTCATGCGGAAATGTTCCAGGAGTGATATTGCATCACACTTAATCATGTTTGGTGTTTCCAGGGAAGGGTTCTTGGAGTCCTTCTCTCAAAATTATTTCTACCCATTGTAAACATTTTAAAATAGTTTAGGGCATTTTTCAACCCAAAAGAAAGACGGTGTGGGGGGTCTGATTTAGGGGTGGAGGTTGCCTTGGCCTTTGGGAATTTTGTGGACTACCTGAGAGCCAAACTGTCCCACCAAAGGATGAGTATAATGTGATAGGACTGGCCCTGGGAAGAAGAGAACATGCAAACTTGCAAAGTTCAGTTTCATCTTTCCCAATGCACATGGGAAACCCCATTGTGTAGCACCTGCAACTTTCCAATATGCAAAAAGATTTCTGTTCTTTTCTTTTTTTAAAACTGGCTTGAATATGGCTCTGTGTCTAATTTATTATAACTTCGTGAGGCCTGAAAGACTTGGCCATTGATACGCTGTGGTTCTGTGAGATTTTGAAAGGTGGGCTGTTGCCCACTAAACTCTTGGGTTCTAAAAGTTAATTCCAACATGAAATACTGCCTCTTAATCTTTGGCTTCAGCACATGACAAACTTTCCAACTTTGGGAGCTTTTAGAAACTGGTAAGATGCTGTAACTCGTCAATAAATATGATCTATATGTGTCTAAGCACTGCCCCAGACCTGCCATTACAGTTAATGGCCTGTATATGTTTCCATTTCTATTGTAACCCCATATATATATATATATATCAGACTTGGTAATTCATCCATAAACATTTCCTCATGGCTGAAACTTGGTATGCACCATCAACCGAGGAATATTTTCTTTAAAATAAAATCTGTTTTGACATGAGGTTTACAGGTCTAGGGTATTATAAATAAAACAAAAAATGGCAAAGACTTCTTGTTTGAAAGCTGGTTAGTTCTGCAGGATGAGAAGTCATTTGGGCCTGGCATTCATAGTTGACTAGGAGAAAAGCCATACCTCTATGGCAGGCTAATTTGGGCATTTTCCATTCGTTCCGTGTGAGTGCCCATACATGTGTGCGCGTGTGAATACCTCTTCTGGTTTGTTCGACGATAATGATTTATGCATTATCCAAGGTTGTTAAAAAAGCTATGTGGACGTTACTTTTCCCTTGATGTTTATGAAAGGCAGATTCCAAACAGTTCACTCTGTGTTCTTGTTTGGATCCATTACACTCGAGTTTCTGGTCTGACTTTGTGATGGAAACTGACTCTTTCAGTCTAGTAGAAGACTTTCTCAAGGACAGGGGTGGGCAAATTCTGAAGGTCCAAGGCTGTTTTTTGCTCTCTTGCCTTGGTGAGCTGCACCCAGACCCCATATCCCTCAAATATTTTAGCCCGTAAAATGGGAAAATTTACCTCTCCAAAGCACTCTTTCTGTAGGAGTGGACATGATTTGCCAATTAAATGTAATTTTTGTCTCTCTTTGAGCCTCTTTTAGACCGCCAATGATTCTTTAGATACAGGAAATAATTGTCCAGTTGAGCCACATAGGGATGGGGAACATACTCATAGAGTTTTCTTGGACAAGGAATATTCAGAGGTGGCTTTGCCAGTTCCTTCCTCTGAAACAGAACTTTATTGCCAGTTTCCCAGTGGAATACTAATTGTTTAGCTTCCAAGACCAGATGGAATTTGGTGCTTTTATAGTATTTAAGTCTTGATGGGTGCTAGGGACTGAAAATTTGTCCCAGGACCTCCAGAAATTGCACATTTCTGCTCTGGACATAAGAAACTTTGGGGATTATAATTTGAAAAGGGAAACAGGGATCTCAGAAAGAGAATCCTCTGCAAATCAGAATTCCCAGGATTCTTTGGGAAGGAAATCCTCATAGTCAAGATAGTGTAGAGTTAATTTGTAATGGAGGTATGACTGTATAGCTAAGAACTTTTCTCTTTAATATAACCTATAATCTTGCACTCTTCTTTAAGTGTGTTGAGCAATCGCTCATGACAACAATAAAAGCAGTTGCATAAAATGAGGAAAAGTGATATGGAAATATGACACGCAGCCCAGGAGCTTGGGTCTCAATGCAGTAGAAAAGAAGAAATCTGGCTCCAGATCTAATATCTTAAGATGGATGAGTTGGCCCTTAAGTCAACATGATTGATTTGTGGAGCACTTGAGGTGGAAACTAACAGAGTCTCACATCTTAAAGAGATGCTTGGGATTGGCTAAGCGGTTGGGTGTAACCTCCGTAATTATTGATACTGTTGGGCTTGGGAGTATGTCTGCACAAACAGAATTATTAAAACAACATGTGAAGTTGAGAAAGAACAAGAGAGAGAGAGGACAACCACATCCCAAATTTCACCTTAAGATCAGAACACCCATAAAGATGTTCATGTGGTGGTGTCTTTTTTTAAAAAAAAAATCAGGGTCATAAATGGCAAAAATGGGGTTTATGGTAGGAATGCCTACAAAATGTTCACTGGCCAACAATACAATCTTTTTATAAAGATGGAACACAGTGTTCTTCACATTTCTGGTTCCTAAGGAGCACAGCCTGGCTGCAGAAGCATTTGGCTGTGGAAGATCAGGCTTCAAAACACAAAAACAAAACAAGAAATTTGGGGGAAGAGTAGCACGCCTGCAACAGCGAGCAAGTTCTTATGGTTAATAAGGCTGGCATTCTGATGCTATGCCAACAGCATGTTCTCATTTTCACATCAACCGCTAACTGGGGTTTTACATGTGTACTGTCAGTGGAGTGTGGTTTTTGCCATGTAGCAGAATGATTTATATTGGTTCCAAAAAAAATGATGTAAAACACACACAAAACAGAGATTGACATATTTATATGCTTTTTGAGCTCCAGAAGGCTGGACACTCGCAAATGTTTGTATTTTTATATCATTTTTGCTCTATGACATTAGATTTCCACAAATGTTTGTAATCACACACTCTCCCTCCCCCTCCTCCTCTTCACATATTTTTTTTAAAATATGTTGAACTGAAGTAACTGTGGTTTTTATCCATCAGCATTCCTCCATTCGGATTTAAATTGTTGCCCACATTATTGCAACGTTGCAAATACACGCATACACACACACACACACACACACACAACTTGCTTACTCACACAGACATTTTGCTTCAAAGAAATGAGCAGATCCAAACATGCAAAAGGCACTAGATTTCATTTGAAAGAGAGGTCCATCTTAATACATTTTGTGTTGGGCTTGTTAAAAATAAGTAAAACAAGAGACCATCAATCCGCATGTGGAACTCTGTCTTCTATTTATTTCCACTATAATTATAACCATTTTTTTAAAAAAAAAGACATGTAGAACAGGGAACTTTGCTGCTAGGGAAGGAGCATGAGGATAAGTTCATGGACGAGCTGAGAGACCGCTCCCCTGGTAACTATACCTTAACTAGGGTGAAAGAATGGTTGGAAAGAAGTGGGTGGATTGAGCTGGTGCTAAACTCCATGATGACCAGCCACAAACCATGAGCAAAAAGTCCTGGCATATTTACGGGACATGGGAGTGGAAACAACCATTACAAGGCATGAAATTCTGAAACAGAAAGCCCTGATGTCAACTGGAACTATTGGCAGGGTGGAAGAGTGGTTTGTTAGATCATCTCTAACAGTAGGTTGGTTTTTTTTTTTTTTTGCCTTCAAGTTGTTTCTGACTTAGGACAACCCTAAGGCCACCTTATTACAGGGTTTTCTGGGGCTGAGAATGTGTAACATGCCCAAGGTCACCTGCTGGGTTTCCATGGCTGAGCAGAGAAATGAACCCTGGTCTCCAGCATCATAGTCCGCCGCTCAAACCACTACACAATGTTGGCTGTCATCTCTAACAGTATGAAGGGGAAATTTCCAGTGAAAGATGAACGTCATAATAATTAGGATAAATCATGCATTTTGCCATAGGGAAAGCACAGCATCATAAAAAGATATTGCTCCTTATCCAGGTTTTGAATGCTACCATCATCTCCAGTCCTGTGGAGTGGAATTCAGGGGTTTCTTATGTGGGATCACTGAAGGCAGAACTTGGAAAAAGTCCCCTTGCAAACTAGAGAAGATTTACAGGAGAACTTTAAAAAGAACTTACCCATAAGTTGTTACTGTTAAAAAGGCTCAGTTGTATTAACACTGTTCCCCAGTGGAAAGGAGAGAGTGTGTGAACAAAAACACTGGAGTCTGGGGTTTTTTTCCCGTTCAATGTATTAGGGATTTACACAGGTAATTCCCGTTAATACTAAAGGGAATGAAGTACTTAAGTCTGTGCTTTGCAGCAGAAGGAGAAAGAGAGAATGAGAATGAGGATGAATAAGTAAATCTTTGTGCTCATCAAGTGGAAGAAGGATCAAATCGGAATAAGGAAATAAAACATTTTCTCTGTGTGCTTAAGAAGCTGCTAATATCTGCACATTCTTTGAATATGCTAACTAGTCACCAATCAGCTAATATTCCACATTTCAGACCCCAGCTGAGTGGCATGGGAGAGGAAAGGAGTGAGAGAGTTTTTCTTGGTTGTGAAACAGCTGGAAAAAATTGCCCTTTTTTTTTGCTCGGATTGAATGCGATTCACATTTTAGGAGCGCCTTATGAACCCCTGGAATTATACCCTGACACTTTCCCCTTCCCGCAGTGCTAAGGCGCTAATAAAAGTGAATTGAATGAAAATATTATTTCCTCAAGTAGAGGGTATTAATATCCTGTTTAAGTTGAGCTGTCTGCTATTGTAAACTTTTTTCCTTTGCCTTCCTGTCAACCGTGTTGCCAGGGATGCGTCAGGGGGGGTTTTCTTGGTGATATGTGGACCTGGAACAAGAATCCGGGCTTGTTCTCACAACCATCTGGACTCCAGGAGGGACTTTAGCTCAGCGGTAGGTTGCATGCAGAAGTTCTCAGGTTCAAATGCTGGCATCTCCTGTTCACTTCAGTTACGTTGTTAAGCCAACCAGTTCATCATAAGACTAAACCGCTCTCAACAAGTCGGCCATTAAAACAACAACTACGTGACTGAATCTAAAACAAATGAAAGAAAATAAAAACTTTGAAACAAAAACATGGCATGGAAAGTTATTTTTATTGGGTTTCATCTTTGTTCACCTTTGACTCCTGTTAACCACCTTGAATGTTTTTGGAGATGGGTTTTTTAATGTATGTATGTGGGTGGGTGTGTAGGCAAAGTAGAAAGGCCAGCTACAATTAGTCTTAAATAAATATTGGAATTTTACAACAGTCCCTCCGACCCACCCCTTGAAACTGGAAGGGTGCAATTTGTAATTATTATTTCATGGAAGGTCTTTCCGAAAAGGAGACGTGGTATTGTGAAAACAGTGTGCTAATTTGCGGTGATGAATTTACAATGAAAACAGAAATGTCCTTAACAGTTCCATATCCTGGAGAGCGTAAAACTCCCACAACCTGTTTTTCCAAAAGGGTGTGTTTCTACATCTGCTCCAGGCTCAAATTTCTTTAATTTAAAATGTCCGTACCCAATGTTTGCATTTGAGTTTCACACCGGGATTTTCAGTTATGCTGTTCTCTGTACCTGGTGTGCTCCAATAGGCATTTCTAAGAGTCTCTTTCCACCTATTCTGACCAATTGACGGTAGCAAATATTGCCATGAAAAAGTGCTACATAAGAATATGGGAAGTGGGAAATGTGAAGTCCATGGGTCAAATTTGGCTCTCAGGTGGGGTCAGCTGGGATCCTTTGGAACTTCCCTTTCTAAGCACCTTCCAGATTGTTATTGTTGTTGCATCCTGCTTTTATTTGTGATAGTGTTGGGTAGTAGATTGACTGTTTGAGTAGCACTCTGAGAGACCAAGATTCAAATCTATGCTCAGCCCCAGAAACCCACTGGATGACCTTGAGCAAGCCACACGCTCTCAGACTCAGACAATCGCAATAGCACACACCCCAGTGATTTGTGTTGCTTGTCAACTGGTTGTATGGCAGGCCATACCTGCTGAAATTCCCATGGGGCTACGCTCCCCTTTTACAGCATCAAATCTGTGAAACTGAAATCTGCAAATGTGAATGGCCACCTGTCTATAAGCCTGTGGCATAGATATGAACAAGTAGGTTTCTTCCAACTAACTATAATTTTCAATGCCCTTCAAAAGCACCTTGAGTGAAAGGGGTCATTGCAGTGAGCCTGGATGGCACCCAGGGTCTGTCTGAGGCCATTTCTACACTACACTGCTATAATGCTATTATTCCACTTTCAACATCCTATGGAATCCTGGGATTTGTAGTTTAGGGAGAGGCCTTTAGAATTCTCAGACAGAGAACTCTTTGGCCTCAGTAAACTACAAACCCCAGAATTCCACAGGAGGTTGAAAGTGTTAAACCCCAGAATTCCACAGGAGTTGAAAGTGGAATAATAATAGCACTATAACAGTGTAGTGCAGAAATGGTCTGAGATACCTGCTTGGCTGAACACGTTGGTTGTACCTGATGCTTGAGGCAGGCTTTTCTCACAATGCTTCAAGTTGGGGTCTTCACAAAATCTTGATCAATGACATGGCCCTACGAGACCTATTCTATATCCTCCAACCACCCTCATTTGGCAGGAACAGTCCCAATTAATCTTCTGTCCTCCCACTTGTTCAGCCGCTTTTAAAATGTTCCAGTTTCTCTCCTTCCTCTCACTTTCCCCTTTGTCCTCAGCGTACCTCAATTGCTGCAAAATAAGTTCAAAGTGCAACAGCAGTTTGCGCTCAACAGAGGGAGGGGAGAGGAACTTGACTTTCCCTGTAGACTGAAGCAAAAGCAAACTGCTGTAGTCTCCCTAAGCTTCTGTATTGATGGTATTAATTACATTTGACTTCTTGATCACATGCTTATGTTATTTGGCCATCTCTGTCCCAGTTTTCATCTGTGAAATGCTGGAGGCTATACTATTTATTAGATCTGGGGGTTATATGGGAGGTTCAGTTCTTAGAAGATTTTTCAGGCCATAAATAGGCCTAATCGGCCTCCTTGGCTACAGGCATCTGGACACCCACCCACTGCTTCAACTTGGTTATCTCTAGACATTTGCTGGTCATCTTCTGGGGACCGGGAGGGAACTTATATCTTATGGGGATTATTGTATGAATTATAAAATATATGTGTATAGGTTGTTGAATACACAGGCTTAGCATGGTAGCCCCTTGTCCTTTGTCCCCGTGGACAGGGATTAAGGTGAGTGAAGGGACACCAGAGCACTCAAAGGTATTGGGGAAAATAGGCATGGGAGGAGCTTCAGGGCTGGCTTATAAATCTGTGTAACAAGCCAGAACCAGTGGGCTGGCCTCATCCACTCTCCACTAGCCATTACATGGCTTGGACTTGAGTGGGGAGCAGGCTGATCCAGCGTAGATATTGAACCTGAAAGAATGGCTGGATTAACACCACAGGCATGATTCTTGCCTTTTCCTCTTCTTCTCATAAATAAAATTATGAGTGATGTTAATTCCAAACAGGGGTGTCTGGCTTTTTTATCAACACAATGTTTTTTACCCCTTCTAATATTTCTTTCTTCTCTTTAGAAAGTTAAGAAGTTCTGGCAAGGCTCTCTCCTAACGTGGTCAAAGAAAAAGGAAAGGAAGCTTCAACAAACAAGCCAGTGGCTCTTCTTGACAGCACATCCATTTCGCCTTGTGGATAGACATGAGAAGTTTGCATGCCACAGATGTTGAAGAAAAAACAACACACATTGACACACCAAAACTTGCTGAGCTGTTATCCCTTGAAGCTATTAGTCAAGATCCTTCTCATTTTGTTACAGTCTCTTGTGGGGTTTTCTCCCTCTCCCTGAGTTTTTATGGTAGAACAGCACTGCAAAATCTTAAAGTGTTTCTCCTCTTTCTTCCCCTCCTTCTCTCCATCTACAGCTTTAATCTCTTTTACATCTGTGTCGGACTCCAGAAAAGCAAGGAAGGGCAAAAATGGATCAATCCAGCAAGGCAGTAGGGAAGCTCTTTAGGACGGTGTTGAAATAACACCTGTCTAGTCCTGACAGATTTCAGTACGATGAGGTGTGGAAGAAGAAGAAGGAGAGGAAGGGAAAAGACAAAGAGCATGAGGTAATCTGAGGGGATTTTTCTTTCTTTCTTTCAAACATAAGTATTGATATTCCCTTTTGGTATATTTCTGAAACTATACATATGTGGGTTCTTTGGAAATTTTTAGAAGAAACAGCTGGATATTACAATGCAACTGTCTTTTTTACTTAGTCTCTTTATATGACTGACTTAATGCTTATGGATTTTTCCCCTCCCATCTCCCTCCTTTTGTATTTGTCTTTAGACCTGCAGCTTTCACAGATATGGTTGTGACCATCTCGGTCTCAAAGTCCTGACTCAGAATGAACAGAAGAATTAAGATGAGCACCAGCTCTGATCAGTCAGCACTGATCTACCGTTTACAGGCTCATCCTCTAAAGCACAATGAGTACATTTTATGTTCATACTGTTGAGTAAAACATGCTGGCTGAGATCCTGCATTGTGCTTGCATAGGGTAAATCTACATGAACTTAGGTGCAAAGTTGTAGAGACAAAAATAATATTCCAAAATATTTGCAAATGGTCAACACACACACACACACACACACACTTTTGAGTGTTCAGGAACCCTGATGAGAGGAATCCTGGAATGATGATAATGTTTTCAGTTTGGAACTTAACCTGGGCAAAATTTGCACATGTTGATTTGTACAGGATACGGCATCTTCTGAGCAGAAAATAATACTTCCTGTGCAGAAAATACTGTAATTAGGCGTTTAGCCTGGACAAAAGTTGCACAGGGTTGACTTGCATAGCAAACAACATTTTCTGCACAGGAAATGGTACTGTTGCACAGAAAATGCTGTTTTCTGGACAAAACAATCATTTGCGAAATTTGCACAGTACAAGTTGTAAATTGCGAATAGGCGTTGGAAACTTTTTCGCAGCAAGAAGAACATTATTACAATGACTTGTTACTTTGTTCAAGAAGAAACTCAGTGAAGAATTAATGTCTCTGCATAATTGTTGTGCTACACTACTTTTTTGTTGCCCACTGGCATTGTATAACTGACAGTGTAATCTACAAGTGTGCTTCTTTATTGTACCATCTGCAATAGTCCCCCAACAAGACATAAATGGTGCACCCCTTTCTAGTGAAAACAGCTTTGGGACTACACTTTTCCCAGGGCTGTTCTAAAAGTACAAATTCCAAATAAAAAAGCCTCCCAATGATGTCAGATCGCAACTCCCGCTGCTGTTTTATTTTTAATCATGCAAATGCTGTACATTATATTCAGAGGAAGACAATGGCAAACCACCTCTGAGTATTCATTGCTGAAGAAAAACCTATGAAATACATGAAGTTATCATAAGTCAGCAGGCGACTTCAAGGACCATACTATTGCTCTTGCATTTTTATACTTTTGTGAAGTTCATGTTTGAATTTGCCTTTGTACTGTATTTTGGGTGGGTGGATGAGCTGCCCTGAGTCATACTGAAGGGATAAATACGGGACAAACCAAATAACTAAATAATAAAACCAAATCAATGATGAATGGCAAAGAGTGTCTCACTTTTCTGTCCAAAATTATTTACAAATGGGAAGTTTTACAGCTGAAATCCAAAGATTAATTCCCTTGACCAGCATTAATTAGCTGTAGCTCTCTTGAGGTCTTTGAATCATACAAGAAAAGAGGCCCATTGGTGTTTCGTAGAGGTGTCCCTTTTGTAAAAGAGGAGAAGGAGGAAGAGCAGGGAGGAAGAAGAGTTCTCCTAGATGTAGATGCCAATAGTCGAGGACTGATTTTGGCCATGTGAAATTACTCTAAGTGGAGGAGACCAAGTCTAATGTAATAACTTGAGTATGTTAATGATACAGAAGCTTTGACACAGTTCCAATTATCAGCCTTTTTAACTTGACCATCTTTCCAAAGGAGATGACAGATAATAGGAGGCAGTCAGATATGTTAAGAATATACTTAGTTTTAAAGGCAACGAGACACTTAACTTGTCAGCAAACCAATTATTAATCAGTTTAATGGACTTTCACAAACCTACCACATCCCATGGACAATTGATTGGTTTACGTTCCATGCATACCGAGTAAGGTTTTTACTTGCTGTAGGGTCCTAAATAGAAAAGAGGTTTAAAAAAAAAAACCAGAGTTGACCTTACTGATGTACAACTGTAGCCAGTTATCTAGGGCAATACTTTGCAGAAGATAGATTTTTCCATTGTAGCAGAGGGAAGGGGCTTCTTCTACACAAGGGCTTCTTAGCACTCAAGTTTCTCTTGTTTAAATATCAGTGGGTTTAGGAAGGGTAGTGTTAGCATGAGGTCTGGCATATACAGTCTAGGTCAGCTAGACATCAAAGTTCAGAGCAGTGAATGAAGATCAAAGGTGCCAGAGGGAGGTGGACAGCCAAGGTCAACATGTTCAGGTTCCAAAAGAAGTCACTTCAAGGGAAGAAAATTAATGAATGGGAATCCATCAAATGGCTTACTTCATCTGAAAAATCACTCAGTACTGAGAAACCAAGTCTTCACAGATTCCTCTTGGCTCTTCAGTCACCTGATTCAGCTGGAATGATGAGTTACAGGGCCTTTTCACCCTACACAGTTACAGTGCTGTGATTCCATTTTAACTACCATGGAAACATCCTATGAGATCCTAGGATGTGGAGATTTGACAGGGACATTTAGAAGTCCCAGCTAGAGCACTTTAATGCCCCACTGGACTACAAACCTCAGAGTTCTATGGGATGAAGCCATGACAGTTAAAACAGAATCATAACACTATAACTGTGTAATGTGAAAAAGCCCACATTATCTCTCTCTGACCATTAATGGGCTGATGCTGCAGAACATCAATGACTGGGCCCATTCCTAAACTAGCTAAAACAGATGTGGGAATTGGCTTGGTTCTCCTGCCCAGATTAATCTACTTGTGGGCCACATGACACTGGTGGTGGTGGTGGAGCTAGGGTTGCCAACTGAAATAAGAAATAAGAATCTTGGCCCTTTAATAGATGTATAGAAGAAGAAATTTAAGCAGAGGTTGCTTGCCATATAAGTCCTTGCCAAGACATTAATTAAAAATAACATGAGATCAAACCGTTTATCTAATTGCTTCTTTTGTACATGTTACAAAGCATATGGGATAGCTGGTCAAACAACATAGGGAATCAATAATGACCCCAGATGTCAAAGCTGAGTCCAGCCATTGATTCATCCCAGTGTTAAAGTTCACCTCATCTGCTTAGGGTACGTTTCTCCAGGCTACTCAGAGCTCATGCATAATCTCCTATTCTAGTTAACGATGGACTGTCTTGTCACACTGTGACCTTTTTTAAGTCAAGGAGAAGGTGGATCTAGGTTTTAGCCAGTAAGAAGGCAACATGAATTCAACAGGACAACTTTGAAAAGACACACCTCACAATGCATTTGTTAACTTTTTTCCAAGACTGTGTTTTATTCATTTGTTCAAAAAATTTTTTTACAACCACTGCCCTTAAAGAGTAGCAAGTAGCACTTTAAAACCCCTGAAGATGCAACTATAGGTTCAAAGGCTGTGATCCTACATTGTAGCTGCAAATGACTTTAAAAACCAGTCCCCAAAATCCACCATAAAGGACAGGAAATCATTCTGAGTTACAGAGGTCTGTGGTGCAGTTGACTGGGGTGCTTCAGACTAATGACTGAAAGGGCTGGCTGCATCATCCTGAAGCTGAGAGGTAGGAACTGGCTGGCCACATCATCCTGAAGCACTCCACTCAACTGTACCAGAGACTTGCATCACCTGGAGTCAATCCTGAGATGTTAAGGTGGGTTTCAGGTGGCAAAGCTTCACTGATGTATTTAAGTCTTTTACTCAAGTCAAGTCTCAAATCTTTACCTTCAAGTCTCAAGTCCTTGCGAGATACTTTCAACTCAAGTCTGGAAGCCAGTTTCTGAAATGGGGAATAGGATCCTTCTTACTCTCCATTTCTGAAGCTTGAAAACCTTTAGAAGGGTCCTTCCCTGTGCTCTGGGGGTGAGTCTTGCCTTCTGCTGTTAGGAACAGTTTGAGAGGCCTCCTCTAATATTCAGTGGGGACAGGCTGCTGAGCAGACCTCAATCCCACCTTAAGTCCATTGCCTAACACATTAGCTGTTCTCTTCTGAAAACTGACCCAAGCTTTGAACTTGAGACAGATAGTCACATAACTAGTAGAGAGAAAGAGATGGAAGCATTGTTCAAAATTGCAAAGTTTCTATATGAATGTGTTATGTTGCTGAACCAAGGGCAGAAAGTCAGTCACTAAAAATAGACAAGTCACAAATCGAATCAAGTCAGTGTGTCCAAGTGACTTGAGTGTGACTTGAGTGACTTGAGTCTGAGTCAATTGACTCAAGTCTACATCACTGCAAAGCTGAATACAAAGCAATTATGGATCCATAATTCTTGATTATTGTTGTTGTTTGTGTGCCTTCAAGTTGTTTCTGACTTATGACTTATGGTGATCCTAGGGGACAACTATCATGAGGTTTTCTGAGGTGACATGACAGCTATATTTAAATATCTGAAGGGATGCCATGTAGAAAATAGAGCCAGCTTGTTTTCTGTTTTCCAGAAAGCAGAAAATGAACCAATGGGTTCAAATTACAAGAAGAAAAGATTCCATTTAAACATTGGGAAGAACTTCTTTACTGAAAGAACTGTTTAGGATTGGAATAAATGATCTCTGAGGGTGGTGGCTCCTCTTTCTTTGGATGTCTTTAATAGAAGGTTGGATGGACATTTTTGGGGAAGTGTTTTAGTTCAGTATGCCTGCATGGCAGGGGTTGGTTGTTGTGGTCCATTCCAACTTCAAGATTCCATAATTCTGTGAAATATTTTAAATAAACAAATTAATAGTGAGTTTAAGATTGCCATGTGATATAAAGGACAAGACTCCTATCCTTTTTATGACTGCATAGAAGAAGGCATTTCTGCTGCCTGCTGAAATCCTCTCTTTTGTTGTTATGTGCCTTCAAGTCATTTTCATCTTATGGTAACCCTAAAACAACCCTAAGTCAACCCTATCACTGGGTTTTCTGGGGCTGAGAGTGTGTGATGTGCCCAAAGTCACCCTGTGGGTTTCCATGGCTGAATGGAGAATCAAACCCCCATCTCACTAGGCAACCCTAATATTGTACAGGTCTGGAGGGCAAAAAAATCAAGCCTATATTTCTACAGATTTTTCTTATAAGCAAACTGTAGGGACTTCTTGCACAAAGCTTTCCATCCCTTTTATGCATGTGAACATTTAATACAGAAGGTTTTAGTTTTGCAGGTGAACTTCAGTTCCCTTGCATCCGGCAAGAAAGGAATACCGTATGGACATCTTTAATATGTATTATATTGTACAAAACGTAAATCTATGCTGTTTGAAGATCTGTTTACGACTGTCTGGAAATTTAATCCCTGCTAAGAACTCCAGAGATTTTAAAACATGTCGAGTCATCTTAAGTCTGCGTCCTAGGTATACATTTGACATTATATGCGTTCACAAGAAATTCATTTCAAGTACTACAAATGAGTCCTTTAGTAATACCCCGGAGTCATAATGTCTGTGACATAACGAACCCTCCTAAATTACAGCCTACGCTAATTAGATCGGCTATTGCTACATTCCGATCCCTGAAACAATTTGCTTAAAGTGGTAGCTACCTTTAATGAAAAGACACATAGCCGAAAAATGTCAGCAACCTTCTTCGATTCTGCATGACTTATTGTCTCAGGACTCGGGCGTATAAAGTACCTACACTCTTGCTGCCTCTTTGTGACCAATTGGGGCTGATCTTCTCATAAAAGAACAGGTTTATGAGATGTAGAGAATACATCATTCCCACAGGGAGGACCGTTTTTTTGTCCACCTGCTCTCCTCCCTGCTCCCCCTTCCCTTTTTACTGCAGTCTTTAAGTGTTTCCTAAGATTTAATCCTGACTTCCTCTTTAATGCATCTTTTTAAAAAGTTCATTTATGTTGTTAATGGCCTCCTTCTCCTTTCCCCCCTTTTAAGTTTTGCTCAAGTCTTCCATTCTCTTTCTGTAGAATGTTATGGATTGGTTATCAATATTACTCAGCCCTGCTTGGGAATCAGTCACTGGGATCGCCAATTGCGATGGACAGGCAGTCACTGCATTGGAAATTATATATATATCTGAGCGTGCTTGTGAAATCTTGTCCCAGACAGGTATTGATGAAAATGCTGCCTTGTTATTAAGTGGCTTTATCTGTTAACTAATAACTAACTAGCCAGCTGTTGCTGGAAATCAGGGACATCTTTGGCTTCCATGTCAATGGGGTAGTAAATCTACTCCAGGTTTTAATTTGAATTTGAAGGAGCTATCTGAGGTGCTGAATCTGATCTCCGATTTAGGTTCAGTACCTTGGATAGCTTATCTAAAGTTCAACCCAAAACCTAGAGCAGTTTCACCATCCCACTAATGTGGGAGCCACCACTGGTAGGAATATTCTTTTACATTCAGATCTGATCTGGGACTGATGTCTTTGTTGTCATAAGGTCTTCATTGCAGCTTACAAGAGGAGCATGTCATTTTCTGTGGCTGAGAGCCTATCTCACAGTCTATATTTCCTAACTTGATGATGGCTACCTTCCAGAAATGCAATGAAACCCTATTAGTGAATCATGAAGATGCACATTGGAGCAAAAGTGCATTTCTTTTAGAAAAATTATTAATTTTAACACTTTTAGTTCACATTGGCCAGCACACTTACTCATGCATTGGATTGCACATTTGGTCATGCATTCAGCTGTACAAGCTGCCATTCAACACAAGGGCTGTGAAACATAATTAACGTGCCACTCCACTAGCTGAGACCTACACTACACAACCCCAATGAATGATCTTGGCAGGAGTTGCATAATGCCTGTCTGAACATAAAGGCATAAACACACCCTAAAATTTTCACTTAGGCCCACAAGATGATACCTAAACAGAAACAGAATTTAGACGTAATGTTCCATGAGCGTAAAATAAAACGTAAAAATTTATATTTATTGTTGTCATGTGCATTCAGAATACCTGTATTTTGAGTTTTTTTTAAAAGAGATTTCTAAAATGTGGTGTGTGTTTGTCCCTCTCCGGTCCAGGGAGGGGCATGTGTGCCTCCTCCCAACCGTGAGTACTTACTCAATCACTCCTGCTGTACACAAAGCACACCAGTGCCAGAGGATGAGTTCCGGCACATGATGTCACATTACTCTGAGGTGATGCAAAAATGTCCCACTCAGCATGCAGTATTTTATTGTTATGTTATGTGCCTTCAAGTCAGGTCTCACTTGTAGCAACTCTCTGCTAGGGATTTTGTAGCAGGATTTTTCCAGAGGTTGTTTGCCATTGCCTTCCTCTGTGGCCGAGAAAACAGGACTGGCCCAAGGTTCCCCAGTGGGTCTCCATAGCCGAGCAGGGATTTATACCCTGGTCTCCTGGACTCCTAGTCTGGTACTCAGGCCGTGACACTCACGTAGGCATGATGCATTTCCAAAATGCATTTCAGCAAAGCTCATACGCCAACATTGCTTGGTTTTCTCAGTGTCTGCTCCCAGACTCAGAAACTCTGTGGTATATTTTCACCAATCTGCTCTTAATATATAGGCAGGTTTGCTATAGGTTTCATTCTGATTTATTTCACATGAGTAATGTGAATCAGCGCTTAGAGCTGAGAAAATGGCTAACATTTATAAATAAACATTTGTACAGTTTCTCCCACCTCCTCTGTCTTCTCTTTGCAGACCAAACAATTCTTTTTTCTTTTATCAAAAAAATAAAATAGAAGAGATGACAGGGTGAAACTGTCAACTCCCCTTTCAGAACGAGAAGTAAATTATTTGAGCCTGCCATGGTCCCTGATTGAATATCCTTTGAAGTAAATGATAGCTATAATTTAAAGCAACAGTTACCATATTTTCATCTGTCTCTCTCTCCCTGTCCCGCCCATGGCAGTCTTTTATGCCATGAAGTAGAAACCTACTGAAAAATAACCATAGCTATGCTTGAATATTCTAGAGGGATCCTTCGAGGTTCAACCTCTAATTGCCATCATATGTAGCTAATATTGCAAACATAACTGGCTAATGATAAGGTTACTGCACGTAATTTCTTGACAGAAGAAAGGTAAATTGAGAAAGAGATGCATTTGGGCTCTTCGCCCTCCCCTCAGTGCTTTTCAGTTAAACAAACTTTTGGAAAAGAAATCCTTTCTAGTTAGCATGCATAGTTCTTTCCCTGGAAAGAAAGAATTTCCAGGCCTGGCATGCAATGTGAATTACAGGGAAGGGATGTTGGATGATGGCTTCAGAGGCTTCTGGGTTTATGAAGCCATCTGTTCCCATCAAGGCAGCCCAAAATATTTTGCTACCAGAGGCAAAGAACAAGATGACAGCCATCCTCTCATTCTACATCCAAATGTGAGTTAGACTGGCAGTTGGATCTTTGACAGTGGAGCCTTCCACATACACAGGTATCATGCGATAATTTCATTCTACCTGCCATGGGTTTGTCCTATGGAATTCTGGGAGAGGCATTTAAAATCCATTCAAAAGTTGGTGCTGGAGGAGAGCTGTACTGACACCATGGACTGCCAAAATGAGAAATGAATAGGTCTTAGAGCAAATCAGGCCTCCACTCTCACTTGAAGTGTAGATGACTAAACGGAGGCTGTCGTACTTTGGACATATCATGAGATGATGTGACTCACTGGAAAAGATGATAGTTTTGGCATCATCAAAGGCAGTAGGGAAAGAAGGAGAACCACATTGCACTCAATCAAGGAAGGCACTGCCTAGAGGTTGCAAGAGCTGCAACTGGCGATCTTAGAGGTCTCTCCTTCGTAGGTTACCATAAATCAAAGTCGATTTGATGACAAAGGACAACAAGCAGAAACACAATTTAGAATTCTCAGCCAGAGATCTGTAGTGCCTCACCAAACTACTAAACCCCTGGATTCCAAAAATGAAGCCATGGCAGTTCAAGTGGAAACATATGGCTATAGTTGCATAGTGTGATGATGATGCAGCATCATGCACCATACTTGAAGACAGCAGCCTAGCTTAAGGGGTATAGGGTAGGCCAAATTAGCACAAAGCTCTCTTCTCCAACAGTTTGCTGCCCCCACCTAGCATATTCCATCAGGGGCGTCCCAGGTGGTGGTGCATCTCACCGGCTTCATTGGGAATCTCCACTTGTGCTCTATTAAGCTACTTTACCCATCTGCTCTTTCACAAACACAGTGTTGAGACTGAAGTAACTAACCAATTTACAGCTCTGGTCTATCAGAAACACTATGTTGGACTTCTGCTTGTCTTTTTTCCCCATGAAATTGTTCATAAAGGCTATGTCAAAGATGGTTGAATGAACAGAGATCTGTTGCCCTTTCAGCACATGAGTGTTGTTTAATTCAGCGTGCAGCTTCATCAGTATTTTTTTTAAGTGCTTATACAACACAGAGAGCTAGCATGGCATTTGAGCATTGGACTACAGTGGGAGAGACCAGGGTTCGAAGTTCTATTCGGCCATGGCAACATACCAGGTGACCTTGGGTAAGACACATTCTCTCTGGGCCCTATCACACTATGCTGTTGTAGAACTATTATTCCACTCTAACTGCTACGGCCACATCCTGTGGAATTCTAGGCTTTGTAGTTTAGTGAGGCCCAAGAGTTCTCTGGCTGAGAATTCAAAATGTCCCTCCCTAAACTGCAAACCTCAGATGCCATCGGATGTTGAAAGTGGAATAATAGCACTATAACGGCCCCTTCTTTGTGTTCAGTTTACTTCAGTTGCTGCAAACTGAGTTCAAAGTGTAAAAAAAATAGTTTGCACTCAGTTATCTCAGTAGTGAGGAGAGGAGGGGTTGGAGTCTTGCAAAGGCAGATTCCTGCAGCTTCTCCTGGCTTCTCCATTCTTCTTTGTTAATATCTTTTGCCATCTTGACCATACTCCGCTGTTGCTTGGCCACACGTGCCCCAGTTTTCATCTGTGAAATGGTAAAGCAGGGTTTCTCAGCCAAGATTCCTTAGGAGTTCTGTGAGAGATTGTTATTATTTTTTTAAAAAAAGTAAACATTTTTGAGCTATAGATATAATAATTTTTATCCTAGTGTTCCCCGAGACCTGAAAACTATTTTGAGCATTCCTCCAGGGTACAAAAAGGTAGAGAATGGCTCTGTTAGAAGGTATGTTGTTGCCGGGTTGGGAACATTCGAGGCCTGAAACTTCAGGACTGAAAAATAACCTAGGAATGCCCCCTTTTGATGCCACAGGGAGAAAGCCCTGGTGATGTCACAGAGCATAAACATAGAGCATCATTCACAGTTGCTCAGCAATTCAACTAGTAAAGGTCAAGTCTCTGAAAAGAGAAAATATATATCTGGTTGTTAAATGTTCTGCACTGGAACAGGAAAAAAAAAAAATCCCACACTTTTCCCAACTCTTGTTTCTAACACCTCTCCAAGCACTGCTTTTGAGAACACATGGGAGTTGTTGTACAGCCAAAGAATGTTTTCTAAGCACTGCTTCAAACAGAAAAGTTTACCAGGAGCTGCTCCAAAGCAGCCTGCAGCTGAGAAAGTGAAAGAATAATATAGGCCATTTCCGCCCTATACTGTTTTAGTGCTATTATTCCATTTTCAACTTCCCATGGAATTCTGGGATGTGTAGTCTGTTGAGGCCAAAAACCTCCCTGGCTGAGAATTCTAGATGCCCCTCCCTCAACTGCAAGCCCCAGGATTCCATAGGATGCTGAAAATGGAATAATAGCACTATAACAGTGCAGTGTGGAAAGGTCCTGAAATACTTGGGACCAGAAGTATTCCTTATTTTGGATATTTTTTCTTGAATTTTGGAATATAGTACCTTTCAGGAATAACCCCACATCTTGTTCATTTGCTACTTGTGTTATGGATGAGAAATGAGGTGGGAGAAAGATGGAGGATCTGTGAAACGGTAGGAACCCAACCATAATGCTCTGCATGAATCTGTGCCTCCCACCATTTCATAGATCCTCAGTCTCTCTCTTTTTGCTGCCAGATGCCCACTTTCACCTCCCAAGTGGCAGCTTTGGCACTTCTGCTCATTCAGTTCTCAGACCCTCAAAGGCAGAAATAGGCAGATGGAGGCAAAAAGTTTCAGCTTTTTGGAGATTTTCAGATTTTAGATTTCTAGAGAAGGTAGATTCAATCTGTTATCTGATTAAATGTCAAGGCAAGGTTAACCTAGAGGTTGCACCTTCTCACCTGTAAGACCAGAGAATAAGAGCCAGACCCAGAGACTCAACACCAGGCCTTGAGCTTTGGGAATCCTATTTGGCCTCAGCTTCAGTTTTCCAGGGATCTGATATCTAGTGTTATTGAATCTCTAGAAGCACATCAGGACAGTGGCTGAAGATGAAGGTGAAGGGTGCTGTTCTTAACAATGAGGTTAAATATGCATGTGGACAGAAATTATGTTATTCATCATACACATGTTAAATGTTCATTTAGGCTAATTACCTGAGAGCTCCCAGAAAAACGAGTGAGTTTAGCTTATTCACGAAATCTAAGCTTCCCTTCTGTCTCATTAGACTGAAGGCATCCATTTTATTATAAAAGCAGATTTTAATCTAATGTGTCTCCAAGGCTTAGGAAGAGCTTGAAGCTAAAATACGCTAATATTTTTGATCTCACTCTTTTGCTTTTGGCTGCATCCATCACTGGAATGCAGCCCCTGAAAACTTTTCTGAAATTGAATTTGGCCCTTTGAGCAAGAAAAATGGTCCCCACCATTGTCTTATTGGAGGGTGGGCAACTACCCAAGGTCCATACATCCCTGGTCATCACATCCCTAGATCTTCCAGGCCCTTGTGAGGCGGTGTTGAAAAAATAAGGGTCAGAGGAGGCAATGTAGTCATGTTTTTCACTCTTTGGGACTGTTTTAGGCCCAGAAGTGGTCTTTATTTTGAAAGCAGGACCTGAATCCAAAGTCACTGCCTGTTTTTTGGGGAAAAAAGGACTTTCCCTAGATCTGAATCATAAGAAAAAATAATCCTGGGGAAATGGTCTTTTCCTGGATCCCCGAGAGGGGGTACATGTATTTTAAGGGGAGAGAAAATGAATGTGGAGGCCTTATGAGCCATAAAAGAATAGCCTTGTGTGCCATACCTGGCCCAGGCTACAGTTTCCCCAGTTTTGACACTCTTTGGAATCCCACGTGGAGTATTAGTAATCCAGAGCTGAGTCAGCAAGGAACTGATGACCTCTTCTATAATGCATATTCCGTAAGGATACACTCTGACCCAGAGCTCCTTTTGCATTTCTCTGCGCTGAAATCTTAGTATCACAGCTTGGATTGGTTCGTCTTGGTCCGCGTATTCGACAACCACCAAAGCAACTCACAGCAATCTCTGCTTCCAGTGTCAGAGGCAGTACGCTTTTGTATATTAGTTGCTCAGAAACCAAAAACAGAGGATAACAGCGGCATTCATGCGCTTCTACAGTTTCCCACAGGCAATGAGATAGGCCTTTGGTTTGATCCATCGAAGTTCTTCTTATGTTCATTGAATCTACACAGCTTGCCAACATCCTATAGCTGATACTATCACCCTGAACAATTAGACTGTTCATAAACCTTCCGTGGCTTCCCACCATTACAGCCAATGGGAGCGGAGCTCATATAGTTAAAGGTGAGAGAAGGGCTTAAGGGACAGATGCTGGTCACCTTCTGCTCTTAAGAAATGACACAGACAGACGAAACTTCTCTTATTGCCTTTCCCTCCTGCATGGAGTAGTTACAAGAAAACTAGTCAATTCTAACATGAGATGAAAAGAATTCCCTTAAGGGACAGGACTCCCTCATTTTCTTCCTGATTTATCTTATCGGCTGCAGATGGGGTTGGAATCTAGGAAAAAGCTTTTTCTTTTTTTGCCTTTGGACAGACACATAGAGAGATGGGGTCAGCTGCCAAAAGAAAGCTGAATGTGGAAACCTAGCCTTCTGGCAGTAATCTTTTGCCTCCATCAGAAGCGGGCTTGCTCTTTCCCCTTTCCTGCCCCCTCCCCTTTAAAGCATCTCCAAAGAATTCAAAACTGTGAGACCTTTACTTCCAGGCATAGACCTTATCGGGAGAGATCTCTGTCTTCCTGGGCCTCGAGGGCTGGATTATTGTAATGTGCGCTGCATCTTGGGACGGCACCTGCAGCTGGGGAGGAGAAGCAAGGACACAGCAAAGGGAATCCTCAGGGGCTTTCACCTGTGGGAGCTGGCAGGGATGCCCGCTCTCCTTCCGACGACATGAGCAAGACACAGCTTGCAGCCTTTGGGTTATTTGAAAATAATACAAAAGGCGCATGAAACCCAGAACATGTGTTTTGAAAGTCTCCTTTTTTTATTAAAGTTGTAGCCGAACCATTGTTTATTTGGAAACAGACCAATAATGCTCTTCCAGTCTGATAACAGAATCTTGCAGCACTTTTAAAACTAACCAAGATATTTCAGCACCAGGTTTTGTGAACTGCAACTCATTTCTTTTGAGGCAAGGTATGCATCTTCTGCTGCAAGATACGTTTCTTCAGTTGCATCTGCAGAAGTGGACTAAAGTCCGCAGGTGAATCCACACTACACCATTATAACATTTTGATACCCTTTTAACTGGCACACCTCCACCGTATGTAATCTTGGGATCTGTAATTTTATACAGTATGTAGCCTTTACTGTCAGAGTGTTCTAGTGCCTCACTAAACTACAAATCCCATGATTGTGTACGGTGGAGTCATGGTAGTTAAAGTTGTTCCAAATTGCTTTAATTCTACGATGTGGATTCATTGTGGATTCTTTAATTCTACAATTCTGCAGTGTTGATTTATTCAAAAACAAACAGGTTCATTCTGAAGATGTTGCAAAGATTCTGCTTGCTTGCTTGCTTTCTCTGCAGTAGGTCTCTGAATTCTGGTAATTGGTTGCAAGTTTCTGTTTGTGGTGGCAGCAAGAACTTGTTTGTCTAGCGTTTGTTTTTTCCCCCAAGTTTGAGCTCTATGTATAAGTTAGCATGTGCTAAAATTATGCAAATCAGGTCCCGGTTTTGTGCCATTTTTGATTTAATACATTCTTCTTTTATAAAAAGAGATATCTCCAGAGTAATCGCAAGATCCCTTCTTCTCTTTTGTTTTTAATTTTCTATCTTTCTATCAGGACTAGAGGCCCTTTCATAGGCCCTTTTCGCACGGCATTTTTCATGTGAAAGAGGGCCTGGAGTGTCGTGCAATTGTGAGGAACGATCCACACGATGCACTCACAATTGTGCAACACTCCAGCGGCCGGCAGGCACCGAACACCTTTTCATTTTTGGGTAGGAGCCAAAAATGGTGCGCGATCGCACATTGCTCCTGGGCCCTGTGTGCACTTACCTGGCATGCGGAGCCTCCGGAGCCACACCAGTCACGCTTCCTGCCCCAGCACAGCCTGGGAAACTCCCAGGAAGGAAGGAAGAAGGGGGGCTCTCACGTGAGCAGGCAGCTCATACAGAGCTAAAAGACCCCGGATGCGAGAGCCTCTCACCAGTGGCTGCTCACGCGATCCCCGCACCCCAGCGCCGGAAGACGATAAGGTGCAGAAAGGGCCATAGTATACCACAGTAGCATTGTGATTCCACTTAAACAACTATGGCTCCTTTCTATGGAATCCTAGAGCTTGCAGTTTAGGGAGGGGTATTTAGAGAGTCAGCATGGTGTAGCGGTTGAGTGTTGAACTATGACCCTGGAGACCAGGGTCCAATTCTCCCCCAGTCGTGGAAACCCACTGGGTGACCTTTGGCATGTCACACACTCTCAGCCCCCAGAAAACCCTGTGATAGGTTCACCTTAGGGTTGCCATAAGTTGGAAACAACTTGAAAGCAAACAACAAAACAACAACAACGATTTAGAATTCTCAGCCAGAGAGCTCTAGTGCTTCACTAAACTACAAATCCCAAGATTCCATAGCATACAACTGTAGTGTCAAAGCAGAGTCAAGGTGCTATAATTTCATAGTGCGAAATGGCCCTTGTTATCTAATCTTTCAAAGAGAGAACTGCCCTATGTAAAATATCTCAGCCCCTTTCCATCTCAAATTGCAGGGGAAGTTCTTTGAAAGGGTACATGAAATTAAACCCTGTTACAAACCTTCTACCTCTGGTCGTTCCAATGTCCTTTCCTTAACATTAATGTATAAAGAAGTAGAAAAGATGAATGTCTTCTTTGTATGGCAGCAGCTCTGAGTTTCCGAGTGGCAGTGCTAAATAACGGACTAAGATGCAAAAAGGCCATTTTGTTGACTCGTTACTGAGGTGTCAGGTTAGAAAAAGCAAAGTACTCATGCAGTCAAATCGGCAAGGCGAAATTCCACCAGTGCAGCAAAACTCTGGTGGCCAGCTGAGCCGATTGGTCATCCAAATATGTATCTCCTGCAGAGCTTGAAAACCTTTCTGGACTATGATTCCCAGAATCAGCACTGATGGGTGGGTGTTTGTGAGCTGTTGTCCAAAAACGGAACTATTTGAAGCTCTCTTCTGAATGCACCACATCCGCAGAAACTTGCTAAGAAATAAAAAGTGAGGGATAAAACCACCAAAGGAACTTTTTTTTGTAAGGAACATGTTTGGAATTTTCCTCCATCTGAAAAAAGGACTTCCTCCCTCTCTCAATCCCTCCCTCTTTCTTTTGATTATATTCTTTAACCATCTGACTGAGGGCTAGATTATCAATGGTTCGGTTTTTGCAATTGCTCCAGGCCCATCACTAAGAGCCCAGTGCTGAAATGAAAAATTGCCACCTGCTTCCTTGTCTTCCTCAGTCACTTCCTGTATTTTCCCCGTGTTTGTGTAATCATCAGCATTTTGTGAAAGTTAAACCCGCAAATGCGAAGTTAAGTGATCAGTAGCTGTCATCACACCTTTGGGTAGAAAACGCCATAAATTAATTGTACGTTATAGAACAAATCTACTGTTTAACTCATTTTCATGAGATGAATCCAAATATTAGACAAATGGAGACAAAATATATATCCATGTAAACTTCCTGTTTGAGGTTACACTCTTGCTCTGTATCTTGTGGTATTTTGCATTCACATATCATGTGTCTTTCCTTGTCTTCTTCTCTCCTGCGGCATTTGGAGGATGCTTGGATTATTTATGCAGGCAGTCATAGATTAAGTGTGGCAATTATTGGCTGTTTGGGAATGGTTACCCTCATCATTATCCACAAATTCTGCCCAGCGAGTAGCCGAGCATTCATACGGAAAGGAAGGTATTTTTTCTCCACTGTCATACTTCCCTGTAAAAACACACACACACACACGCATGAAACCCTCCACTTTGGCTGTTTTGCTTGGAAATAAAATTTAATTTCAAGATGTTAATGCATCGGAAGCTTGAGTTGAACACATCGGGGGTAAGTAATTGTGATTCCCGTTTTAGCAGGCTGGCCTACTGACATGCATTTCCACCGGTGCTAAAAATAATGAGGAATTCAAGTGACACCCATTGATGTCTCCAAGTGCCATCACTTTCCTTGACCTAATTGATTGTAGCTATGCACCTCTGAGTGCTTTGCATAACCAGTTTAGACAGCAGGAACATTTCCCCCCGAATTGATTGACATATTTTATTTCTAACTTTAAGCTTAATCATGGGAAAGAAATGATTCATTTACACCTTCCAGACTTTGGGAACTTGACACAAAAGACAAGCAGGAGCTACGGGCTTCTCGGCTAAGCAACGGAATGCATGTCAGAGCAAAACTGGAGATAGATATATTATATATAATATTAACTTAGTTTATGAACCTGCTGAAAAGGCTGTGGATGATGCAATAAAAAAGATTCATTAAGTGGCAGTGGAAGTTCGTCTCCGTTCTAAAGGATATGTCAACCTAGACTTTCCGAAAAAAATTCCTTTACAGTGAAAAATAAAGGCATTTATTACTAAGTATCCCAGACTTTGGACTGCTCTGTACTGCACTGTTATAGTACTATTATTCCACCTTCTACATCCTGTGGAATTCTGGGGTTTGTAGTTTTCTGGGACCAAAGAGCTCTCTGGCTGAGAATTCTAAAGGCCCCTCCCTGAACTACAAATCCCAGGATTCCACAGGATGTTGAAAGTGGAATAATAGCACTATAACACCATTTCCGCACTACAGTTTTAAAGTGCTGCTATTCCACTATCAACCTCCTATGGAATTCTGGGGCTTGTAGTTTAGGGAACAACACTTCCAATTCTCAGTCAAAGAGCTCTTTGATCTCAGTAAACTACAAATCCCAGAATTCCACAGGGCATTGAAAGTGGAATAGCAGCAGTTTAACACTGTGGTGCGGAAATTACCAGTGTAGTGCAGAAATGGCCTTAGTCTGAGCAAAGGCTCTTTACAAGGTTCCATCCTGTGACTCTGCTTACCTCACAATGCTACAGTTTATAAAAACTGTGTGGAGACAGCTCACAGAACATGTGCAGAGGGCCTTTGTTTATGTGGGAAAAGAACTCTCAAAACACATGTACCTTTGCTTCCACTAAGACCGCACTAAATGCTTTCTGAGTTAAATTTCCTGGATAAAATTAGTCATTTGAGTTGAAGGCAAAATTGTTCCTGGAATATATTCTGCAGTACAGGCTTCCACCACTTATCTGACAGGTTAGCGACTGGAACACCGTCAGAAAATGGAACTGGTTGAAAAGCGCAACCCAGATACTGTACTATAGGGGGCATGAAGGATTTATGGAGGCTCACCCGGGACCGAGCACATGTGTACTGCTTGCAAAATCTCTCAGCTGGTTCCAAGCAAGCCTCCATAGACAAGAAGGACTGCTGAAAGAGCGGAACCCCCATCCAATTTATGGAACTTATTCTTAATTTGGAAGCGTCAAAAGAGCAAGTAGTCAGTCAGGGTGTCAAAAAATTGCAGTTTCCTGTACCGCTGCCTCCCCTTCCCTCTTTGGTCATACTATTTCACCTGTCGGACATTCCCTTAGTGTCGCTGTGTACTCTTCCTACGGCTTCTCTTCCCTTCCTGTATGAATCACATGGATGATCCCATGCCAACCCAGTGCCGCATCTCACATGGCAAGATCACTAGAGATCAGTCAATACCATGTGAATTGATGTTACTGGTCCAGTTTGGTTGCCATGTTATAACATCGCTGAGGGCAAAACAAGGGCAATTAATTAAAATAAGTGAATAAAATGAGAATTTCTGGAAACTGTCAAAAACAAAACAAAATAAATAAAATAAAATAAAATATGATGAAAAATAGTACCATTTATTTAAGAGCCAACTTGCTGCTTCCATGGCAGTAAGGTAGTGAATCCTCTTTGGGTTTTGGTCTGAACTTTAAGAATCTATTCAAGGTTCTGAGCCTATCTGGGGCCTGGGATCTGGTTCCTTCAATGTTCAAACTAAAGCCCAGAGTGGATGCACTACTCCACTGCCAGCCTCCATTTGTTCATCACACTTGTTTAGGAGAGGGCTCTAAATATGGTCTTCGACTGCAGTCCCCACCATTCCTCACCACCCTCTGTGCTGACTAGGGTGCTGGAAGTTGCTGACCAACAGCATCTGAATCAGTCCAAGGTGCGAAAAACCATCTCCAAAACTGGTGCAGCACCTTAGACAGTTCCTTTAAAGTTCCAACTAAAACCCAGAGCAACTTCTGTGTGCATGCGTGTGCGTGTATGCACACACTGCAGACTTTGGAAAATGTCTTTTGTTGGACTACAACTCCCAGAATCCCCAGTCAGCAGGCTGCTAAGCCTTTCTGCCTGGAGGAGTCTGGGATTTGTACTGCCAGAAAGAAAAATAATGCTTCCAAGCTTTGGTACCTTACCAAGATACATTCTTGTGCATGGCTGTCACTACTTGACTCTGCGAAGATCAGTAACAAAGCTGACTTAACAAAGGCTCGGGTTCATTGATGGTTAAAAGGCAGAAGCCAAACAGGGTAGATTTATTCCTCAGTGCTGGGACCTACCAGAGAGGGCAAGTGGTAATAAAGGGATATTTCCTCTTGCAGTGCTCAGGTGTATACTTGCCTCTCTCTCTCTCTCCCTCTCCCTCCTGCCTTCCTTGGCTGTTATAAATGTCCTTTAGCACTTTTCCCTCTCGCTAAAACTATATTCTCTAGTGTATGCGTGCGCATGCACACCGGCAAATGGAGGCTCTGTCGGAGTATTTAACATTGCTGGGAGCGAAGGAATGAAGTAGAGTCAGTGTTGATTATTAGTCATTAGCCACAAGGACATTCACTTAACATGTGAATAAATGAATGGCACCGTGTCCTAATGGGAATGGCCTTGGTGTACCTTTAAGCAAAATGTTGTTTAATATCCTTCATTTGCTGAATAAAGAGGCCTGTTGGACATACATTGTTAGCAAGCCTAGCCGTGGTGCACTCCATTGCCCATTCGGCGTATAGGAATTTAAAAAATCCTCTCTTTTTCTCTCTGTATATGCAGTATTCTCCAAAGATCTTCATCCACAGATATTAAATATTTTTCTTCCATAGTGCTATGGAATGTGATTCCTGCAATTTTTCCCAAAAGGAAGGGTTAACGTGTCTGTAATTTAAAGGGAGGGTGTAGAATCTTATTTAAACGGTGGAAAGGACTTGTTATTCTGCTTTGCATGCAAAGCATTCAGCATTAAAAAAAAAAGAAAAAGAAAAGAAACCTTTGATATCTTTATTGGTTTTTCTTAGATTAAAAAGCAATCAGGCTATAAGCCTTAATTTTCTTATAGCTGTTTGTTAACAGGGGAGATAAGGCTTTCAAAAATCGCTTGATTACCCTTTCTTTCCTCAGTCGTATCCTTGGAATGGTTTGAGGTACATGCCTTCCTTTATTAGATTTTATATTGTTCCTTTGTAACATCTCTTACATCCCTGATCAAAATCACACATGCTTTCTTTCTTTCTCTCTTTCTTCACTAAGGAACCAAAATAGAATGAACTAAAATAAAATAAAACCAGTCTGCATAGAAAGTACATGATTTAAACTGAATTTGCACATGGTTATGTTCAGGGAAACATAAATGACATTCACCATCACGGCAAAAGGTATGGCTCTCTTCAACTATAGGAGGGAAAACAAAGAAAGTCAATGAATGTGCAAATCACTTAAGACTGTACAAGTTATTTAACTCTAGAATCATCCCATGAAAGTGAATGGGTCTGCTTTGAAGTAAGTGCATCATGATCTGGAGAAAGCCCTTTAATCAGTACAATATAGATTCTTGCTTTTGTGAGTCATCCTAGTGCAGTAAATATAGACGGTGAACGAATTCAGTGTTACCATATTAAGGAGTGCAGGAGATGATTATATGATGTCAAAGAAATACCACCCAGAGCCTTTCCTTTCACCCCACTCTCTCAAGGAATAAAATGTACCAGCCCTCCACAAATAGAAAGACATTCACCATAAATACATTTTTGCTGTTTGTTTGTTTTAATTAGCAGGCACATTCATAAGCACTTTCCTATCTTTGGTTCAGCATTTCAATTGTAGGTTTATTTTTTCCCTTGGGAGTATAAATAATTACAATTAAAATCCAAAGAGCAGGGAAATAGAATAAGGAGGAGCGGGACTTCTTTCACACTGCACGGCTTCAGCATTTGGATAACGATACCCTCCAAAATTTCACAGATGAAGGCCATTTCCGCACTCAACTGTTACAGTGCTATTATTGCACTTTCAACATCCTATGAAATCCTGGGGTTTGTATTTCAGGGAGGAGGTTCCTTCCTAAACTGCAAACCCCAGGATGCATCCTCCCTAAACTGCAAAACCCAGGATTCCATAGGATGTTGAAAGTGGAATAATAGCACTATAATTGTCAAGTGCAGAAATGGCCAAAGACTGGGCCACATGGGACCAAGCAACATTAGATTGTGGGTCACAATGGTAAAAGTTATCAATGAGGAAGAACACACAGCCTAAGAGAGGCTGCAATAGTCTGCTTTTGCCAAGTGTACCAGAAAAGGCAAGATTCCACCCTTTCCTTTCTTCTTCTCCTCCTCTGACCTTTTGCACTTTGAATTCTACAACAATTAAAGTAAACCTAGGACAAAGGGTAGAGGATGAGAGAAACCAAGAGATTTTAAAAGCAGCTGAAGAAATGGGATGGCAGAAGATTATTCAAAATTGTTCCTGCCAAACTGGGACAATTGGAGGATGTGCTTTAACTACCATGGCCCTTTCTGCACTACACTGTTACAGTGCTATTAATCCACTTTCAACATCCTGTGGAATTCTGAGGTTTGTAGTTTACCGAGGCCAAAGAGCTCTCTGGCTGAGAATTCTAAATGCCACTCCTTAAATTGCCAATCCCAGGATTCCACAGGATGTTGAAAGTGGAATAATACCTCTACAAGAGTGTACTGCGGAAATGGCCCATGTCTCCATTCTGGTGGCGCAGTGGTTAAATGCTAGTACTGCAACCACAAGGTTGTGAGTTCGATCCTGCCCGACTCCAAGGTTGACTCAGCCTTCCATCCTTCTGCAGGTCGGTAAAATGAGTACCCAGCTTGTTGGGGGCAATTAGCTAAAACTACATTGTAAACCGCTTAGATAACACTCAGTTGATAAGCGGTATAGAAATAAATGCTATTGCTATTGCAGAATCCTGGTTGTGGGGGGGGATTCAGGAATCCCAGGAATTCTGAAGTCCATAACTATTGGAGGATCAAAAATTGGGAATCTCTGGTTTAAAGGGTCCTAGGATATATCTGTCCTAGAATATAAATATTTTAACAAAACAAATTCATAACATAGAGCCAACAGGTCTGCGAAGTGAAGGAACAACTGAGGCCAACCGGCTGATATTTCTTCTGCCTTTCCAACAGGTTTCCAAGGGGTACCTAAGCTCTACAGTCAAAGGAAAGGGGAAGAGATTCCTGGTGAACAACCTGGGGAGGGGCTCCCTTCACAACTTGCAGGTCTCAACATCTTGCCAGCACGCTCCAGCCCTCCCCACCATTTCGAGGCTTGCGGAAGGAGGCAGATGATTACATCAATCAGTGTCAGGTCTGGGCGCTGTGATTTATGAATATGCATAATGAGTTCTCACCTTTGAGAAGGACTAGCTAGGAAGATAATTGATTAGACAAGGGGAAAGCAGCCTAGAAAATGTGTGTGTGGGGGAAGGGTCTCATGCAGTAGGTTAGGCTAAAAGCTTTCCCTAGCTAGTTAGGACTCCGGCAAACCAGCTCTCATCTGAAGAAGAAAAATGTCCAAAGGGTGAGCTGCACAGAAGAAATGGAAGCATAAATCATGAGAGCTTCTTCACACTTGAAAAGTGCCAGGGGATTTACATCAGGGATACTGACCAGGGTCCATTTTCTGCCTCCCCAGAAGAGGGAGCCATAGTTATATTGACGGTTATCCTTTGCTGTTGGGCCATTTCCACCCTACACTGTTCTAGTGCTCTTATTCCACTTTCAACCTCCTGTGGAATCCTGGGGTTTGCAGTTTAGGGAGGGGCATTTAGAAGTCTCAGCCAGAGAGCTCTTGGGCTTCCTCAGGAAACCACAAACCCCAGAATTCCACAGGGTGTTGAAAGTGGAATAATAGCACTATAACACTGCAGTGCAGAAATGATCTTGGACACCACTGAAGCAAGTGGCCCAGAGGAAGTACTACAGGTACACCATACCTTTGTTCAACAGGCTTTCAGGGAGCATGGAGGACTGATACATCAGTTTCCCTGCAACATAAGCACCCCCCAGAACATGCTCTGAGCAGCCCACAGTCTATTTCTCTGGCCAAGACAGCATTTCTGCTTTGTATTGTATTATGTAGCACTACTATATAATTTCACCTCACCCTATTGCTTAACAGTCTGGCATTGACCCTACAACCTCTCTTTTTGCGGACATGACTGAGTATACCTCCAGTTGTCACCCAGTTCTCCCTTATGGATTGTGACTTAATCAAGGTCTAATATGTGTCAGATTCAGAGCTTGGACAAGTTGTTTCTGGACTACAATTCTCAGAATATCCACTGGCCAGGGGAGTCTGGGAACTATAGTCTAAATTAATAACATTTTCATGTTCTGGGGCCCTTTTACATTGTACAATTAATGCACTATGATTCTACTGTAACTGTTCCATCCCGTAGAATCCCAGGATTTGCAATTTAAGGACTTAGAATTCTCTGCCAAAGCACTCTAGTGCCTCATCATACTGCAAATCTCAGGATTCCATAGGATGCAGCTATAGGAGCTAAAACAGAATTTCAGTGTTATAACATAGTGGGAAAGGGCCCCACTGTTAGTTCTCCTATCATCTGAGATGTCATTTTCTGTGAATGTAACCAGCTCCAGTTTTCTCTTTCTTCTTGGGTGCACCATGCATGTGATGCTGTAGCAGATTTATCTGTCATCATCCTTAACATGAGCAAGGCTCAATGATGCCTCCTATGTTGCAAATTCTTTGTCCTGCCAAGAGGACATAAAACTTTGGGTCTTAGAAGTCTCTGGCCTTCTCTTCTTTCTTGGTTATCCACTTGGAACCTTGACTTCTTTCATGGTCACCAAGGGTGTCCTTTTTCTCTCTGAAAGAAGACACTTTGGCACCTGTGGAAAAGAAAAAGATGAAACTCCATGTTCTGTAGACGGAATCTGACCTGATGGGCAGTTGAATCGTAGCACTTGAGATGAACCGCATCCTCCATCACACCTGAGGAAAGCAAGCTCAGAGGCACACATAGCAATGTCCACCAGCTGCCTCTCAGAAGCAGCTGCCTCACTCTGCCTTATGGCAGTGCTGATCCTCCTTGAAAAGAATGCGAGAAATGAATGATGGAACTTGATTATGATGGATGAAACAGGGAAGCAGGACAAAGCCAGGAGAAAAAATGGTGGGGAGAGGAATGAAGGTAGAGGCAGACATGCGATATATATAGAAAATGAGGACTTGGGACTCTTAGACATCAGATTCAAGATACAGAACAAGTTTAAGAGATACAAGGCCTTCCTAGTGGCTGCCCCTTGGCTTCGAACTCCCTCTGTGGAAAGGGTAGAATGGTTCCCTTTTGGTAGTCCTTTTTATTCAGCAGGCTTTTAGAAATGAAGGTTTTTGAGGAAAAAGCTTTCAGGAGGGTGTTGGATTGCCTTACATTGTATTGTCTTAACTGTTTTTCTCACTTCCAATTAATTAAATTAAACTTTTAATTAAACTTTTAATTAAAAGCATCAAAGTATTAAATTTGTAATTAAAATTTGTAATTACACTGACTTGAATCTCAATCTTGGAGACTAAGTGAAGTATAAAGATGATGATGATGATGATGATGATGATGATGATGATGATGATGTAAAATTTAAAGTTCTTCCACTTCTGGGCCTGCATGGACACAGCATAGATTAGACTCTCCCTTCTTTTGGTCAAGTATAAATTTTGGGAATGGAGGAGTCTGAATAATTTAGGTCATGCCAAAATGCCAATGGAGATCAAGGAATGGACCCATCATAGGCATGTTGGGAAAGCAAACTAAAATTGATGTGGCAGAATAAGAAGAGATGGGTAGAGAAAGAGAAGACTTTGTAGCCAGATTAGTGGTGAACCCACCTTGGGTTTTCGTCTGGACTTTAAAGGAGCTAGTTAAAGTGCCAAACCAATTTAGGGGGAAAGTTCAGCACTTTGGATAGCTCCTTTCGAACTCAGACTACAGCCTACTGGAAGCTCAGCATCCTACCCAAGAGAAGTCATCAGCCACTACTGTTAGCAGCATTTTGAAACCAACTTCTAAATGATATTTCCAACAATATAAGCAATACATTTACAACTGACGGTGTTGAGTCATTCTCCTGTGAATGTTGCTCCACGTGGATTCCTCTCTTGTTTTGTGCAGGCTTCCAGTTGCTCCGCTGACCAACCAGGAAATCCAGAAACGCAGGTGAACTGGAGACCAGGCTCAGACTCCTCCCTTCCTTGAGCTCAGATACAACAGGGCAAAATAAAGAGGTACAAATACAGAAAATGGGGCGGAGGGGGTGAGGTTGTGGGAAAAACCATGAAGATGTAGAAGAAATCTCATGATTGTTTGCCAAGGACAAATATTGGCTGCAATCCACAAACGTACCATGCTGAAGTACTATCTGGAATATTACGTGGCTTTGGCCTATACACAACTACTCAAACCATCAGAGTGGTTACACTTGCAATCTGTCTGAGCAATATGACCTGCAGTTGCATGAGAGAGAGGGAAAAAAAATATCTCAGTGACCTCAATGGGCTTTCTCAAGACCAAAAGAAATCCAGGGGTGTGAAAAGGAATATTGATTTCTGGGAAAGTCTTGCTGTAGGGGGAAAAAAAAGAGACAGGGAGATAGATAGATAGATAGATAGATAGATAGATAGATAGATAGATAGATAGACAGACAGACAGACAGACAGACAGACAGACAGACAGACAGACATATATATATATAAAATATACATATACATATACATATACATATACATATACATATATATATATATATATATATCACACACACACACACACACACACACACACATACATACAGAGAGAGAGAGAGAGAGAGAGAGAGAGATAGATATTTAGAGCTAGTGTAGTATACTGGTTTGGGTGTTCGACTAGAGCTCTGGGAGACTTCTGTTCGAATCCCCACTCAGCCACAGAAACCTACCGGATGTCCTTGAGTAAGTCATACTTTCTCAGCCTCAGGGAAAGGCAATGGCAAACCCCTACCAAGAAAACTTGCCAAGAAAATCTTTCCAAGAAAACCCTGTGATAGGTTCATGCTATGATAGCTGTAAGTCAGAAATGACTTGAAGGCACAGAACAACAACAATAACGTTTTTATATATTTCAGACTAGGACCAAATCCTTACTCAGTTGTGATGCTCACTTGTTTCAACCATGAAGCCTTCTGGCTATTCACCTTACAGGGGTGTTGAGAAGCGAAAAAATGTGGGGAAGAATAGTGTATGCATATGGCAGCAATAGGATCAGCGCTTTGGCCTACTGCAGCTCCCAGAATCCACCTTCACACCACAGCAAATCTCAACCACATCCTGTCTTTGCAGTATGTTTTCCATACTCTGTTCAGAATTGCCCTCATTTCACTCTCTGAACTCCTTTTGAATGAAAGGATAAAAATGCAAAGAGAATAATTTTTAAAAGAATCTGGATAGAGATGTAACAAGCATCTCCATATTTACTTCCCTCCAAATACATCATCATTGGCCCCTCCCTAAACTGCAAACCCTAGGATTCCATAGGAAGTTGAAAGTGGAATAATAGCGCTATAACAGTCTAGTGCGGAAACAGCCGTCATCGTCATCATCATTAAAATGTTTTTATCTCCTGATCTTCATCTGTGCACAGAAGCAGTCCTCTTACAAAAGGACTGTGTAACCACAGACCTTCAGGTATGCTAACTTCCCACTCACAAATGTGCATCTTTTTTCAAGAAAAAAGGGAAAGAGGTGGGTGGGGGGAGGCAAGCCCTTCTAGCTTTACAAAGCTCGAGGATTTCAAATGTGGTTTATCGGCCTCCTGCAACCCAAGCCTATAAATAATACATTCCTATCACCATGACCTCAAAATGTCAATACCGCACACCCCTCTGCATTTGCATAACTGGTGCTGTCTAAACTTGAAGCATGTCACCCTGGGTGCTCCTGTGTGTTTGGTACTTTTAACTCAGCCTTAACTCTTTGCACTCGGCAGCCTTCACGCTCTGGGAGAGATGCCGAGGCGCCCCTGTGTAAAAGGTGTGTGTTTGTTTGTTTGTGTATTGGGAAGGGGGGAATCTACCTCAGTTCTTCCAAGACTATCCGCTCCGTTCCTCACAGTTGGCTTGGACTACAAAGCCCATCTAGGGGTATAAATCTGCATGAATTTCATACTCGTAGGCAAGAACGAATCATCATTCTATTTTTTTTATTTATTTTTTTAACCTGTGATGAGAAAATCCATAAAACTGCAGCTTTCGAGGCCAATTTGCAGTTCAGGGTTTATTCTAAGCAATAAATAAATAAAGTCTTTTGCGTGCAGAAAATGACATTTTATGTGCAGAAATATTCTTTATATGTTCTTTATATTTCCTGCACAAGAAATGTGCAAAAATAAAAAAAGGGGGGTGCATTCTTTATTTGGAATAAGTTTTGTGTTGCAATATTTCTCCTTGTTCAGTTCCTCACAGATGGCTTGGACTACAGTTCCCATCTAGGGATGTAACTCTTCATGAATTTCATACTCATAGGCAAGAATGAATCATCATTCTATTTTTTTTATTTTTTTTTAAACCTGGGATGAGAAAGTCCATAAAACTGCAAAACAAACAGACAAACAAACAAACAAATTTAGTATCTTTTGTGTGCAGAAAATGATATTTTATGTGCAGAAATGTTCTTTATGTGTTCTGCTCAAGAGATGTGTTTGTAATAAATCCCTTCTTTTGTGTAAAAAAAAAAGGGGGGGGATATTTTTATGTGGAATAAGTCCTATGTTGCAATGATTCTCATGGATCCAGGATTCTCTTCATCAAGGTTTCCTGAAACTTTTGCAGTTTTTTTTTTTTTTTTTTTGCATATGATCTGAAAGGTTTTAAAGATTCTTTTCATCCCTTCTCCCATCATCCCCAGGCAGCTTCACCATTTCTAAAGAGGTGCATAGCAGGGAAGTCAACTTCATTTTTTTCTCTTTAAGAAATGTCTTCCCTTATCTGCACCTCCTCATCACTCCTCTTCAGATCAAGAGATGTGCTTGGACAACATCTTTGTGCTGAGTGGACACAAACTGGATGGACAGTCATACTCATGCACACTTCTCTGTTGGACTGGGACTTTTAGAAATCCAGATTCACACCCTTGTGAAGCCAAGGAACTCATCTGGGGCCAGCCCTGTTCTGGGTCAACCTGACCTACCTCACCAGGTTGTTGGGAAGATAAAATGGAGAGAAAGAGAACCAAGTTAGCTGCTTGAACTGATTGAAGGAAAGGTGAGATATAACTGTAACCAGTAAATTTTAAAAGATAGGTGAGTGAGTGTCAGAACTGCACCCAGGTGTCCTTCGTCATAGCTTCCTGACAAAGCTTTGTAGCAATTTAAACATGCCTACAGCATTCAGAGAGTACCTTGGCAGCCTGAGATGATTGGTTGACAAGGGACAAGATGCCCCCATGCTATTTCCCCCATAGCACTTGACCTTGTCTGTGGATCCATCCAATGTGTTGGACCCCATCCCCAAAACTGGATAGCTGGATATCTCCTTTAAAGTTCAGACTAAAGCCCAGAGCGGATTCACCACCTCACAGATGTGGACCCACACATCTCTGCTGTTTTCATACTGCAGAGATGACAACATTCTCCTCACTCAGGGGCAATAGAGTGGCCTGCAGGGTTCAGGGCAGGACATGTGGAACATGTTGATGTAATAATGGCTTCCCTCACTTTCTCTCTCCACCTCCACTCTTGTTTTCTCTCCTGCACTAATGCAGTTTGCATTCAGGCTGGAATCCTTTCAGTTTCTTATACTGGTGGAAATACAATTGTGCAAGGCCACTATTCTGATCAGGGGGACACATGCAGTGTCAAGGGGGCTCAACAGTTGCACAAGCTGTTGTGATGTTTGGGAACCCACAAAAGGGCAATCCTTAATGCAAATAGACACTCCACAACAACACAAAGTCCTGCAAGCACCTGCCACATTTTCACACAACCATGAGAACCAGTTTAACTCCAGCACAGCTTTGCTGATGTAATTTTATGCTATGCAGCCTGTGAGCGTAATCTCAGTCATGCACTCCAACAGCATCAGGGAGGAACCAGGCAATCTAAGGCCCTTTCCACACCTTACCTTTTTGCAGTGTTGGGACACAGGGATCGCGCAAGCAGCCTCTTCCAAGAGGCTCTCGCGTTCCTGCTGCTTCACCTCCGTAGCCACCGCCTACTGGCAAGCAGGCAGCGTGAGGGCATCTCCTCTTCCTTCTGCAGTGCAGCCTGGGATTTTCCCAGGCTGCGCTGGGGCAGGAAGTGCGAGCACCATAGCTCCGGAGGCTCTGCACGCATGGTAAGTGTGTGCAGGGCCCTGGAGCAATGCACAATCACGTACCATTTTCACCTACAAGCCGAAAATGAAATGGTGTACGATTGGCACCTGCTGACCCTGACGGCGTCGCACAATTGTGAGGATGTCATGTGGACCGCTCCTTGCAATTGTGCGATGCTCCAGAGGCCCTTTTGCATGGTGAATGCCATGTGAAAAGAACCTCTGAGAAGGAAAACGATACCCACATACTGGGTTCCTGTTGGTGCTTTGAGGAGGGCAGGAGAATTCTTTCCATGAACCATCCCCACAGGTTGCACCTCTGTCCCATGGCAAGTCCAAATACTTCCCTTTTCCTTTGAAGTCTCTCTCAAAATGGCAGCCAAAAGTGACTTCTTGTTTTGAGAAGAACTACCAGAGTAGTATATTGTTCTGAGCATTGGAAGATGACCCCGAACTCCAGAGTTCAATTCCCTACTCAGCTATGGAAACCACTGGGTGGCCTTGGGCACATCACACACTCTCAGCCCCAGAAAACCCCATGATAGGTTCACCTTATGGTCACCATAAGTCAGAAATGGCTTGAAGGCACACTACAACAATCAAAACAACAAAAACACAGAAAAGCAGAGATATTGGGGGCAATGCATGGGTGAAGTGGGTCCCCCCCCACATCATTTCATGAATTTAAGAGATTTTCTGCATGGCTTTCAGGTTAAAAAAAAAAGGGCAAGAATGTTGAGTGAGTGGCACTGGGGAAGTTGAGGAACCAGCGCAGGGCTTTGAGGACCACAAAGATGGGGTTCAGGAACTGTATGTGGCCCCCTGGCCATACTGTACCCACCCCTGCTGTAATGGGTAGTAAGAAATGTATTTAGAATACATCCTTCCCCCTAAATCATTACCCATTGTATTTCTCACTTCTTTCCATATGATTGGATGCTGCTCAAGGGAACAGTAAATTCTTCAATGCAGTCCCACGCTATTCTTGACAAAAAAGTTCATTTTCCTGTCCCTGGTGGAAGAGAAGAGTTCTGCCCGCAAATACCATACTCAGTGGCATCCCTGAGCTCCTTGTAATAAGGAAAGCCCGTCTTAGTTTTCTATTACTGAATTGAACTGAAAGGGCCCAGTGTTAAAAGATGGGGGCTGTCTTTCAACATACAGGTAATCCAAAATGCACACACGTAGGATGACTCTGTCACAGTGTAATTATTGCATGTTGATTTTACTATGGCTGTAATCTATGGGATTCTGGGATTTATAGTCTGGTGAGCACTGAGCTCTCCCTGGCAGAGAAGTCTACATATTTCTGGAGATCTTGAATTGCAGCATGCCATAGTGTAGCATCATGGTGCTTTAAGGGGTACCTACAAGCGGCAGTTGCAGGTGAAAAAGTAACTTTTATAAGCTCTAATCTTACCATGCATATACACAGAGAAACTATCAATCTTTCTATGTCTCTTTACTCCCAAGTAAGCTCCAGTCTGTCCAACAGTGCTCATATAAACACCGCTCTATTTCAAAGCCTGCAAGACTTTTAAACTGGTTCTCCCAGTAAGAGAGTTTATCATTGTTCCTCCTTACTCTGCTAACTAAAACAGCTACCAGCTTGCTCGTGTTTTGGTTTAAACTTTCAGTTTAAAAAAAAAAAAAATCAAAATAGAACAACCCTTGGCAACTTTGACTGCGCGATCTAACAATATTGCTTTGTTAGATTGCACGGGGTCCTGGATCAACTTCATTACAGGCTCGACTGGCAATGAGATTCAATAATTAGGCAAGACCAATTGTTGAAGTTACCTGCCAAAGAAGGAAATTGGAAAGGTGAAAGGGGGGACAGGAGGAGAGGAATTTAGAAAAAAAGTGAGAAGGGCATTAGAATCTGGTATGGTTTTAATTTAACTGGGCTAAACTTCCTGAATTCTAAAGTGGAAAGAAGTCAACACTACCAGTAAAGTGTCTGTTTTAATTTTCTTAATGAGCAAACAGGCCTCTAGGAAAAAGCTCCCTCCGACTTAAAAAAATATTATCTTTGCTCCCCTCCCCTGCCTCCTGTTCTAAATCCATGATTCTTTTCAGGTTGGGAAAAAGAAATTCTCCTTCCTTCTCCTGACTTCTCAAACTGGCAGGTAGAACTGAAGTGACTCTAAGTAGTTTGACCTCTGACAAACCTGGCTAGTTTTCAGCACTTTGCCAAGAATATGGAGCTCATTCCTTTTCTTTCATTCTGTTGGGTTCAAGCTCACAAGCAACCCTTTGCCTGTTATTTTTTTCTATTGGAACCCACTCATTTTAGGGGAGGAAATGTAAGATCCCAATGAATCTGATTCTTTCCTTTAGGTCTATATATTTTATCTCTGCAGCCCGCAATCCTATACACTCCCACATGTCATAAGCCCATTGTGGGGATTATTTTAGCACAAATATCCCCTGGAATCAGTTATAAGGCATTTCTTTCCAACATCACAGATAAGGAGTACCTAAAATGCAAACCTGGATCCTTAATAAGGCTTCTCTGGATATAAATCTAAAGCAGTTTACCCATACATACATCTGATCTCTGAGATACAATTTATGAGCAATATTCGAGATCACTTTCCCCAAATTAAAGCAACACACAGCTAACATCTAAGCCAGTAAAATGGAAGCCGTGGGAGGAGTGGGAGGTGAGGGGGTCTTTTGTGAATGAAAATTTGGTGTCATTTTAGCATTTTAGTCCCTGGTGTTTGACAAATAGAGTTTTCCCCATAAGCCGCCATGCAGGCATTTTAACTCAGTCCTCCAGGATCTGAGGGATTTAAGGGAGATTAAATCACAGCCGAGAATACTTGCTTGGTTAAACTGGAGGTGAGAAAATGGTGGCCCTCCACTTGTTGGTGGACTACAACTCCCATGACACTGCACTATTGGCCAAGCTCATGGAGTTGCAGCCCACCATCATCTGGTGCCCATAACTGTAGGCTTAGCTGTAATGATTCTACTGACAGATGTTAAGAGGCTCTTGTTCGGAGCCTTCAAGTTGATTCCAACTTATGTAAACTCTATCCTAAGAACACAGGAATGTTTATTCAGAGGATGTTTGTCATTTCCTTCCTCTAGAGCTAAGAAAGTTTGACTTTCCTATGGTCACCTAATGCATTTCCATGGCTGAATGAAGATTCAACCCTTGGTCTCCTGGAGTCCTAGTCCAAAACTCACATCACTACATTATGCTTACTCTCAACAGAGGAATACTGCATCTTGAAGATGAGATACAACCATTCTAGCTAGCAGGCTTTGATGGCCCTGTTGTTGTTTGTTGCTATGGTCGTTCAAGTTGACTCCAACTTACGTCAACTGTAGTCTAAGGTTTTCTTGGCAAGACTTCTTTTTTTCCAGAGGAGATTTACCATTGCCTTTCTCTGAGCATGAGAGAGAATGATTCATCCAAGTTCACCAAGTGAGTTTTCAAGGATGATCAGAGATTCAAGCCCTGGTCTCCTGGAGTCCTAGTTCACCATTCAAAGCAATACATCATGCCACCTGTATCTCTATTATCACTGGCAAAGCCTTCAGTTAAAAACACTTGTCGCACACTTGTGGGGAAATGTGTTCACAAGTGACACTGAAATGGAGGTAGGGACATGTGTGGTTCCCCAGAGGTTGTTTGACAGCAGTTCCCCTCAGCCCTAACCAGCAGAGCAAATGCAGAGGAATGAGGGAAGTTGCAATCCAACCAGACACATCTGGAGAGCCACATTTCTCTATACTGAAATAATCTCTGTACTAAATCACACTCTGCCATTATAGTATTACATTCCACTTTAAGTGTCATGGCATTCTAGAATCCTAGAAATTTAATTTAGGGAAGGACAGGTAGAATTAGCAAACCACAACATTCCAGTACTTCCTCAAATTACAAATCCCAAGATTCCATAGGATGGAATCATAGTAGTTAAAGTGGAATCATAGTGTTATAACCGGGTAGTGTGAACAGGTCCCTTGAGTTTCCTTTTCTCTTTCAATGCATCAACAGCGAACGCTTTTCTCATGAAGCAGGCCTATATAGCCCTCCATCCAAACAAGATATTGCCAAAAGACACTGCATCCAAAATTCTACAGCATGGAAACTGGGCACAACTTTATGCTCTCAGAGTTACATGATGGTTGCAAAAAGTACTAGAGAACCGTGCCTTTGATCAACCAAATGTGCAACCCAATGCAGGAGTGCAATGCAACCATGCAATACATACCACATGAACAACTCTGCCTCTGCAATTTTGAATAGAAAGAAAACATTGTGCATTGGACCAAAACGTCTAACCGTTTGTGTAGGGGAACCCTGCATAAGACACTGCTAAGATTCCAGGCCATGTATGCCTTGCTCCCTTGTATCTTTTTAAACAGCATTTTGTCCCTCTTGGGGAGAAAAAGGATCTTATTGCCATCTTATTCTCTCCTCCAAGCTTTAAAAAAAATTGAGAAAGTTTTATTTTCCCCTAATCATTTTAGCCTGTTAGACCATCATGTCACTGAGAAGGGAAAGGGAAAAAAGGTAGAGAGGAAGAAGGGAAATCAATAGCTATAAGAACACCGAGTAATGAGGTCCGTGGGGTATCAGAGATCATCACAGTGGTCAATTTAGCGGTGGCATCTCTTGTTCTTGACCAAACTCCCTCTTAGAAGTCCACAAACACCTCCTTGTCTCTACATCTGGCCCAAGCACACTTGAGCCACCCCAATCTATTCATTTTGAAGCCCAAATCCTGATAGATCACCCACCCACAAAGCAAGGGGCAGCTGCTGGGAGAGGGTGGCACTGATTTCCGTAAATAAGAATTCTACTAATCCAAAATGAATTTTCCCTTCAGTCCCCAAATTTCTAGCACAGCAGAAATGTCAAAACCTCACTTGAATGTTTAGAAATACAACCTAGGCATCCAGCACCAAGGGGCACCGAAGGGACCCAGGGAATACCAACACAGCAAGCAGAGGAGTTCTGGATGTGACCAATTTTCAAAGTTTTACTCCCAGCAATGCTGCAAAATTGGGGACTGAAGGGAAAATTCATTGGGGCAGAGACACAATTATTGTTATTGGGGAAGCAAGGACCACATCTGGGGCTTTCTTGTAGCTGCACTCCTGCCACAAACCTCACTTAACAGCAGGAAAAAACGACACACAAAACCCCGTAGTTCTATGAACCGCAAAAGAATAAAGAGAGGACTTCAGGGTGGGAAGATCTAGTGCAACTGGGCTGGATTTAAAGAAAAAATCCAGGAAGAAAATGAAGAAGAAAGTAATCCAAAGTGGGCAGCCTTGCTGAAAGGAAGCCAGAACTTGGGAAGGTGACTGGTTTGACTCTCTGGTCCTGGGGGTTTGGGGAATTGTAGTCCCCCCACCCAAAAAAAAAAAAGGAATCACTTTCTTAAGGTCTGGAGTGAAGTTCTTCCTTGGTTTCAGCTAGGCTGAAGGCTGGAGAGCAGGGCTTGGAAGCTTTTTCCGACTGACCTCAAAGTTCCCAAGAAGGGTAAAGGTAGAGGAGAGCAGGCGGTTTTCGCCTGCAGAGGGCGCTCGAAACTCAGAGTTCGGTCCAGGTCCCTCGAACTCCTTAAACCAAACCAGCTCTAGCGGATTTCCCTTCTTTTCTATCTCTCTTTTTAAAGCATAAACGGTTGCATCATGAATATAAAATTCATGCGCTCCGTCCATCCCTAAACCACTTCTCTTAGCTGCCACCCTCCAGCCAACTGCAGTCTGTTTTCCCAGCTCAGGATGCAGAAAAAAAGTGGACAGTGGGGTTTGTTGGTTTTTTTGGTATTTCTTTCTCTCTTTCTTTAAACCTTTTTTCCTTCTTTCTCTCTCCTTCTTCCTTCCCCGTCTCCTTCTCTTCCAGCCTGGGCATTTTCCAAGCCGTGGAAAAGGGGAAAAAGAAGAAAGAGAGAGGGAGAAGAATTCACTCCTGGTTTTCTCAGCCTCTCTGTCCCTCTGGTCCTTTCCACATCTGGACCCACCAACAGCTGCCTCGACTCAGCCCCTCCGGCCCTGAACCCCCCTGCAAAAAAGAAAGGGGGGAAAAGAAATCCCGAAGCCCATGGGTTTGCAAACCCAATTGCAAACCCAATTCCAACTTTAACTTTTCTTTTCTTGCTCTTTTTGAATTGCACACCCTTGCTGAGGACGCAGCGAAAGACAAAGAAACCCCAAAACGATTTGAAAAGGAGAAGCAAAAAAATAAGAAACCACAAAGGTCTGGAACTTGGTGCATAAATCAGCGGGACTTTGGGTTTCCAGGCCAAACTTCTTTGAACAAAACCGGGAGAGGGATTCTAAAACCTGGGGGAATAACCCCAGTTGAGAATTTTGTTCACTCATTAGATTAAATAATAATTATTACTAATAATGCTATTTTGCTACAGCAAACAAACTCCTTCCCTCAACGATTAAACTGCTCCCCAAATCAAAAGAACAGCTTTTTGCAAAATCTTGAGGTTCCTCTCCTGCCTCTGTCTTTCATAGGAATGAATATTACATTCCCATCGCTCTATTCTGTGGTCAGAACTATTATTGATTTCCATTCTGGAAAAAAAAAATATAGGAAAATCAAGAGATCTTAGTCATGGCAGCCTCCCAAGACATTTTGAAAAACCTTCCAAAACTAGTTTTTTGGAATATTTTGACATCCTAACATCATCATTCCAGTAGGTATCAGAAAATTATAGTCAAAAGTGGCAACAGTTTATTAGCCAAAAATATATACTTTCTTGTACAATTTGGTTCACACATATGTACATTTTTTTACTATATATACAAAAAAAAAAAATTAAAGACGCCTATTTCTCACTGGACTTCCAAAAAAACCTCACAAATTCAGCTAATCCAGATGATAGTACAGAAGCAGTTTTTTTTCTTGTCCTTTTTGTAATTTTTTTCCCTTTTAATACATGGACATGCGTACAAGTTGTAACTATACAGAGAATTTTATTTTACAATCATTAGAACAGTACTTTTTTTAAAAAAAAAAATCAACTATGATGATGACAACGCAGATAGAACCATAGCTGCATCAAGTTGGTTCTGAGGCCTAGAAAAAAAGAAAAGAAATAAAAACAACACAGGGAAAAAATGTATCAATATACACGGAATTATGATTTGTTTCATAAATTGCCTTGCAGCGGATGCATTTTTCTCTACAAATTAAAAAAAAAAACTTGCAACAAAGCTCTTTGAAAAAATATTCCAAACAATTACCAGCCATGATTCCAGTTGTGCATGGAGTTTTATGGAACCTTAAAAATTAAAATATGTATTGTGGGATAAGCTTATTGTGGATTTAAGAGTCAACTTTGGCTGCTGGTCTACAAAAAAATAGCTGACACAATACATAGGGTAGCTTGGAAGGTGTCAGAATTATCTATGTGTTCTGTGATTTTGTCTGCAGCAGACTAATAGATTCTTCTGCTGTTTTGTAGGCAGTCAAAAATATTATGGGCAAAATTCTTACAGGCAGATGGATGAATGGAGGCCGTGTCCTTCTTTTCAATAATATGACGGAACCATAGTTGGTCATTTTTCTATCTCTAGCTGTCCTGTAGCTATGTGTAAGATGCAGTGTTTGTGTGTGTGTGGGTACAAGATACACAATCGTGGCACATACACGTAAGCAGACACCATAATCCATGAGTTTATACCTGGTTAATTTTGTCTTGTCTTGAATCAATAGCATATGTGTGCATATAATGTCTGTGTTGGTTATGTACATTTGTGTGTATATGCACACATGCACACAAATAGGTAAAGACATGACTTATAGGTGATATGACTTTCCCTACAGGTGTGTGGAAATAAACATTATACATATACACACCTATGCTTCACAGGTATGCAAACCAGCTAGGGATTGCATTGACCTCTTCATCTTATATTTCCCCCATATATATATATATCAGTGCTATAAAACAGTCTTTTGGTCTGTTTGGAAATATCTTATTAAAATGGGTCTGGAAGCAAAAAGGGAAGAAATTAAGAGTTTTCATTTTAAATTTTCCCTTTATTTTGTCAAACCTAAGGATCGTCAAAGGAACAGATAAGACATTTCCATCTCACATCAAGGACTTGAAAAAAATAATAAATCTAAGAAAAAGAATGTCTGATCTTTTCCTTAATAATCACCTTAAATATCACACTGTGAGGAACAAAAGCACACTGCAATCCTTATTTAAAAAGTAACTCCAAAGAACAGGCAATTAGCCCTTTTTAAAAACTCTGCTCCGATCCTAAGTATGCATACAACCCCAATCCTTTGCATGTTTGCTTGGAAATAAATCCCAGGAGCTTCCAGGGCATTTACTCCCAAGGAAGTGTGCCTGGGTTTGCAGTTTGCATGGAAGTAGCAAGTCCCATTGATTCTAAGCAAATTTGAGCCAAACACAGTGCTAGTCCTAGCTAAAGCAGACCCATGGAAAGGAACGAGCAACTCACAACTCACTTCCCTTCCATTGATTTCAGTGGGTCTCCTCCCCACCCCTTTTAATGGTCTTTTCTTTTCATGTACCCGCTAGGATATAGACAATCTCTTACCGCCTCTGAACTGGTTGGAAAGCTGTCTTTATTAACTTTTTCTCTACTTCCAAGACACTAGGTGGATCTAAAACAAAACAAAAGCAACAAAAGGAAAAAAAAAAAAGTCCTTTTTAAAAGCTCACTCTGGATTTGCTTCTAAAAAATCAAGCCACAGTTACGAACTTAGCTGAGTACATTGAAATGAATAAATGACTAACTAGTAGGGAATGCACCACTGGTGAAAAAGCTTTGATTTCACTGGGATCTCCCTGATCACACGTTAACTTTCAATCTCTTAGGTGTTGATCTGAAGACCCACTGGATTCCACAGGGTTTGCTTCCGAGTAGATTGTACAGCATTGCATTGCAAAGGGATAGGTTTTCTGAATTGGCCAATAGGTTTTGCTTGATAGTGGAAACAACCCACAACAACACACACACACACAAAGTTATTTCTTTCCCCCCAGCAAACAGGGTTAAGCGTGTGTGTGTTGCTGGCTGAGGGCTGGGATTAAATGTACTTATCTATAGCTTTATAGATAGATTCACACAAACCACTGACAACAAGAAAACCAGCTCTGAGGACAGCAAACTGTGCCTTCCTGGAGCTGAGAAAGATGGTACAGGACTTTCTTTCTCTGCCCATTCACATGTCTCAACTCCTTTCTTTCTTTTTCTCTCCCACCTCCAGGAGGGCCCAGGGAGAACCTTTGCTATTCATGTCTTTTCTTAAAAGAAATTCCATCAAGCAAATTGTGGATCTTGAGTGCTGGCCATCAAACAGAAGGGGGAAAAAAACAAAACACTTCTCCAGGCAGGAGGGGCAGGTGGGATAGGGGACCCGATCCACTGGGTATTTGTATGCATGTGACCTTTAAGGCATAGCCTTATAGAGGATTTTTGGGGAGGAAAAAAAAAAAAGAGGGGAAAAAAGAGGAAAGTGCTCTCTTTGCTTAGCCTGGGTTTCAAAATTCTTATTTATCTTAACTGAACCCACTATTTGGAGGACTTATTGGGGATGCCTTTTCTCTCTTCCTTGCTTTGGCTCTTGCAAGATCGACAGTTCCATGCATTTACCCAGAAGCAAGGCCCATGAATGCATATTTCCCTTGAAATAAGTTTCCTGAAGCCAGTTTGTGGAGTAAAAGAAAAGCCTGCAGCCAGTGCCAAAAAGAAGACATCAGCTTGCCATCCGTTCCTCTCAACTCCACCCATTTGTCCTCTGAGGAAGCCTGAATCCAAAGAGGGACCGCCAAAGAGCATGGAATGCCGCTCCGAACCTACTGTGGCTTTGGCCAATTTTTGTCCCAACTCCAGGAGACCCATAGGGCTTCCCCAAGGGCTAGATGGCAAGTCTCTTTTTTTTCCCTTGGGTCTGCTCTGGTTGGGAATAAGAACGACTTAGCCTTACAAAGGGACACATGAGTGTGTGTGTTTGTGTACCCATACACATACAAACCCACACATATTTGCAAATACATATATCCCATTTGGATATCGGCACAACCTATACACACCAACATACATGTATGCATATCTGTATCTGTGTACACACATACATATGTGTATATATGGACAAGTGCATATGCAAATAAAAACACAGACAAGCATAGGTACACACACAAGTATATGCATACATATATATGTACAATCCATATGCATATTTGGATAATATTATAGGAGTTTTCCAACTGCAGTCCTATTATTATTAGTCTTACTAGAACGAGACTGATAATAAATATACCTTCCACAGATATGGTTATACATACATCCCCACATATACACCCTTTGTGTGCATACAAGTGTGCAAACAGACACACACCTATAGTACACAAACCTTATATATGTATCCATCACACACACACATAGATGCATACATGCATATGCACATGCTTGCATATACACTCAGATACTGAATGGGTGCATACCTACATACAGCCATATGTGTGTGTGTATGTATATATAGGTACATATGCATCTATTTAGCATGTGTGTGTATATGCAGATGTGAATTTGAATCTTACATTCAGGCATATAAGCACACCTAATATACATATGTAAATATATATTCATACATAAATGTGGGCACGTATACAGAAGGAGGCAAAATCATATCCGTGTGTATACACGTGTAGCACCCTAGCAATGAGAAAGAAGCCAGAGGCTTACTTAGTAAACTTCTTTGCAAAACTTGGACCTGAAGGTGGCCTCTCTTCTCCCCTCGTTCTCCCTCCGGCCAGTGACACCCGCAATATCCCCCTCCCCTCCCGTCCCGTCGGGGGCTTTACCTGTCCCTCCTCCGGCGGAGGCCTCCGCGCTCTGCGCTTGATCCGCGGGTCTGGAGAGCGCCGCCGCCGCCGCCGCCCCGCCGCCCCCCGCGAGTCCCAGGAGGTGGGGAGTGTTCAGCAAGGTCAGCGGGTGGGGGTGATGGTGGTGGTGGTGGTGGGGATGGTGGTGGGGGTGATGGGCCGAGAAGGGCCGCCCGGGCCAGCTGGCGGCGGCGGCGGCGGCGGCGGCGGCGAACTTGCCCAGCGGGCACGTCGAGACCAGTCTGTGGGCCGCGGCGGCGGCGGCGGCGGCGGCTGCGACGGCGGCGGCCGGTCCCGCGGCGGCCGGAGGGGCGGCCCCGACGAGCTGGAGGCTCTGCGGGCTGGCCGAGGCGGCCGCGGCCGGCGGAGAGCCCCCTCCGGCGCCCGGGGGCGATCTCCTCGAGGCCGGGTTGTCCGGGCTGGTGGCCGTCTCGGCCAGGGACCAGATCTTGGGCTTGGCGGGCGGCGGCGGGGGCGGCGGGGGCTGCAAAGCGGGGCTGGGCGGGGCCGTCGAGGGGGAAGCCGGCGGCGAAGAAGACAAGCCCCGCGGGGGAGGCTGCGGCGGCGGCGAAGGCCTGGGACCCGTGGCGGCAGCTCGGTGCCGGGCCGCCTCGACGGCCTTCAGGAAGCGCTCCCGGCTGGCGGCCTGCAAGTCCTCGAAGGCGCCCCCGTCGGACGCCTCGGAGTCGGTGCCCTTGCCGGCGTCGGGGTGAGGCAGGAGCCGGGCCTCCTCCGCGGGCAGCCCCTCGCCCCGCTCCTCCTCCTCCTCCTCCTCCTCCTCGTCCTCGTCCTCCCCGTCGAGGAGCAGCGGCCCCTTCCGCTCGGCGCCCTCCGCGTTCTCGGCGTCGACGTTCTCCAGGTCGATCTCCTCCTCGTCGTCGCGGTCGCGCTTGTCGTCGTCGTCGCGGTCGCTGCCGTCGGGGTTGCCCTCCTCCTCCTCCTCCTCGTCCTCCTCCTCGTCGGTGCGGCTCCGCGGGGCCCAGGTCATCTTGTTCTCCTTCTTGAGGCGGCGGCGGGCGTTGGCGAACCAGGTGGAGACCTGGGTCAGCGTCATCTTGGTGATGATGGCCAGCATGATCTTCTCGCCCTTGGTCGGGTAGGGGTTCTTGCGGTGCTCGTTCAGCCAGGCCTTGAGGGTGCTGGTGCTCTCCCGGGTGGCGTTCTTGGGCCTCGACGGGTCGCCGAACTGGTACTGCCCGTAGGGGTAGAACGCCGGGTGGTGGTGGGGGAAGGCCGGGTGCTGGACCCCGGGGCCCTCCTTCAGCTCATACTGGGCGCCCTGGACGGGGCGGGGGGGAGGAAACAGAGAGAGAGGGGGGAGCCGTCGGGTTAGAGAGAGAGAGAGAGAAAGCGATCCAAACCCTGGCTGCTTCACCTTTCAGACCCACTGGATTCCACGGGACTGGCTCCCCAGCAGAGAGGGGTACAAAGTTATAGGCTTTATTTCTAGCAAGTTCAGCGGCCGGTGTTTTGAGTCCCACCGAGACGAAGGCCCTTTCCGCACTGCACTCTCGTAGCGCTATTATTCCACTTTCAACCTCCTATGGAATCCTGGGGTTTGCAGCGTCCCGGGGGTTCTCAGCCAGAGAGCTCTTGGGACTCGGGAAACGAGAGACCCCAGAATTCCACAGGATATTGAAAGTGGAATAAGAGCGCTATAACAGTGTAGTGTGGAAATGGCCTCAAAGCAGGGAAACGCAAGGGGATCGGGCTAACTGGGCTGAGGAGTTGACGAAGGTGGCGGTGAGGCTCGGAAGTCGACGTCTATAGATCTCTTCTTTAAAGAGAGGATTTTACCTTCCCTTTTATCGCTATTTTTTTCACAGGAGGAGGTGCAGATAAGAGAAGCGGGCTCGCTCTCTTTTATCTCCAGCCGCCCCAAATCCAGTCATCATTTTCCCCTCGACCACAGCTCTAAAGGCAAATAGAGCCCCTTTTATTAAAAAATTAAAATCCAGGAAAAAGTTGCCGCTCTTTTTAAAATTCCTCCCGTCTTTTTTAAAAAAATTACCCCATAGCCCACGGAATACAGGACCTGCCGTCTCGAAAGTAACTTCTATCCGCCCTAAAGAAGTTTTGCTTTACATCTGTAGGTTACATATATTTTATATCTATTATCTATTTATCAGACAGAACTGAATAGATGGATAGCTTCCTCTCCAATTCCCTTTATGGAGGTACAAAGATTTTACGCACACAAACATTTTACGCACAAACGCGCACATATATACATATACAAATCCATGTGTGTGAGAGAGAAAATATATACGCATCTATGTCTGAAACTAGAAGTATATATTTAAACAAAGCTGAAACGGGTCTGTACACCTAATGCAACATCGTGCGTGCCTGCTAGAGAATTAAAAGCCTATAGTCCAGGTGACACCAGTTTCTTTTCTTTTGGACTCCGAGAAAGAAAATTTGAACAGGTTACAGAAAGCTCCAGATTTTTGCACCCTCCAACTTTGCAGAAGTTAAAAAGTAACCCTCGGTCCGAAACGGAGAGCTTTCTGAAGGTCTTTCCTCCCCCCCACCTCTCTCCCTTTGTGCCCCTTGCACCACGGAGGGGTCGCAGATCCCCCCCGTAAATACTTTTAAAAAGTGCCTTCTGATTCCTCTCTGCACCCGGGCAGGACCTGTCAATCACCTGCTCACCCACGAAAAAATACACCCGCACCTCGGTTTGCTTCCTGCGTGGAAGAGTTTTGGGGTAGCTATCCTGGTTTGCTTCTTTTTTTTGGGGGGGAGCATTTTCCCCCCTGATTTTTATTTCCACGCAACACACAGCAGGCCCTTGACGACTGTCTAAAACGCCTTGAAGAATATTTAAAGGATTTGCGGGGGGGGCGGCGAGAAAAGTGGAAGACGCGAAAACTTTTTTTTTAAAACAACTCCTAAAAAAGAGATCCGGCTTTAAAAGAAAATAAGAAAGCAACACTCCCTGCGTTTACACGAGTTTTCTTGGATTCCCAGATTCTTTACGCTGACTAAGCTCTATTCGTATTGATTGGGAATAGCAAGGCCAGATATCTTTTTTAAAAAAATGCTGGGTTAATGCTTCCTATTAATAATAAGGAAAGAAGATGATACGTACATACATATATATGTGTGTATATATACGTATATATATTTCTTTTTCGGTTGAGAAAACAGGGTCCTCGTGGAAGTGTTTGACTTTCTTTCTTTCTTTCTTTCTTTCTTTCTTTCTTTCTTTCTTCCTTCCTTCCTTCCTTCCTTCCTTTCTTTCTTTCTTTCTTTCTTTCTTTCTTTCTTTCTCTTCCTTCTTTCCTTCCTTCCTTCCTTCCTTCTTTTTCTTTCTTTCTTTCTCTTCCTTCTTTCCTTCCTTCCTTCTTTCTTTCTTTCTTTCTTTCCCTTCCTTCCTTCCTTCCTTCCTTCCTTCCTTCCTTCCTTCCTTCCTTCCTCTTTCCTTCTTTCTTTCTTTCTTCCTCTTTCTTTCTTTCTTTCTTTCTTTCTTTCTTTCTTCTCCCCCTTTCTTCCCCTCTTCAGTTTCTCTTTTTGGAAAAAAGAAAAAGAAATCGGACACCCGCCATGGCTTGGAAGCGCTTTGCCAAATTAATGCCACCTTTTGCTTCCGAGCCATCGGTCTCTAAAGATCCGGCGTGGTCGTTTGGAAAAAGTGCAGCGAAGCAAGCGCGAGCCGGGCTCTTTCTCTCTTTCTCCCGAGTAAAAAAATATATATGGATGTATAATTTACATACATCAGATCCCTGGACGCCAGGCGTTTCTGCCCGCGCGATCGTCTGCCGAAAAGGGCCTCTCTCTCTCTCTCAATGGAAAGAAAGCGAAACAGACCGATCGGGACTCCCGAATGGCGCACGACCTCTGGTCAATTTCACTTTTGGGGGGGCTACCCAAGCCAGGTGGCCCCCGGGAGGGTTTGCGGAGGAGCCCCAGGAGGGAAGAAGGCGCGATCGAGGGAGATTTTGGAAGCCCTGTCTGATCCCTATCCCCCCCCCCTCCGATCGCGGACTTACTTACCAGCTGCGGGAAGATGGGCAACTCGGCGGCGTAGGGCAGGAAGGCTCCGTAGCCCTGGGCCGCGGCGGCCGCGGCGTAGGGGGCCCCGTACATGGAGGAGAGCACGCTGGAGAGCGTCCCCGACGGACTCAGATCCGCAGCCCCGGGCCGGGCGCCGCCGCCTCCGCCGCCGCCGCCGCCTCCGCCGCTCCCTTGGCGATCCGACGGCGGGTAGATCGGCCGGATATACTGGTAGCCCAACTGGGAGAATGCCATGGCGCGCGAGCTGGGGGGGTGGTTGTGGGGGGAGGGAGGGGAGGGGAGGGAGGGGAGGAAGGGAGGGGAGGGGAGAGGGGGAGATGGGGGGAGGAAAGGCAAAGAAAGCAGAGAGGCAGAAGCCAGAGAGAGAGAGAGAGAGAGAGCAGAGCCGGCTCCTCTCTCGCCTCTCTTGCACTTTTTAGGGTCTCTCCAAAACTCTGGCAGGCATTGGTGGGGCTGGGGGGGGAGGAGGGAGGCGAGGGGGGAGATCGGGCAGGGCCTGGGGGGCTCCCCCTCCCCTCCCCCTCTTCTTCTTCTTCCTCTTCTTCTCCTTCCTCCTCCTCCTCCTCCTCCTCCTCCTCCTCGGCCGGCCGCTCCGGGCTCCTCGCCGTCCCTGCTGCCTCCCTTCACTTTTGCCTATTGATCTGAGTCGGAGCGCCGGGTCAGGTCCTAACAGATTGCTGGAGATTATTGGAACTCCCGCCTTTTGATTGACAGCCCGAGTCGCTCCTTCCCCCTCCTGCGCCGAAGCCCCGCCCCTTTCTTTTAAGTCTCTCTCTCTCTCTCTCTCTCATTCTCTCTCTGGGTTTCTCACTCCGGCTTCCCTCCTCCCGCCCCCTCTCCATCTGCCCCCCCCCAGCTTCCATTTACTGACGTCGCCCTCTTTTATGAGAGTGGATCCCCCCTCCCCAAAATCGGATCGAGATTTGACCCAGCTTTGCCTCTGCCCAAGTTGGCTAATTTTTTATGGCTGCTATTATTATTATTATTATTATTATTAATTTTCTCCTGCAAAGCAAAGCAAAGCAAGCGTGGCCAGCGAAGGCAGAACTGTGGATAAATACGAGGACTTTATGGCTAATCACGGTTTCTGTGCGTTTGGAAATTATTCGAGCAAATGTGTCCAGTTGGGGGCGAGTTTTAAAAAGGCTTGGAGGAGCTGGAAGGCAGGGATTTGTAGAGAAACCAGGGAGATGATTAGTAGTAACGGTGGGGCAAGTTGTATTTATTTTATGTATTTTTATTTATTTATTAGATTTGTATGCCGCCGGAATGGGACCTATTGTATTCCAGTTTAGGGTAATATTCATAATGCTAATCATAATTGGATGCCTTCTTTAGAAATTAAAGCCAGTGGGCACATCGGTAGTGGAGAGAATTTTTTTTTCGGGGGGGTGAACATAGGGAACAGAATTTTGGATTTGCAAGATAATTCTAAAGGTAACCATACTAGGATGATTAAAAAATGATTTTCAAGTCAGTTAAGGTTTTGGGTTTTTTTTTGTAGAAATAATCCCCCCCTCCACTCAAACGCAGTTATCCGTTTCTGTAGCTGCTGAAGTTACTTCAAGACCATTTCCACGCTAGATTGTTATAGCGCTATTATTCCACTTTCAACGTCCTATGGACCTGGAGTTTGCACTTTGGAGAGGGGCCTTTGAGGCCCCTCCCTAAAGTGCAAACCCCAGGATTCCATAGGATGTTGAAAGTGGAATAATAGCGCTATAACAATCTAGCGCGGAAATTCGTATTTTTTAAAAAGAAATATCGGAGCGCGCTTCCTCTTTCCCGTCCGCTCCTCTCCCAAGTGCGAACTTTACCTTCGCGTTGAACGCTGAAGCCGTCTCTTCTGGCCAGCGCTAAGGGGGCGAGGGGAGGGGAGAGGAGCGAAGTTAATTTCCACCCCCTAATAAGGAACTTCAAAGCCTTGGGGGGTCAGTTTTGTTTGGACATCAAAGGCGAGGAGAGAAAGCAAATTAAAATGTTAAGAAAGGAGACCCGGCGGCCCACCGCGAAAGAAAGGGGGCGAATAGACATCTCTATGGCGGAACCCCCAAACCCTCGCAAGGACAGGCCCTGGAAGGAGACTCATTAAGGGCTTTTTGTCTTGGTGCGAAATCTCTAATTAGGAAATTTATGGCCGTTTTGCGGAGGCTCCGGGATCTCTCTCGCCGGTGCTGGAGGAAGAAGGGGGCAGGCAGAAATAAAAGATGGGGGGGGGGAGGAAAGAAAGAAAAAGAAAGAAAGAAAGAAAGAAAGAAAGAAAGAAAGAGCAAGAAAAATCCATATTTGAAGCACTGGTGATTTTCCCAACTGGGTGTGAACTTTTTAAAAAGAAGAAATGAACTAAGCGATGGGAATATTAATGATGCGTAAAAATAGATGATTTCTTCTTCAGCATCTTCTTACTAACAGTGTTATTGTTAGTAAGAAGATGATGAAGAAGAAATCATCTATTTCTATCCATCATTAATAGGGTTACTATTAACAATATTGACATATTAATAGTAATGGATATTGTTAATAATTATGTGATATCGAGTCGATATATTTAATGCAATCCCATACGTGTGGAGTCGGAAATCAGCCCGATTTCCTTCAGTGGAGCTTTTTCCTTCACTTTGTCGGTCCACAGCTTCAATAAGTTACTTGAGCAACAGGGGTAACTTCGCTGTGGACCATTTCCCTGTTCTTGGAACTGTATTAAAGGTTTAATTTTTCTCTCTCTAACATACACGTACTTTGCGCCCTCTTTCTCTCCAACCCGTCTATACAATGGAATATAGATGGAGGACAGTTTTATCTCCTTACCTTTCTCAAGGAAACTGAGTGTTTTCCCCGTGTAAATCTGAGGCACACACACAATCACGACAATACACGTCCAAGTGTTTAGGGCCAGTTTTTTATAGATCTGTCTGCCTGTCGAGGCGGCGTTTTTACAAAGAACTGAGTTTGGTAACCAAAAGCTCTGTTGGGAGTGAGAAGCGATTAAATGTGTGTGTGTGTGTCTTTGTGTCGTTTTCACTTCGTGCGTCTTCGCTCGCCTATTTTTTCCCCCTTTTTCCGGAGGTTTTGCAAAAGTTTGAGTCCGCCCCTTTAGCCTCAGTTTCCCTGAACCGGCAGGATGGATGACTTCTGTTTTCTTTTTTCCCCTGCTATAAATAATCTCCGATTTCCACCCCCCAAAAAAATCCCCGTCTGGATTTTATTTTATAACACTATTCTGCTTTTTTTAAAAAAAAATTAATATAAATATGAAATGCATGTCAGATTAAACCGCTCGAGAAATCGACCTTGATCGCTTCCTCTCATAAAACCGCTCTCCTCTTGTAATAAGTCCGGATTATGTCAAATAGCAAGAGTCGGAATTAAAATTCCCCGAATCAATAAGGGAGAAATCGGGAAGGAACATCGCTAATCGTATTAGGCGTCGTTTTGATAGCTTTCGCCTATCTGCTAATCTAATGCAGTCCTCTCCTCGGTCCTCCGCTCCCCTCCCCACCGTAAACTCGTTCTAGCCTCTCTCTCTCCCCCCTCCCCAACCTTTGAATTTGGAAGGCATGTGTTTCTTCCTTCTCCCTAAAACCCTCCAATTTTTCTCTCCTAATGGCGTTTTGGAAGCCTGTGAGGGGAGAGAGAAGAGAGAAAGCAGTTATTCTCTTTAGTTCTGGGCTAATAATAATAATAATAACAACAACAATAATAAATAATTTATTGTTAAATTCTGAGGTTGTCCGCCGAAGAAGGACGCTTGAGATAACAGCAGTCGGGGACACCCAATGTTTCTTGCATATATATATATATATGAGTATATAATAATATTATTATAATAATATAATAGGCAATAATGGAGACACAATGTGCGTCTGGGTGTATGTTCTGGGTTATTTGCAAGGACTTCATCTTTTCCCTAGGAGGAATGGAAGCTGGATGATTTGAAAAGAAATGGGTCAAGGCAAGGAGAACCAGCAAAGAGGAAAGGAGAACCAAAGCTCGGTGAAAGTTGCACTGTTGTTTTTGTTGGGTGCCTTCAAGTCGTGCCCTTTCTTTCCCTTTTGAGGATCTAGACCTGGGTGGGCAAGCATGTCCTCCTTCCAGATGTTATTGGACTGCATCTCCTACCAGCCCCTGTCCCTTTGGCTACTAAGGATGATGGGAGTTGAAGTCCATTAACCTCTGGGAGGGCCTCAAGTTGCCTTCTCCTGAGAAGAAGGATCAACTGAGACTTGGGATAGATGAGGTGTCCCGAGTCACCAAGGGGGCCAAAGCAAGTCTTTGAAAATGTAAGATTGTGGAAGAGAAAAGCTTGACTACCGGGGATTTGAATCTCCGGGGACCTTCCCTTCTCTCATCTCCACCCCCGATCACCAGCCATCTTTTGAGTTTGTGAAGCTTGTATTGGGGAGGGAAAGGGTGGAATGAAGGGGTGGGTCAGGAACTAAAGTGGAAACAGGACGGGGGGAGTGGATGATGGTACACTGGAGGGTGGCATTGTTTGGGTGGGGAAGAAGACCCGAGAAGATCTCAGGGAAGAGTCTGATGCGTGGAAGGAGAAGCGGAGAAGTCCCGTGCAGGAGGAAGAAAATCCACGGGACGCGCTGCACGTGGGAATAGGGTAACTCTCCACGAGAGGGTATGTGAGGAGACACGGGTCTGGAAGCGAAGGAAGGAAGCTGGGGGACATCGAGTAAGGAAACCCCTTTGGAAAGTCTCCTTCCCACGTTGTGGCGTCTGCGTGTCCTCCTCGACTTTAGCCAGACAGGAGCAGGGAAGAAGGGACGCTCACCATTCTCTCTGAGAGAAGCCTACACGGGAGGGCTGCAGTAGTTTGATACTGCTTTAACTCTCCTGGCTCTGCCCTACGGAATTGTAGGATTTGTGATTTGGGGCGATGTTAAGAGCCCCTCCGCTATAAGGCTGAGACCCACGCTGAGTTTCCGGACTATTATTCCACTTTCAACCTCCTGTGGAATTCTGGAGTTTGTAGTTTACTGAGGCCAAAATGATCTCTGGTTGGGAATTCTCAACGACCTCCTCTAAATTGCAAACCTTAAGATTCCACAGGATGTTAAAAGTGGAATAATAGCACTGTAACAGTGTAGTATGGAAATGGCCTTGGTCCACATTTTAAGACTCTTTCCTTCCCTGGAGTGAAAGAAGGGGAAACCTGGGAGCTCTTCCTTATTTCACCCCCATACCCATTTTCTACAGGGTTGCCATTCTTTGCAAATCTTTGCAAAGACTGCATTAACACCTGTGGGCCTGCATTTCTGTATTTGACAGAAGTTAGATCCATGTTTTTCAAGAGGACTTCCTATCCATCCTTGCCATTCTTTCCTCTTTTTTTTTCCAAAAAAAGGTAGAGTACAGCAGCTGAACAGTGAGGATCTTTCATGTTTTACACACACACACACACACACACACAGACAGAGTCTGGCTGTCTCCTATGAAATCCTGAGATTTGTAGTTTGGGAAGGGAGTATAGCTTTTCAGCTGAGAATTCTAAACCCCTGGAGAAACTGCAGATCTCAAGATCCCATCCACTGGTTGGCTTCTTCCTGGACTTTGACTTTGCATCCACATCCTATATAGCTTGGATTAGTGGGTAGACTAGGTGATCTTTGGGGTCCCTTCCAACTCCATGAATATGATTCTACCTTTTCCTAAGAAATAAATTCCACTTGGCTTATGTGTGTGGGGTGTGTGGAGGGGTTGTATGCAGTAAATAGACATAAAATAAGGAAGGTTCCCAGGTCAATGTTTACTTGGAAGTCAGTCTCACTGTCTTAGGCCATTTTCTCCCTACACTGTTGTAGTGCTCTTATTCCACTTTCCACTTCCTCTGGAATCCGGGGTTTGCAGTTTAGTTTGCAGCTGAGACTCTCAGCTGGAGAATTCTTTGGCCTTGGGAAACTACAAACCCTAGAATTCCACAGGAGGTTGAAAGCAGAATAACAGCACTATAACAGAGTAGTGCAGAAATGGCCATAGAAAGAACAGAGATAGATGCCTAGGCCAAAAAGAGAGAACAGTTCAAAATGTTTTGGCAAACTTTTTATCCAAAACCAGCACTATGGTCCTAGATCAGCAAAACCTTACATAAGGAAACAAAAGCTTGAAAGCTTCTTCCAAAATGCATCCTAGGATATTTGTTTATTTGCATTCAACAGCCTCCATTTTTCTTATGGTTTCCCTTTTGGTGGGGAACCTTATAGATCCGTGCTTTTTCAACATGCCAAGGTAGCTGGCGAGGCAGGCTAATCTGATTTCCTATTTCCCACCCACCCCCCTTCTGTATAGATTCCCTAAGTGATTCCAGAGGTAGCTGTTTACCCTGTCTGTTCTAGGTAAGCACACACAGCTACAGTGGATCACCTAAAGGAGAATCCCGTTCATTCCCAGGTCCCATCATTTAGACAGATACACAGCTGAAATCCAATGCTGAAAATCTCTCTCTGTGTGTGTCTGCCCCCCACTTTACCATTCTCCCAATATACTTTACCATTCTCTGAACACTGGGAAAAAAATCAATCAAAGTCATATAAAATCCTATTCCTAGAGCAAGGGAGGCCGCTGAATTTTGTTCATTCCGGTTCAGCTCAGGCACTCTTTGTTTACTATTGGACTGTAAATATGCTTTTTATCCTGGGGCCTGGATATTGCCTTGTTTTGAATCTAAAGAAGTGAGGGCCCCCTAAACTGCAAAGCCCAGGATTCCATAGGATGTTGAAAGTGGAATAACAACACTATAACACTCTAGTGCAGAAATGGCTTTAGAGTGGCCATGCGTCCTCCTTTGGAGAGGACTGTTTAAGAAATCTTTCTTTTTTCAGGCTGGTGATACAAGTCTCATTTGCAAATAAAGTAACCCAAGCAGGGGGGAACCAACACCTGGCAAGCAGAAAGGGGAGGCTCACAGGTCACAGCCTTCCCCAGTATCGTATTTCTATTTAAATGATTGTAATTATTTCTACATTTGTGGCAGCACATGGAAATTAGCATATGCAAGTGTCATGCAATTCTCAGCCTCCCTTTGTCTTTTTTTCCTTTTTTTTCTTTGAAGGAGATAACGTGTAAGTGGCCACCCTATGAATAAAAACTTCCTATGTATCTTCAGAGAACCTGGTATGTCTATTTTGATGTCGCAGATTCCAGGCTTGGTCTTTAAAAAAATTGAGCTGTAGCTGTAGTTGAGATCTCTGTTCCTTTCCTCCCTGTGGGAAAAGGCATACTGTTCTATTTTCATGAGCGTGCCTTAGATCTTGCAAAACATAAGGACGGCAGAGGCTGGATGATCCAGATGGCATGATAGCTTTTCTGGAAGGAGGGAGAGCTTCCCCTTGTCATTAAATATAAAAGCAAAAGGATTCACTTTTGGAGGTGGGGAGTTCAATTGAAGGTTATAAAGCCTCCATTTTAATAGGATCGAAGTGAAATTAGTTAATCAGAAAACGCTGGCCGGCAGCCTTAAGTGCTTTCTAAGCCATTTAAGGGAACAGAAGAGTGGAGGGGGAGTACCTACCTGCCCAGAGCAAGACAAGAAAAATGTGCAAATGTCCCAGCCACCTCTGGTGCAAGGTGTCTTCCACTGGATACTAAAGACCTCCAGTAATCTCCTGTGAGTGAGAAGCTAGAGACACACTTTAAGGATACTCACCATAAGTCAGCTTAACACAGTCATCTTACAAAAGGCCTCACTTTTCATCCCTGGGATCTCCAGGTAGGAATGGGAAAATATTTGAGAGATGCCATCACTCAGTGGAAGACAATCCTGAGCAAGAAGAAGCCATGGTCAGACCAGCTTGTTTCGTTCTTAATAAAGTGCGCAATGCTGACATTGTCAATGTTGAATGTTGCCTGAGCAGCTGTGATGAGAGCCTTGTGTGGAAATCTATTGTCTTGAGGTATCGTTTTGTGTAGTATATTCAGTATCCTGAAAGTTTTGAAGATGCTTGGTTTTATCACTGGAGGCAATACTTTAATTAGAAGCCAACAAAGTGTGGAGGTTTGAGTGTTGAGCCAGGATTTTGGAAGTCCAGGGTTCAGATCCTCACTTAGACCATTTCTGCACTACACTGTTATAGTGTTGTTATTCCACTTTCAACCTCCTATGGAGTCTTGGGGTTTGCAGTTTAGGGAGGGACCTTGAGAACCGTCAGCCAAAGAGCTCTTTGGCCTCAGGAAATTACAAACTCCAGAATTCCACAGGAGATTGAAAGTGGAATAATAGCACTAGAACAGCGTAGAGTGGAAATGGCCTTAGCCAGGGAAATCCATTCGGTGCTCTTCGGCAAATCACACTTTGTCAGCCTTGGAAGAAGGCCATACCAAACCTTCTTTGAATAAATCTTGCCAAGAAAACCCTATGGCAGAATCACCATAAGTGAACGTTGACTTAGAGGTACATGACAGTAAAAATCCTCTTTACTGATGAAGAGCACAACTATTCCAAACCAACACTGGACTCACAGTTGCTCTGGTCTGTTACTCACTGGTGGCCTGCTTTCTGATGATGTTCCTGTCCATACTTAGGTCCACTAACCCTCAGGTGGCAGACATGTGATCCGCCATTGGTGCTCCACATGGAAGCCTTAGATGCTTGGTAGACTTTCCACTTCATTTGTGTAGTCTTCAAGAATCCAGAGTCATCTTCACGTCATTATAAGACAGATGATAATGTAACATAATACAACTCAATGTAACATGCCAGGGCAGATAAGTCATCCCTGAAAATTGTATACCAACTTTGTGAAACAGGGCATGAATGCAGTAAGGGTTGTGTTATTATTGTTAAATGACTTTTAAAATTACTGTAGAGTTCAATTCATAATATGACTAGTGGGGCACAGAGAGAAGAGTCAAAGATGATCATCACCTCAGATTGTCTTCCCCACTCTGGTGCCTTCCACATGGGTTACCAGTCCCACCGTTCCCCCACCCAGAAAGCAACAGCTGCGGTGATTGGGGATGATGGGAATCATAGGTCAACTTTTCTGGAGGGTTTTAGATTGAAGAAGTCTGGCCTAAAGATTGAGAGGTTGGTTGAAAGGCATGTGTGTACGTGTGTGTGTGTGTGAGAGAGAGGAAGTAAATAATAGGAAAAGGACTTTTTTTCCTGTGTTTATATTGCTAGAACACAGAATCCAATCTAAGCCGCCATTGTGATTCTTTGGTTTTGGAGGAGGAAAAAAAAATAAACAATGCTGTGAGGTTAGAAAGTGGTCTTCCTTCACTTCCTAACTGTTGTCTTTCTTTCTTTAAGCCTCAGAGGTGTCAATAACATCTTTCCTTTTCCTTGGGAATTTTTTTAAAAAAAAGACAAATAAAGGAAGGAAGTAATGCCTTGCTTTCCTAAATATTATTACAAAGTACATGAGAGGCCTTCCTTTCATTATTGTTTTTTTAAAAAAGTAATGGTTGCTAGATGTGAGAAAGTTTTCATTGCGATATAACCCAGGGCTCAAGGTTAGGGGGGTTTGACAGCACACTAATAGTTTTTTTTTTTGTATTAATATATTTTATGGATTTTTGGAAAGTTATGTGATTAAATGAAATCACCACCCTTAACCCAGGCCATGTGGAGTATGTTGCCTAGTATACTGACAAGCTGGAACGTGTCCAGAAAAGGATGACCAAAATGGTACAAGGCCTGGAAACCATGAGCTGTGAGGACAAGGCTTAGCGAGCGACGTATGTTTAGCCGGGAGAAGAGAAGGTTAAGGGGTGATGGCTATGCTTAAATATTTGTAAGGATGTCATATGAAGGATGGAGTGAGCCTGTTTTCTGCTGCTCCCAACACTAGGACACAGAGCAATGGCTAAACATTAGGAAGACCATCTAAACATCTAAACATTAGGAAGAACTTCCTGATGATTGGAGCAGTTCCACAGTGGAATGTGCTGCCTTGGAGTGTGATGGGATCTCCTTTTTGGAGGTTTTTCAACAGAGGTTGGATGGTCATCTGCCAGGAATGTCTTGATGGTGTATTCATGCCGGGCAGGGGGTTGGAGTCGATGGCCCTTGGGGTATCCTCCAACTCTATCATTCCATGGTTTTATGATTCTATGTACATAACACCCTCCCAAGTTTTATAACTCAGAATGCAGATATGTCCATAAAAAGCCTCACCCTCATCCCAAGGACCACTCTTTCTCACTTCCAGTTGATAGAGGTTTAAGTGGGGTTTCTAGAAGACTCCGTCCAGGCATCAACCACATGTGAAACATCTGTATTATCCACCAACAGGCAAGGGATGGGCAAGAACTTCATTTTTGATCCATGCTTTCAAAATAAAAGATTTTATGTAGATAACCACATTTCTTGAAATGAATATGAGACACACTGAAATTGATAGGTTTGTCCATTCTGGAGCAGGTAATTCAAAAGGCTGGATTTGAATCCCTGTGCTTTTAGCCACATCAGTATTGAAGGTTTTCTATCTTATCCAGCATCCTGTTGGTGACGCAGGTTTAATTGAAAGTCATACTTATATATATGCTTTTTGGGTCACTGTGGATAGAGGTATTTAGCACCTGCATCCTCAGTGACTCCTTGGTTGATGCACACATTTATTTATTAAATTTATATCCCGCTTTCTCCTTATATAGGATCCAAAGCAGCTTACGAGCACTTAAAAACAGGGTGCAGTTAAAAAATTATTTACATGGAAGTTTAAAAATATAAACAATAGTCTGGTTAAAAATACAAAGTTAAAACAATGTAAAATGCAATTAAAACTTTAAAGAAAGATAAAAATGCAACTCCATTAAAAGCATTTTCTGCCACATAAATTATAAGGCAAGGGCCTGCCTGAATGAAAAGGTCTTTGCCTGCTGGAGAAAAGAAAAGGGAGAGAGGACCAAATGGGCTTTCTATGGAAGGAAATTCCACATCCTGGAAGAGCCACTGAGAAGAGTCTCTCCTGCATCCTCAGCAAAATGTGCCTGTGATGATGGAAGGACTGAAAGAAAATCTACCACTGAAGATCTTAAAACTTGGGCTGGCTCCTAGAGGGAGATATTGGTCACTCAGACTGTACAGACCCAAGGTCTATAGGGCTTTAGAGATCTTTGAATTCTTCCAGGAGATTTATTAAGGAATGATGAAATTCATTAAGACCCATTGGCCCTGATCAGCCAGGAACATCCAGCCCTAGCAAACTGAGCTACCCAGTTTCCAGTTCACTTATCCACTAGACCCTAGAGAAAGTTACTTTTTTAAAAAAAACTGCAACTAGCTTTGCCAGCTGGAGGACTGTGGGAGTGGAGCCTCCCCGCCCCCCTGCAAAAAGCAACTTTTCAAAGCTTTTTGCTCAGGCTTCTGATGTACTCCCAGTCACACTGGATAAAGCCAATGCCCTCCCCAAAAGTATTGATTGAGAAGACTGGGGGTGTGAGAGTGAATGTGAGACCAACTGCCCTTTTGGGGCATCTACATTCTCTTTCCTTTGTCAATATTAGCTTGTTGATCTTGGCTGAGCAGGGCTTCTTAGGTTTTATTAGGTCTCTTAAATCCGATTATTTTCTTTGTGGCTCCCCCCGCCACCTCCCAATGGCTCCCCATTTGGTATTTACCCTTGGGTGTCCCCAGTGAACTCTGATGCTTGCTTGAAATTGCACACAGTTATGGGCGCTGAGCTCTCTCTGTCGGCCGTCCCAGCTCTCCTCTTCTCCCACCTCTTGTTCAATGCCAGCTCTAGCCAAACACAGCAGGGATGTGTTAATTAACCAATCTAAACAGAATCTGGGGGGGGGCAGAGTGGTTGAAGACCTCTTGCCCCTCTATTAGGGCTTCATCTAGAACAGCTAGAAGAAACAACCCATCCTCCATCCTGGAGACAGAAGGCCATAGGAAGAGATCAGAGGCTTGAAGGCAAAACATACGTCCATACAACCTCTATATTAAAATCAGTGGCTGGAATTCATGACCATGGTTAAGAATGCATAACCCAGACTTGCTGCTGTTGTGTGCTTTCAAATCATTTCTGACATATGGTGACCCTGAGGGGTTTTCTTGGCCAGATTTTTTCAGAGGGGTTTTGCCATAGCCTTCCTCTGAGGCTGAGAGAGTGTGACTTGCCCAAGGCCAACCAATGGGTTTTGACGACCAAGCAGGGATTTGAACCCTGCTCTCCCAGAGTCCTAGTCCAAGCCAAATAACTATACCACACTGCCTCTCATAATCTAAAGTTACACATCTATAACTGATTGATATTCATGATCTCTACATATTCAAGATCATGGCAAAAGTGTGGAGAATATATAGAAATTGTGAAAATCCCCCAGTCTTGCCTTAGTGGGTACCAGCTCCTGTAAGTGGTGGAGGTTTGTTCTCCTGTCCATAGGGATGCAGCAGACTGATATTTCCACCCTCCTCCCCCAGTGATCTCCAATCTGAGGAAGAATTGAAACAGGGATCCTGCTTCTGATTCTGGAGATCACTGGCAGGGGGTAGTAGAAACATCAGCATGCTGCTTCCCAACTAACGGGAGAACAGACCTCCATCTCTCACAGCAGCTTCTGCCCAGTAAGGCAGGCTTGAGGGAGCTGGGCCAGGACATGCTGTTTAGTATACTTAACTCCAATCTAGAATCTTAGTCAGTAACAATTTGGCTGGAATCCTTGTGGTGTCTTACATGTGTGCAAGTTCCCTGTTATTTTAATGAATTTGAATACTTTTGTCCTAGGTAAAATGTCTGCATTCAGATCAAGGTTTAGGCATGAAGTTGGACATGCAGTGCCACTGTACATACAGTTGCACATTCGGTTGTGCAATGTTGTCTTTGGCTTCCTCTGAGGCTGAGAGTGCCACATTTTCAGCACAAAGGTTGTATGGCACAATCAGTGTGTAACTCCACATGAGAACATGTATGTTATGGAACCCTAATACAGAACGCTGTTTTTTTTTTCTTTTTTTTTCCCAAGGTGACTTTGAACCTGGGCATTGCTGAAAAAGATGGGAAATGCATCAAGTCACACAGACAAACATGAAAGACAAGATAGATTTGCAGCACATTTGCACATGTTAATAATTGACAGGCAGCAACACACAATTAGAAATAATGGCCAGATTTCAGGATGGGACTTACATCTGCAGAAAACAGAATTGCTCAGGTTTGCAAGGTCCACATTCACCAAAGGGCTGCTGTGATGTTACAATATACAGGTGTCCGTTGTACAGTGGAAGCCAGTGGAATGACTAATGAACCATGGCCTGATGTGCCCAGGCCCTCATGTGCATTGGATCATCTCCAGCGCTCACCCAGACATCATCTAGGAAGTGTCCAATCAGCCTCAGGCACTCTTGCTGGTCCCCAGATTCACATTTTCACAATGCACTAACAGGGCTTCATTGTGTTTCTGCAGCTTAGTGACAGATGCATAAAATTACAGATCACTGACTGCAACGCAGAATTTCAGCCAATGGCTGCAATTTCAATGGAAACAACACATCTCACCATGGTAGGAAAAAGATGAGGGGATTTGTGTGGCTGCTGCATCCTTGGCTACTCAGGTACTGACCATGGATGGCAATTCTGCTGCTCTCTCTTCTTGTTGATGCCAGTCTTGAATGGGACAATCTTCAAAACACAAAGCACTTTGAAAGACAGGACTATCCTCTAGTAATCTTTTAAAGCAGGAATAGAGAACATGTGGTTCTCCACAACTTCTTGAGTTCCTTTGGACAGCACATACAGAAAATAATAATAAGAAAAAACACTGCCAGGAAGGTGTGGGAATAATGCACTTTCCCAATAAAATTGAAGTGGGGAGGTGAGCCACAAAACAGCTTGGAAGGCCATGGGCCAAACTTTCTGCAGCTCTGTAGGTTAGAGGAGCCCATTTCAGCAAGGCGGTTGTTCAAGGGGAATTGAAGAATTGTTGTTGTTGCATGCCTTCAAGTTGCTTCTGATTTATGGCAACCCTAAAGCGATCCTGTTGGGAATAAGAGTTTCCCAGGGTGTTAGCCCAATTGGGAAATTCTAGGGAAGCTAAAACTGTAAAGAATAAGCCTCCTTTTAGCAGAATGGCAGAAAAAGCATGCCCAAATTTCGGTGTGGCTTTTCTTATCTGAAACTGACTAAGGAAACAAAACAAATGCAGGCAGCTTCAGGTTACAAACTTAGAAAAGTTTACTAATGGCTTCTATATTTACATATGCATGGGGAGCCTAAATGAATAGTAGTAGCTTCATTCTTAACTCACCATCTTCTGATGGAGATGCGAAGAATGGTCAGAGAGGAGGAAGAGGAAGCAAAAATGGAGGAGAAGAGAGAGATATCTGAGAAGAGGTCTCTTTCTTTTGTAAGGCTGATGATGATCTGAACACCTGAATACCAAAGATATATATGATCATGCAATTAAATGACAGAAAAGCAAATGGTAGAGTTTTGGTATGCAAAAAAGAAAAGAAGCCCTATGCTAGCTATGCCCACTTGCTCTAAGAACAAGATGGCGGGGGAGGGGGCCAGGGGGAGAGAATGCTAGAATTTTTCCAACAGATCCTATGATGGATTTTTAGGGTGCTGAGAGTGTGTGACATGCCCAAAGTCACCCAGTGGGTTTCCTTGGCCAAGCAGGGAATCAAACACTGGTCTCCAGGAACGTAGCCCAATGCTCCAACCACTATACTGTGCTGGCTCTTTAATGAAATAATTGCTCATATACAAAAATCAGTTTCTCACCGAAATGCATAGCACAAAAGACAGTGTTGTTCCATTTCATCATTTTATTCAAAGAGAAGGAAACCAGTTCTCTGCCCTGGTGATTTTGCCAACCCATACATTCTGTTAGCTAGAAATAAATATATATATATATATATAGCCAGCTTGGCTCAGAAGTTGTTTCTTTTTCTTCCAAGCTGGGGGGTACATCCCATCACAAAGCAGCACCCAAGGGAGACCCCTTTCCCCATCCAGCCAGTCATCCAGGGCTTGGTTGTACCAGTCCTGAAGTGGCTGTTCTGTTGTTTGCACATCCGGGCTGTTGGAGGAATGCTCAGCCACATACCTTCTGGCTTCCCCTTCTACGTGCTGGGTTTGCACTTCATTCCATAGATGCTGCCCCCTTATATCAGTAACAAACAAGCATTGATTTTATGGTAAAGTCACTTTGGGATGGGAATGAGTAACTCCAGGCAGTGCTATCACTGTATTACATGGAAATGGCCCAGGTAACAAGATGAACATTGATTCAGCATTATGTTTGATCAATAATGAAATAAGTAACTTCAGGGCCAAATTAAAATGCAAGCTGGCTGAACACTGCCAGCTTCTGGGCTAAGTGACAAGGCTAATTCAGCAGGGAAATCGCAGTATTTGCATTAGAGGGTTGCATCTGTTGTCTAGCAGAAAACGAAGCTGAAAGAGTGTGTGAGTGTGGGTTTCTATGTGCACAAAGTGGGGGCTTGGATCCACATAAAGACTACATGAAATAACTTCAAAGCCCAGATGCTCACTTAACGATGGGAAGTGTGATCACAGTATAAGCAGGTGCAGAGGAATAGCACCCTTCATTTAAGTGCAAAATCTTTAAATAAATGTCTGACCCATGTTACCATTTTTGGAAAATAATGATCAAGCCAGGATTATAATCCCTCTAAGAAAGCAACAGTAAAGAAACAGTATTCATATATTCAAAGATATAAATCCATTTGATCAATGAAGGCTGCATAAATGTTGACCCATTGAATCAATGGAGCTGATATAAAGTGGACCCGTTGAATCAATTGAGCTCACAGAAGTGTTGACTTACTAAGTTGCCAGTGACTCAATGAGTCTTTTCTGCTTGGAACAAACATTTGGATTTAGAGTAGTGATGGAAATCATGGCACTTTCCAGATAGGGCTATACTGTAGCTCCCAACATTCCTCATCATTAACTATGCTGGCCAGGGCTGATGGGTGTTGCAATATGATAGCATCTGGAGGGTTATGTCATTCCTATTCCTGTTTTACACCCAAATAGGTAAATGCTTCCCTTAAAAAGTCACAGTAAAGTGGTAAAAATATTTTTGAAAAAAAGAATCACATGAAAAATGGTTGTGATCTAATGGTTAGAGTGTTGCATTAAGATCTGGGAGATCCAGGTTCACATCCATGAAATGTCTTAGGGCCAATCTCTCTCTCTCTCTTACACACACACACACACACGCACACACACAGCATAATCAACCTTGCAGGCCTGTCGTGAAGTAGAGGATCAATACCACATTGTGCTTGCTGGAATAAAGGTGGAATATAAATGCAACTAGCAAACAATTAAGGCATAAAAAGAAGTTACATTAGACTATGCACTTGGAACTAGGAAAATGGGTGTGGGGGAGAAAGCTCTGCTTGGCATCACAAATTAATACATCTAGGCACATGAGTAGGGAGGTCTGTAGTGGGCAAGATAAAACCAGGATGCCACCACCGAGAAGGTCCTGTCTTCCTTAACTTTCATTAGTAGTCATTCTGAGTTCTTGCTGTTTTCTGCAAGTACTATAGTGTCATCTGTATTTTTTAAATTGCTGGTGTTCCTTCCCATTTTTTTTTACCTGCTTTCTCTGAGTCTGATTGTGCTTTTTATGATTGTGCTTTTTGTATGATGTGTTCTGTACATACATTAAAGAGATGTAGTGATAAAATGCAGCCCTGTCTGATCCCCTTGCCAATGGGAAACCATTCTCTTTCTTTATATACTGTCTAGAGTATAGGTTATGCTGGGAAAGGTGATTTCTTTCTGTTTGATTGGTGTTTACTATTTGAATGACATATTCTGAGTAAGTGTGGTTGATGCTTAATGTCTCATGCTAAATGACCTTCACAAGACTCCACCTTGGTAATATTAGCACCAGGTGACATTAACAGGAGGTGTTCCTCAGTTTCAAATTTCTGGATCCTGATATCTCAAGGGCTGGGATGTTCCTGGCTTTGCAACCCTAGCTCTTAGTGGTGGGTGGAGAGTTGGATTGACTGGGGCACAATTGGAGAGCACATGGCCATGTACAACTGTGCAATCCAGTCCTGCAGTTCAGCATACATTTCCATTCTGGAGCTAAAAAGGTTCTCAGCCTCTTTGTCTTGCATCCCATCATCCTCTATAGTGGTGTGAAGCTAGAAGGGAAAAGATCTACTTTAAATGCTAAGGAGGTCTTTTTTTGTAGGGAGGGGGGAGGAAAGGTGTAGGGGCACAAGCTGAGCTGTCTCTGTGGATGGCCTTCATCCCAGTTTCTCCTCAGTTTTCCCCATGGCTAATTTCTACAGACCTGCCATCACTACCAAAAGCGTGACCCACATTGATTTCCAATAGAGGTTCTCACCTCCTTGCAGAGAGAAAAGCCTGGCAGTGAGAGATGGAGTGAGTTCCCAAGTGCAAAAACCCTCCTGGCTGGGGTCACGGGAAGAAAGGAGAGGGGATACAGCATGATGCAAAAATCTGGGACAAGCTTTGGCGGGATGTGATTTTCAGTAAACTAGTCAATCCATTGTGTTTTCCATCCTCAACCAGGAATTGGGAACAGAAAGCGTGGCTTTTGAAATTTTCCAGATATTGAATGGCAACAAAGGATATGAAGCCTACAAGCCACAGTGCATCTTGCCTTTTAAAGGATGCCCAAAGGGAATAAACTAATTAGATGTTGTATCTATTGGGGGTGGTATCACTGATATCAGTTCTGTTAAACTGCTTTCATTGAGTTGATTCATACAGATCTGATTATGGGGACTTTTTTTTGCAGGCAGGAGACCATTTTATGTCTAATATTGTCCATATATATTGTCCATATTAAGAATTAAGAATTAATATGGCCCGTACTAAGAAACAAAACAGCTCAACAACCCTGTCTCTCAATATGAACTTGCCTAAGGCCATTTTCACACTAGGCTGCTATAGTGCTATTATTCCACTTTCAACATCCTATGGAAACCTGGTGTTTACAGTGTAGAGAGGGACCTTTGAGGCCCCTCAAAGGCCCTTCCCTAAACTGCAAACCCCAGGATTCCATAGGATGTTGAAAGTGGAATAATAGCACTATAATAGTCTAGTGAGGAAATGGTCTAAGTTTTAAATTCTGGGGAAACGACTTCATCCCACCACCCTCACAGTCACCTTTGGTGAGAACATAGGAAAGAGCCTTCTTGGTGGCTGCTCTCAGACTGTGGAATTCTCTAGCCTGGCCTTTTTCTAAAGACTTTCCTGTTTATCCATACCTTTGAGTGTTAATTGTCCATTGCAGAAGGTCTTTGCTAGTTGTGAATGCTGCATTGTGTTATTTACCATCACTCTTCAATTTTAATGGCCTTTTAAAAACTGTTTCAAATGAATTTTTCTGATTTGGCTCATTGTTTTTTGACATTCTGTACTATCCATTGTTTTTAACCGCATTTTGTTTGGACTCATATTGTGAGCTGCCTAGAGTCTTTTATGGAAAGAAAGGAGGAATACACAGTACACAAACAATTGTGGAAGAATATGGGGAATGGACCATAGCTACACATGGCAGCTTTGCTCATTTTGCAAGATGCTGCCATCTTGGAAATGAAATAAAACTGTCACCATATGGGACATCAGTCCTGTATTCCTGCATTGCACGGGGCTGGACTGGATGCCCCTTCTGGTATTTTCCAACTCTGTGATTTTATGATTTTATGACTTGACTTTCCAAACTTGACCTCTTCTCCTTCCTCTTTATTTCTCTTTTTAATATCCTTTCTATCCAACCACCTCTTCTTTATCAGCAAGTTTTCTTCTGTGCTATTTGTTCACTATTAGTCTATCTGGCTTAATGTTTGCCTATGTTCCAAGTATTTGCCTAGGAAATCTATTTTTTAAATGTTCCCCACTATCTATCTATCTTCTCTCTCTCTCTCCCCCATCTGATCCTCTCTTTCCCTTCTCTCTTTGAAATTGTTTTGTACTGTTCCTGCTCTGTTTATTTAATTAACCAAACCTTTGCTCATTTCCCCCATTTTTTTCCCTTTATCTTCTAAACAGAAAATATTGATTTAAATTTCCCCCAGTATTTCTGTCTCTATTTATTGTGGTTGTTATATTTTCTGTCTCTGTACTACTAATACTATGATTATTATTGTTATCATTATATAGGATTCCAATTGTTATTCTAATAGATTTCCTTTCTCCTATCTGTGTCTAGCTGTAGTTGTAGTTGTTCAAGACATTTCCAACTTGTAGCAACCCTAAGGTTTTTCTCACATGCTCTCATCTCCAGAAAAGCCCTGATAGGCTTGCCTTAGGATTGCCCTAAGTCCAAAATTACTTGATGGCACACACCACCAACAACAAATGTGAACCCATCACAAGGTTTTCCTGGCAAGATTTGTGCAGAAGGAGCTTGCTCTTGTCTTCCTCTGAGTCTGAGGAATGTAACTTACCCAAGGCCGCCCAGTGGGTTTCCATAGCTGAGCAGGGATTCAAACCTTGGCCTCCATCTCTATCCATATCTACTCTCTCTCTAATCTATTACTATCTCTTCTCTCAATCTAATTATTACCTTTCCACTCCAGCATTCTAATTATTATTATAACATATTGACCCTTCCTGTCTGCATCCCATCTGTGTCTGCAGATATCTTTTCTTTTTCTAGGGCTTTGGCTCCCTGACTCAAGTGTCATGTCCTGCCCACCTATCTCAGCATCCTTCCTCCTTTATTCTCCCTGGTCCCTTGGTCTGTCTGTCTGGCCTCTCCCTCCCTCCTTCCCCCTCTCAAAGGGTTCCCTTGGTAGAGAATATTATTTACCAGTCAGCTGCTACTAACCCTTGAACTCACCTTACCTCTTTAAGACAGTCTCTGTGTAGGCTCTGGAGAAAAAGATTAATTTCCCAGACTCTATTGATTGGTGGCTCGCTGGCAGAGCAAGGCTGGATGGAGGAGATGCGTTTTTATTTCCCTGGTCCAGAGTTGTGGCTTCTTCGGATTGCAAGGGGGGGGGCTGGCACACCCAAGATGCCCAAACCCTGGTCCAAGGAACGCTGAATTTCACTTTTAAAACTTTATACGCGTCCTTTCCCCCGGCACCCAGAGCAAAGGATGAAAATCAAGTATGCAAACAAGGCGATTGTGGAAGAGAAGGGACCGCTCACAATTGCGGCTGTTTGCCTAAGCAGGTCAAACCCAATCGTTCATTGCTATCGATCCCTTCTGGGTAGACGGGCTGGAGTTGCGGGCGGGGTGGGGGGAGGCTCGATGCCTTGAGAGGATGAGAGGAAGAGATTGCAATGGGGTGGGGAAGAGGGTGAACCGGGGCATCCGCTTCCTGGAACACGGGAATCAGGGCTGCTTTTCTCGCATGGAGGTAGGGGGTCTTGTGTGGACGTCGAGGATAAAACCTCTGCCCTGGTTAAACTTTGGAAACATGACTGGGGAGGAGACTACAACTCCCTGAATCCTCGAACAGGAATGTCCAGGGGAGTGGGGGTGGCCCTTTTGGGAGCTGCAGTCCCCCCAAAAAAGTAACTTTTCCAAAAGACGGCACGCGACTTCCCCCCTTGTCTGGAAGCCAATGTAAATGGGCAGGTCCTAAAAGAAACATTCAGAGTCAGCGCTGGTTTTCAGTGGCGAGTTTGGGACGAATGATTTTATTGATTTATTATTTTAGTAAAATGTTTCTTTGTTTGTTTATTAAAATATTTCTATTTCGCCCTCCCTCCGAAAGAGCCAGCCCTAGGAGACCAGGGTTCCCTCTCCAGCCATGGAAATCCATGGGGTGACCTTGGGTGGGTCACACACTCTCAGCCGCCAGAACACCCCTCGTACCTTTGCCTTAGGCCATTTCCGCACTAGACTGTTATAGCGCTATGATTCCACTTTCAACATCCTCTGGAATCCTGGGGTTTGCAGTTTCGGGAGGGGCCGGCAGGATTCCAGAGGATGTTGACAGTGGAATCATAGCGCTATAACAGTCTAGTGCGGAAATGGCTTATAGAGTCACCATAACACGACTTGAAAGCGCACGAAAACAACTGCTACCTCCGCAATATCTCAGGGCAGCTTATAATAAAATCAATTTAAAACGAGACCTAGGAACAAGACTGTTAAAAGATTTAAAAACATCTTCCATACTTTCTCCGTTAAAACCAGACCATATTCAACTTGTTCAACCCATTTTAAAGAAGGCAACCCTGGGACACGCGCATCCTGGGTGACATCAGCTGGGCCCGAAGGTTTTCATAATAACCAGGTTTTAACTTGGCTTCCAAAAGATCCCAGGCGACCTCCTGGGACTTTTAACGACCAACTGGTCCTATTCTTTTTGTCGTCCCTCACAACATTTGGAAAGGAACATCATGCGCCCACGCTCTGTCACTTTTTCCCTCATCAGTGCTTATGATAGTTGGCAAAATACAAGAGGACAGGTCTCTGCCTCGAAGAGCTTACAGTTTAAAATTCCACAAGGATTCTTTTCGAGGCTGATTTCCCCACAAAACCGTACCCAAAGCAGGTTCCAACGCCTCCCTTCCTTTACTCTTTCCCTGTAAGAGCATAATCCAGGTGCGTGCTAGTTAACAAAAGGCGGAGTGGACAGGTCTCTGCCCCTAGGCGCTTACAAGACGGGTGACAACCCCTGTCTTTGGTTCTTTCTCTTTTCCCTCTTGTACCGCCTTGAATGAGCACGCAAATCCGCAAAAAACGCAAGGAGATCCGTTTCGCCTCCTAGGAGTTTTGCGCTTTAACGCTCTCCAAAATTTCTTTTGTTTGCCGCTTTTCCTTCCACAAGGTTGTGTCCAAAGCGGGTCACAACACTAGTATTTTCTTTCTCTTCTCCTTTCCTTTTCCTTCCCTTGTTTGTAGAGGTGGTCCCCTTCCCATCCAGGGTCGTGGGAACAGGTTTGAAGTTTGGGTAGGGGGGAAGGTGAAATCCACGCCCTCATTCTTGCTCTGGCATTCACCCCCCCCTTGCTGCCAACCCTCAGTGAAGGAATTCTTCCAAGCCCCCCATTGTAGTCTATAATCATGTACATACACACGTTATTCTATATTGGCGAGCTGTCTCTTCTCGGGTTGCCTTTTTTTCCTCTATCCTCTCGACCCGAGCGCCCGGCGAGGTCCCCGCGTGGAAATTTAGCAGAGAGTGGAAAAGAAAAAAAAAACCCTCAGCAGAGCTCTTAGCGTCGGACGCTAATAAATCCTGGAGTTATTTGCCACCACATTTAATCAAATATTTCGCAGGCGGGGGGAGAGAGAGAAAAGAAAACCCGCGTGATTGATTCGCCTCCCCTATCGATCCGCGATCGATCCCCGCGCGCGGCGTCTCGCTCGGAGAAGCGCTAAAGAGGAGGGAGGCAGTGGGAAGACCCCTCGGAGGGAGGGGGGTCTGCTTCTGGCTTCAGTTCAATCCCCCCCCTTAAAAAAGGTGTCAGGAAAGGATCGAAGGTCCCAGCGTTCAGGAATGGATTTGGAGAAGCAGAGCAAAATATTGAAAATAACCTCCCCCCTCCCCAAATAAAAAGCATTTGGAACAGCAAGAAGAACCGACTTTCGCTGCGCATTCCTCACTGGCAGGGGGTTTGACTGGATGACCTTGGGGGATTGCTTTCCAGCTCTATGGGCCTTTCCACACTATATTGCTATAGTGCTATTATTCCACTTTCAACATTCTACGGAATCCTGGGGTTTGCAGTTTAGGGAGGGGCCTTTTCCCTAAACTGCAAACCCCAGGATTCCCTAGGACATTGAAAGTGGAGTGATAGCACTATAACAATCGAGGGCAGAAGAGTTCTATAAGAGGATGCGTGTTGGGTGGGGAAAGACTGTCTACACTAACTCGCTGTAAGGGTTTTATTCCGCTTTAACTGCCATAGCTCCATCCGGCGGAATGCTGGGACCTGTAGTTTGGTGAGGCCCTTAACAATGCTCTTCTCACAGAGCTCAGGCTCTGCAAATCAAGAGAGTGGGACTGGAGACAGAAAATTCTAAGTACTGCCCTGAACTACAAATCTGTGGGATGGACCCAAGGCAATTCTAATAGCAACAACCTCCAAGAGATTGGCTGGAGTTCACCTACAGCTGTCCTTGGGAAAAAAAAGAGATTTAGCCTATAGCGTCTGCTCCTAGACAGAACTTGGTTACCATCTCCGACACGAAGCTTTTGCGGCATCCTCCATCCACACGTTAATTTGCCCCCGCCAGGCCTACACACGTGTCCAGCGCTCTGGTGGAGAGAATTCCGTGCAGCTTGGGCCTGGAGTTGGGGTCTTCCTTCTTCCTTTCCTTTCAACAGGTAGGAGCGCTTCCAATTGTAACCCTCTCCAACCGGATCCTAGGCAGATTTCTTCTGAAGTAAGACCCTTCCCGTTAAGGAAGACTTACTCCAAGGTAAGCACAGAAAAGACTTCACTCTTAAAAATAAAGAGAAGTTAAGAACTGTTGTCAAACGGGTTCAATCTTTCCTCGCATATTCGCAACAAAGGACAGTTTGGATCTATGAGAGAGAGATTTTCTGACGACAGAAAATCTCAAGAGTGAGTTGGTTGTTTGAATGGACCCGAGTCCAAATGGATTCCTTTGAGGAAGGGAGGGAGATCATCAAACACATGTCTTTTGAGAGCATCCATTTAATCCGGATTAAGGAAATCCGAATTGAGAGGAGCATTTGCGGCTACAGGGTCACATAAAAGAGAAAGATTTTTGTTCACAATTTTTTTACCCATGTGTACTATGCGTGTACTAGAGACCAATTGGTCAAAACCAGAACTTTTGCCTCCCACCGTTTTTTTTCTGAAATACATCAATTCCTTTTGGGATTTTAAGAAATACTTAATTTTGGCCTGGATCGCGTCCATTCTACTGGGAACTATTCCTACGAATCTAGTTCACGTGTATGCGGTGTAGGACTTTGGAGGGGGGTGAAATGTGTGTAAGAGAAGGAACACTAAAAGACTGTTTACCAATGGAGATGTATCATTTCCTTGCAACATCAGGTGGCGATTGACACGTGTGAATGAGTGATCACGCGTTTCTTTGCTAGGGGGACAGACCACTCTTTTAGGGGAAGCCTGTCCCAGAGCTGAGGGAAAGGTCCTTTATTGGGACAAAAACTCCCAAAATCTCCAAACGAGTTGTCCTCTCCTGAAAGAGGAGATATTTGGAGCTGTTCCCCCTTCAGGCGTTCAACCTCTTTTCGTCCTCACCTGTCCAACGAGCTGGTCTAGCAGAAAAAAAGGGACCCAGGTACACCTGTGAACTGGGTTTCCCCATCCCAAGTTTGAACTTGGGGATCTTTTAAGGGGACTTTAATTTTCTGGCTTCTTTCCTTCCCTGCCTGCTTGGGGACCAATTTCGTGGGTCAGGTTGGACTTGCTTTTTCCCATGTTTGCCCAGATGTTTTGGACTTCACTTCCCACAATACTTGACAACTGAGCCCTGCTGGTTGAGGCTTCTAGGAACTGAAGTCCAAAACACCAGGAGGACCAAAATTTCAAACTCGATGGTTTAGAATTCACAGCCAGAGAGCAACACCCAGGACTTTGTGGGATTCTTGTCATGGAAGCTAAAATGGAAACATGGTGTGATAGTGGTGTAGTGTGAAGGACCTAGGCTGTTTCTGCACTAGACTGTTATAATGCTATTATTCCACTTTCAACATCCTATGGAATCCTGGAGTTTGCAGTTTAGGGAGGGGCCTTTGAGGATTCCATAGGATGTTGAAAGTGGAATATAATAGCACTGCAGCGTAATTGCACTAGTGCGGAAATGGCCCTAGAATTGGGACCACACAGCCAAGCAACTTGATCTGGAGCAAGGATGATCATCGTAGGAACCTCCAGATGTTGTTGGATGGCAGCGTCCAGCATTTCTCACTGTTCTTTATGCTGGCCTCACTGTACTGGATTCTGCATATACTTTCTCACAAATATGGTAAGTCCCACTGTTGCTGTACGATGGAGACTTGCTCCAAGGAGGTGCAGAGGAAAGGATGGCAGCAGTGCGGCCTGATCCCATGCATGCCCATTTGGAGGCAAGTCCCTTTGTGTCCAGAGCCCTTACCCTCAGGAAAATGTGGGCCAGATTACAGTTTTAATAGCCTCATGGCCTGAGGAAGGGACAGTAAACAGGCGCTGTAGACTGCTAGTATATACTGGCAAAGTACATTTCATGCACTGTTAATGTACGTTTCTTACAGGTAAATACCGTATACAGACAAGAGCCAGCTCATTATTGGACTAGGACTCTGGAAGATCAGGGTTCAAAATGCCCACTCAGTCATGGAAACCCACTGGGTGATCTTAGGCAGATTAGACTCTCTCAGCCTTAGAGGAAGGCAAAGGCAAACCCCCTCTGAACAAATTTCATGGAGAAAACTCAGTGGTAGATTTGCCTTACGGTGGCCATAACTCAGAAACAACTTGAAGACAAACAACAAATACACATACAATTTATATCAACAATATAGGCAGGCAATATACAGGTCATATATATTACCTATATGTACAGGTAATATTCCTTATACATCATGTATTTGTAACCTTATATATAAAATATATCGTATATACATACACAACTATCTATCTATCCATCTATTTATCTACCTACCTACCTACCTACCTGCCTACCTATTACCCCTATTTATCTTTCTTTCTCTCTCTGAAGATAATATGCAAGCATTATACTCTCTCTGTCCCTCTCTCTGTATATATATATCTGTACAGAATATATATAAAGATAAAATACAGGCAATATAAATTTATTACAGGTAATATATAAGCAATGTGTATTCTCAGTATACTGACAGAAGCAGATAAGGTGTATGTGTGTGTGTGTGTATAACATATAGGCAATGCATGCCACCTATATGTGCAAGAAATAGGTATTCAATTTATAGTAACTATGCATACAGGAAATAAGTATTATTCATATATATATAGGTAGCGTGCAATTACTCTTCTGCAATATATAAGTACATGATACTTATATATGCATTAAAAATACATGCACAGGGAAAATATATTACCCTATATGGGAGTAACATATTTTGCTTGTATATATAATTCAGAGGTAAATTATTGCCTGTGTACAGGAAACATGCATTAACTATATAGAAAGGTAATAAACAGCCAATATGTACTACCTTGCAATAAACAGGCAACACTTAAAGGCAATATACTTTGCCTATATATAGAAGTAATATAATAACCTGTATATAACTTTTACATAGATGTTGTAGGCAATATACATTGCTTGCAGGTTAAATGTTATATGGATCTACACACACACACACACACACACACTGCTATTGTTGTGTGTCTTCAAGTTGTTTCTGACTTAAAGCAACCTTCAAGTGAAACTAGCGCAGGATTTTCTGGGGCTGTCACCCAAAGTCACCCAACAGGTCTCTATGGCCAAACAGAGAATTGAACCCTGGTTTCCAGGTTTGTAGTCCAACACTCCAACCACTACAACATCCTGACTCTGAATCACATACACATGGTTATACTTAGGTTATATATACAGTGGTTCTTCAGTATCTGCTGGGGCTTGGTTCCAAGATCTCCTGTGGATATTAAAATCCACAGATGGTCAAGTCCCACTATATATGATAGGGTAGTAAAATCGTTCCTCTTATATAAAATGATGAATAACTCAAAGGTTGCTTTTTGGACTTTTTTAAAAAAAATATTTTCTAGCCATGGTTGGTTGAATCCATGGATGCAGAATCTGTGGGTGCAGAGGGCTGACTGTATATTACATTTAACCTGAAAGCAATGTATGTCTACTATATAAAAGTCAATCTTTGTCTGTTTGTGAGTTTGTCTGTTTGTCAGTGTCAGGTGGGCAAAGACCTTGTATGATTGGCTGTGTGAGGTGAGAAGACCTCATAGGATTGGCCAGCTATGAAGGGTTGGCAGTTGAGGGAGAATTCTCAGCCAGATTGCTCAGCCCGGTTGCTATGGAGACGAGGCCAAGAAGCAAGAAGGAGACCAGTGTATTCTCTCAGGAACCCAACCTCTATATGTTAATAATTCAGAATACAGATTGGATTGGAGAATATGGGGAAAAGTTACAGATACTGGACAGGGCAGTTTGGGGAATTAGAGACACAGGATCTCAAATCTGTGTATTTCAACCTCATCTAGTTTCTACAGCAAGGTAAGAAAATAAGAAAATAAAATCCTGGGCAACACCGGGTAAGTATGCAAGTTGTCTATATTTCTAAAACCTATATATTAAACCTGTATATACCATTATGTATAATTACACTTTAAAACAACACAATACCTACACACACAGACAGACACACAAGCATTCATGTTTCTTAGGAAGCCCTGTGTGTGTGTGAGATGTTTCCAGATTTGCCTTTTCCCCCATAGGTCCTCTCATCGTTTCAGTACTTGGCCTTCTTCTGCCCCCCCCCCAGCACCTTTACGTCCCTTTCTAGCCTTCCTATAAACACCAGGGCAACCCCGCCAGGCTTTCAGGGGCTTCAGATTCCTATCAAGGGTTTATCAATCCTATTTTAGAAGCACATTGATCTTTGCAGAGGATCTAATCCAAACTATGAAGTTCAATAACAACTCCATTACCTGCCAGGTTGTGATTGGAGACTCGTAATGCCAAGATTAGTGGCGGGCCGGCTGTGCTGCCAACATTGATTTGCACGGTGGAATCACTTGTTTAAGAGGGGTGGGGGAATAGAGGGAGAGAAAAGGAGAGAGAGAGGGGAAAAAAACAAAGGAAAAAAGAGAGGGGGAAAAAAAGGTTGCTTTGTAAATGAACATTTTTTTTACCTGCTTCTTTTTCTCTCCAGCCTGTCCTCCTCTCAGTTTCAGAGCAACTGATGCATGGATTTGATGCCTGATTATGTTAAAGGCTTTATATAGTAGAAGAGGGATGGTGAGTGAAGGGCCTGATACTGGTTTTTAAAGAGCTGTGTGGGTTGGAGCCATTGGATCAACTGGTAAACTGATGGGGTGTGAGCCTGGCTTAGCCGAGAGGAAGCCCTAGGGCATTTATTGGCACTGGTGAAGCATTACATTGTAGATGTGTTATGGGTGTTGGCTCACCCCATTTAGACCTATATGTTTTAGGATTGCCATCTGCTTTGAAGAACTTTCAGGGGATTAACGGTGGATGTGCTTTTTAATCATCGAGTAACTGATTGCATTTCAGCACATCTGCATATGATCTGATACTTGAAAGACTAGAGAGAAATCAGTATTTAAGTAAAAGCAAGCATTCTTTCAAGGGCCCAAATACCCCCAAGGCACCAGACCCTGTCTGAGCTTAGAAACTAAGCAGGGTCAACTCTGGTTTTTTATTTGGATGGGAGACTGCCAACAAATTCCAGGTGCTATATTTCAGAAGAAGAAACTGGCAAAA